>PHFE01000029.1:264764-362356 GCA_002796755.1 Paracorniculantispora psalliotae | reverse complement strand
TGGATCGGCGGCGAAATGTCATCGCTCGCCGTCAAGTACCAGTCTAGTGAGCAGTTCGCCGCCGCCGGCTACGCGCCCATGGTCTCGTCGGACGGCATGGGCGGCCTGACGCGCCAGCACGGCAACTTTTCCTTCACCCGCGTCTTCCAGGCCGGCCACATGATCCCCTCGTACCAGCCCGTGCACGCGTACGAAATCTTCATGCGCGCCACCTTCAACAAGGACATTGCGACCGGCAAGCAGCAGGTCACGGACGACCTGACGACGGAAGGGCCTAGCCACACCTGGGACCACAAGACGAAGCGCTACCCGGCGCCGGCACCCGTCTGCTATGTGCTGGAGCCGTACAGCTGCACCGACGAGCAGTGGGCCAAGGTCTTTGCGGGCGCCGAGGTCAAGGACTACTTCCTCGTTGAGGATGACGGCGAACTCTACGAAGAGCTGTAATTATGAATAGCACATACTAGCAAAAAGAATAAGCTGAATGGAAACCGGCGCAGTGATACGCTGCTGTGTTCGTGACCAAAATCGCAACTTTGAAACATTGCATTGCATGCTGTTGCATATGATGGCACGGTGCTGCAGACTGTTGGTACTTGCTCTGTGTGTGACAACTTCGTTGCTGCTGCATGTCTTTCCTGTGTAGTTATGTGTGTTTGTTCGCTTCAGACCGGATGCGAGTTTGCCTAGTACCCAGCACAGTGGATTTGCGCAACGCAAGATCCGCAACGGAGCTGGCAATTAATTAATTTATAATTCGTGGTGCTCTTACTATGTCCAGGTATGGCGGGCGCGGGCTGCAGCATTGCCGCATTCAGTTATTCGCAGCTCTTGCCTCAAAACCATGTTTGTTCTTGTGTCGCCACCTGGCACACTACCGGTACGAGACGTGCGACTGTGTGCCACGAGGCCCAGACGCCCAGAGATTCTTTTTATTCCGCCGACTTGCCAAATTTTGCCATGCGATCAACTTTTTGTTCTTTTTAGCGGAAGTTGCAAATGTCCTTACGTTCATCTTACAACATGAATGATGCGGCAATGGATGCGATTGTCCATGATGGCTCCGACCTGTCGGCCGACAAGATTGCGACATTGGTGGCCATTGAGCGCACCGGCGCGAGCATGTCCATGATTGCCATCTCCATGATTGCGCTTTCGTATCTCATCTACCCCAAGCTACGCACGACACCGAATACATTTCTGCTCTTTGCGTCCGTGGCCAACGCCGGCGCTAGTATCGCATCGATGATTGGCTACGACGGACTGATGCAGGGCGACGAATCATCTCTGTGCCAGAGCCAGGCATTCATATTCGAATGGTGAGAGAGAGACTTCACATGGCATGAGATTGACGCAACTAACCTTTGACAGGTTCATGCAAGCTGATCCATGGTGGTCGTGTGCCATGGCATGCAACGTCTTCCTCGTTTTCTTCTGCAACGTCGACCCGACAGCGTTCCCGCGCTACATCTGGGTTTACTGCGTCATCTGCTTTGGCGGCCCGCTTATCCCTGCTATCACCCTGATTTCGATAAAAGACCGGGCTCGCGGGCCGGTCTTTGGCGATGCCACCGTAAGTCTGCAGCACACCGTTGTGGAGTCGCGGGTGCTAACATGGGTAGCTTTGGTGTTGGATCGGGCCCAATTGGAGCCTCGTGCGACTCTATGCGTACTACATTCCAATTTGGATTTGCATTTTTCTGTCCATCGTCATCTACATTGCCGTCGGGTACCATGTCTTTCGCCATCGGAACCGTCTGCGGGGGGCCGCGTTGCAAAGCCTTGACAAATCTGGTCGCATGGCGTCGCTACAGACGACTGACGTAGAGGACTCTGCAGAGGAGGTATGCAAACAATAATTTTTTTACAAGCATTGGTACTAATGTATTGAAGATATGTCCCAATCGGATCGAATACTACGGAACAGCCGTGACTGAAGTGCATGTCGAATCTGACGTCTCACCGTGTGATGACCACGGCCATCTCATTCGACAGCCGCCGACGCACATTGCTACAATTTCGACTTCAGACAACAACATGATAGAGACAACGCAGACACTGCATACCATCGAGCCAACTACGAGAATTTCTGTGTCCGCCACGCCTCGGTCTAATAAAACAAGTTTTTCAAATCAGCTGGGCAAATTGAAGAAAACTGCAACTACTCGACTGCGGCGGCTTGACCCAGTAAAGATGGCATACCTCCGCACAAGCTTCATATTCGGCTTTGCAGTACTAATCACTTGGATACCAAGCTCGGTCAACAGATTATACAGCATTGCCAATAATGGTCACATCAATTTTCAGCTTAGCGCCGTCAGCGGTACAGTCTTGCCGCTGCAAGGCGTATGGAATGCCCTGATTTACTTTACAACGAGTGGGAAAACAGTCTCACACATCTGCAATGGGACTGCCGAAACGATATTTAGTCGGAATAGCATGTCAAATATGATCCCGCGCTCTCCCAGATATCGGTTCGGCGCTGCGCAGCGGACAAGGTCCTCAAATATAGACCAAGAAGATCGTCGCCAAGGCCTGCGATTGGATGAAGTAGAGCTGCCGGTGCGAAGGCCAGCAGAGATTTATCGGCTGCCAAGTCAAGGATATTGAAATTAGATATTTAGCCAATTTTGTTATCAGGGAGCCTAAATTTTACTTTTTATTTTGTCGTCGCATTCGAGTCACTGCTTGTAAATAGCCTCGCCCTCTGCCGTATCAACACCCTCCTTGACGACCTTGCTGACAGCCGCCTCCACAGCCTCATCACCTTCCATCAGATCATACCAGCCGCTGTGCACGCCCTCCGCCGCCAGCAGCGCGTCCGCGACCTGCGCGACCGACTCCCGCGGCACGTTGCCGTTCACATGCGGGATCTTGCCCATGACCACCTTGCCCGCCGGCTCATCCGACAACGTGCTGGGACGCAGGCAGATTCCCGTCAGCGTCGCGCCGGGCTTCTTGGTCGCCGCGTAGAGAGCCTCGTCGGCGGCGATTTTCGCCTGAAAGTAGGTCGCGAGGATGCCGTAGTTGACCTTGCTGTTGTACGCGTCCCATTCGTCCGCGGACCACCAGGGCGCGGCGGCGCGGCGCGAGCCGTTGTAGGAGACGAGCAGGAAGCGCCGGACCGAGGGTGTGGCGGCGGCGGCGTGGACGAAATTGATGGCGGCATCGCGGTCGACTTTGTACGTGGCTTCGGCACCGCCCTTGCCACCGGCGCCTACATATGTGCACAGGTTAGCGATCATGGCATGCAAGCTGGCAAAAAAAAGGGCTTTGCGACGAGGGGAATGGAAAAACGTACCGGCGCTCCAGGCAATGTAATCAGGCTTGACCTTGTTGAGAATGTCCTGCGCCTGCTGCTGGCTGGCGACGTCCTCGATGCTCTGGACGAGCACGTTGAGCGTGCCGGGCAGGCCGGCGCCGAGCTTCTCAATGGTTGGGGCCTGCTCCTGCTTGCGGATGACGCTGGTGACGGTCCACGAGCGGCGGAGCAGCAGCGGGGTGAGCTTCTGGGCAATGTTGCCGTGGCCGCCGAGGATGAGGACGTGATGGGAAGCCATGTTGATGAATGCGATTATATATATGTCTTGTAAAGTATTTCGGGTGTGATAATGAAGAAGAGAAAAGAGAGATGGGAAAGTCGTAGCTTCAAGCGTTCTTGGAGCTACCCCTCGTTGCGTCAGTGGGAATTTAGCTTATTGGAGCTCCCGCTTGCGACAGAGCTAGTCTGCAGCTGTGCTGGTTGGTGGCAATTGGCTGACAGCGATCATCATGACGCCATTGCTCTGGGACCTTGACTGGGGGCTCTAACACGGATCAATGCAGCTCGCATGGTCGTGATTCATATACATAGCATGTGATAAATTGGTTAATCTGCTGGTTATTTCCAACTATTCTAGTATTTGTCTCTGAATTACATTCACAAAATAATATGGTGGCGAGCAAGTCGCATTTTAGCTAGTGGACGATTGGTGGTCAAATAAAGCTTCATGAGTCCAGGTCGCCACAAAGCTCTACGCTAAGAAAATTAGGGCGTAGAAAGGTCTCACCAAACGGCTGAACAAAGATCTGACCAATAGCTCTTCAATTGATGCGACGTTCAATGTGCTTACAGAGCTACTTTCGTGGCTAAAAGCCTGCAGCTGCACCGGATCGCGATCCTTGGCGCTCCAGATTGCAAGCGATCGTGCTAGACACGGCCCACTGCTGGTGGAGAGAGAAGGCACACGCTGGTGAGGCGTGACAATTCATAAACGCGTGAAACCAAGCTTCACATCGTCTATGAGACCGGGTTCGGAGAAGGGACGTTTTGTGGGCTAACTGATCTTACTATGAAGAGAACATGCCGGGTCGCGCGCATGGCGACTACCGGAAAGAAAATCGCTGTCAGTACCGACCTACTTCACTACAAGACGTCGTTGTAGGTCTCCAGCCGAAGCAGCATACCGTTACACACTGTGCTGGAGAACTGGCAGCGAACACAGCTAAAAAGGTAACAAAAAAGGTCGTGTGTCCTCAATGCCCACTTCTGCTTCGAGACAGTGAGCATTATATGCACTTTGGCAGCCATCTTCAGCATGGTAGGACTGGACGAAAAGGACGCTGAATCACTGCAGATGACTCCGAATCACTGCACATTGTACTGCTCTTTAGATGCTTCATGCGTATATACGTACATACGCTTTTTTTTCATTATCATTTTACGGTCAAATTTCTCTCGTATGAAGACATAAGTGAGAATGGGTCAATGTCGTCGAAATATCGCCAAACGCAACCTGCACCATCCTCCAAGCCACATTGTCCCAGACGAGAGACAAACCAGCCTGCCACCCCCTTCAGGTAAGAGCCTCCATGTCGGTCTTCATACCATATCAGGTGGAGAATGACTATAGATATTGATGCATTATAATGCTAACTCAATGGGTTTTCAGCACAGGACAGGTCGCGAGCGTGGGCTGAATATGATTCGCAGTTGTGTCTTGTGCTCGAAGCGGAGATCAGGCGGCGTCATGAACATCGGAGAAACATACTCAGTATGATACTTCTCCCCCACAGATCCATCGCTTATATGTCGACGACTAACACTTCATACCCGTCAGATTGGGAAGTGACCTTGGAGCACGACTGGCCACGAATAAACGAGCTCGTGAGGAAGGCCCGCCAACAGCTTTCTCGACGATAACTGGAAATATGCAACCGATGGTCGTCTCTGTATTGCTCTGAAGATTGGCGAGCGGCGAAAACCGATCACCGTGCCTTGGCGGACGCTAGTTACAGTTTTATCGACACACCAGAGCATTGCACGAGAAGATTTTGCAGGAATGTAAATTTTCGTCTCTCAAACTTGACAAGGTCCTTTCCTTGTTCAAAATCCATTGATATCAGCTTTCATATGGGTAAGATTGAATGTTGAGGTGATGGACCATATGAGGGCATAAAACAGTCTCAGCCCTCAACAACTTGAAGGCCATTAGGCTCCCACCTCGGATCCTGTCGCGTGACTCTACGCCCTCCCGATAATGTCTCCGAGAGCCAGTCAATTGCAATGCCCAAAATTAATTTCCTTCCTTTCAATCAATTTTCTTTTTGTTTCGACAGTGTTTTACTTCATGGGTAAATGCAATTACTGGTTGATTGGAGTTAGAGAGGGTTGCGTCATCTCGTTTGTGCGAGAGAAAAAGCCCGACTGCGTGCCCCCGTGGCGAGCACAGGAAACGCACCCTGACCCAGAAACTCCAGGTAAGCAACCAGAGGAAGCCTCCAACTCTTCTCTCTCTAACAGAAAATAAACCATTGGGCGGGGATAGCTTTGAATATTTTTCTGCAATGCTCTATTCACTGCTAACAAGGCATTCTAGGCCAGTCTTTGCTCTACGGAAATCTAAAACTGAAAGAGGAAATGGCCGGAATACTGGACAAGATACCCAAAGGTGTACCGACCGGTTTAATCACACACATGTTCAAGACGCTGCGATGAACATTCCTGTTGGAAGATGATTCAACCCCTCACTCTTATCCATGTATCACCAGGCAGCAGTCCGCCCCATCGCACAGCGTGAATCCCAGACCAGCCACCGTATCACCACTCCACCAGCAAACTCGATCTCAGTGCGATCGCCCTATTTTTTTTTTTATTTTTTTTTGACAACGCAAGAACAACGCAGTCCAACAACGGCAGTCTAGAAGTATGGGAAGATGCAAGGAAAAGCAGGCTGGGATGTACGAGCGTGTACATGGCGTGGACAAGGGGCGCCCGGAACGGATCACTTCGGGCATTGACCCGATAACATGGCGCCAGCGCCTTGATAACGAAGGTGAGTGCACCGGCGGACTGCAATTGGCATAGGATTGACAGGCGTCTGTTATAGAAGAGCAGCCTCCTAGAAGGGTGAGACACTCACCGCAGATGGTCAATTTGCCTTCGCGGTTTGATCTGGGTTCCCCATGGGACTACATATCCGACGACTCAGCCATGTCTGTCGATAGTTCACCATAAGTTACGCGTATTCACGATTTTTCGATATAGAGCAGCTACAATTCAAATCGCTAGTATTCTAATGAAGGGGTATTAAACAAAAATCAAGATTTTCTTCACTCCAGTGGATGCTCATGCTTGATAGGATGCAACAGCATGCTTCTCAGGCACATCCGCCCACTGCTTCCTTCCGCACTCTCCTCCTCTATGCCTCCTCTTCCGTCCTTATCTGCGTATCCTAGCCAGCGTCGCCACAGCTGCTGCGGAAAACGGCTGTTATAGTACCAGCTCGCAATGGAATGCACACGCTCGCTCGACAGGCTGAACGGGCCGCCTAGACCCGAGGTCGAGTGCCGCTCGCCGCTGTTGAAGAATCGTTCCACGTCCGACGCAGGCTCCCACGCGCGATCAATGTAGACTGGATGCGGCGCGTACACGGCCTTGAAGCCGTGATGGTACGCGATGGAGGCGGCAAACATCTCGGTAAACATGTTGTGGTTGTGCCGCCACACCTCCTCGTGCATGGCCATGAGCAGGCGCCTGCTGTAGCGACCGACGGTGACGACTGCGGCGCGTCGAGGGAGGTCCTCCCAGAGACTCTTGTCGTATCCGGTGACATCTTGCTCGAAATACCAGCGCGATCGGTGAACATTGAAAATGGGGTTCAGGGTGATGAGGTCCGCAGCTTCGCTCGCACCACAAGTGCCATGTTCGTGCAGGCAGTCTGCAGGCAAGATAGATCCCTCCTCTTCCTCTAGACTTAGCTTCTTTCTCCAAGATGCATTGACTGGACCTAGGAGTGCCTGGTCTGTAGAGCGTTCCTCTCGACGTATAATGTTGGTGAAGTTCTCCCAGGATCTGTGGTGGTCTGGGACGAAATAGCGCTCGTTGTGCTCCCACAATAGCTCTCGCGAGCGTGAATCTGACCATTTGCTGATTCGATCGAGCAATTCGTAGTAATTGCCCAAAACCCGGACATCCATCTCCCAGTTCCAAAACTGATCGTACTCTGGATGCTCCTTGGCGAAATTCTGCAGCGCTAGATGAGGACTGCGATAAACGCCGTGGAGGTCTTTGCCGGTCGGGTTTTGAAAGTAGATGGAAAAGTCGCCTGGGTACAGTAACTTCATCTGCAGCTCGCTCCACAGCGTAACGAGGCCTTGAAACTCAGAGGGGATGTGCTTGTCCAGATACGCTTGTCGCGCAGTCGAATCCGCCCACACTGGAACTTGTCTATCCTTCACTTGCATGAGCAAATGTACCGCATATTCGCCGCCTGTCTTCAAAGACAGCTCGTTAATCATGGCGCGAAAGTTCAACACAACCATCGGCGTCCACTTAAAACCCTCGTAGCTGCGTACAACCATCGCCGTTCTTGTTTTCAACGCCGGAGTGGATTGGGACTTGTTCATGGCAGTCTCAAACTGATCCTTGTTGGAATCGTAGCACATTTTCTGTGCTTCAGCCCAATTAATCTTGCGATAATCAATTAGACCAGTTTTCTCCCACAGATGCGATATGTCCGAATGTTCGGTGTCATGTGCAAAGCCAAGTCCTCCCAAGTTTTCGCTGTAGCCGAGTCCATATGGGCCGTATCGTCCAAATCGGTCGAAGCAAACGTCGTCTCTGATTCCCAAAAGTGTATAAGATCCCAAAAGCGGTTGGGGCATTCGGTCGGGCACTCCGTCATAGGCGTAAAGGTCCGGCGCAGCGATATTCTTTTTCGCATCCAGGTAGCACTGTCGCAGTTCTGTTTGTCCCGCGTATGGATCGTATAGGCGAGATAACCTCTGCCCATTTTTGCCTAATGTAGACCTCGATGATTTCATAACCGTTCGTACTCCATTATAATATCCTTGTGTGCTGAAGAAAATCGCGAGCTGTTAGCACGCTGGCTTTTCATGGAGCTGGCTCCGGTACCTACCGCGGAATACGCAGCCAGGGGCGTTTTCTCGTGTAATCATGATAGAGCACCGAAAAAAAGATGAGTAACCCGATTACAATGAAAGCCGTCTTGCGAGTTCTGAGTTGAGACGGCCTGAGCATTGCTGCAGCGTAAAAGGTGCAAATAGATTCCGCAAATATGTGACGGGAGTTACATGCTGAAAAGAAACTTCAATCTTGGGGATAAAGGCGCCTTGCAATTGCTTTATGAAACAAATAGCCACATTTACATATTAAATATTATCATGCGACTAACGGCGCGACTGTTGAACAGCCAAGCCTATTGCACACGTGGGCCACCTCTTCGCCTGATCCTCTGCCGATGGCCCCTATGGAGCCACGGAGCCTGCCAGGGTCCTTTTACGAGACTATTGCAGCCAGGGTCTGGCTGGTCTGAGCCGAAATTAGATTCCAGCTCTGTAATTCGGCAGTTTTTGGGCTGTTTGACGAGAATTTGACGCCTTCCCCCTCCCAGACTTACATGAGGTGCGTGCGCTCATGAGGCTACTGTCTCGAAAGCGTTGGCAGTGCCAAGCCAAGCCATTCGCGGCGCTGACGCGGACCCCCGACTTTTCTTCTGCCAGCAGCCTTATGAGTTTTCGGCGCAACATCTGTGTGGCTGGAGTATTCTGAGATCCCTGAGATACCCAGCCTTATTTCGCACCAGTCGTCGGCCTGCGTGCCCGCCGAATCCTTCGGCTACTCACCTCACCTCCTATTTCAGATTGCTTTGTGACGATGGCGATCGTCAGGCCGCGCGTCTTTCTGAGCCTTTTTTCTCTCAAATGTGGCTTAGCCAGTCTGCGATGACGACGCTCATCCTATGTAGGAAAACATGTAAACATTTAACTTCCGCCAATCGGTTCTCTACGCGCAACTCGCCGAACGGGTTCCGCCTCCCGGAATAGACTGCCTCTGCCCTATGTGTAAGCCCAGGAGTCGTTCTTCCCGACAATTGGTCGCGAAATGATTCTTGCGGAGAAGAGGCTTTCATAAGTGGATGAAGTATGCCTCCATGTTCGAAGCTCAACACGCGACGTCGAACCAGCAAGGTATTCTGCGCGAATTTGACCAGCACATGAGACTTCGTATTAACTGCACCCGGGATTCGAATTCTTTGCCCTCCTACACATGAAACTGAGATCAGGCTCGGTTCGAGCCCTGGTACTGCAGGCAGCTGTTTACAACTGGCACGTGTGCCAAGATTAAAGATTTTATAGGCTCAAGGGGAGAGTCCCCACGCCAAGGCCAGTGACAGACCCGCCAATGTGTTTCTCGTCACCTCGGTCCTCAAGGCTCAACGCCTTGATGCAACCTAGTTATTAATCATTGTCAATATTGTTTATGGGTACAATTTTGGGGGAAAGAGGCCGTTTTCCCTCCACCATGCTACGAGCGCAGAGTTATCTTGTTACAAAACTCGGCCGTCGCGAGCATCACAGCTAGCTGTGGTGATATAGACCGAAGGGTCCTTACTTAGTGGACAAAATGTCAAATATAGCAGCAGTTAAGTTAATAACATGGATTTGGTTGCCGTCTTTGAATCTTGGGAAATCATAAAAAACACAGCCGAGCCGCGAGTAATATTTTAACCCAAATCGACTTTGCAAAACTTGTATTTGCTGTGATGCATAGGGTAGCGTAGCAGCAGCGTCAAGAATACCATTGTGGGTAACGGCATGCGCGCCGTCATAAGCCGCAATAGCTCACCACGCAAAAGCCCCGCCACTAACCGTCACTCAACATTATTTCATGAGCCTGCACAGATACGCCACTTGGACTGCCATGGCCAAGTCGGTTTGCATCGTTGGTACGTTAACAAAGCAAAAAATATTCCGAACAGTCACTGACTGCATCTAGGTGCGGGACCCGCTGGTCTGGCTGTCGCCAAGACACTGCTGCACAATGTGCCCAAGGGCGACTTCAAGGTCACCGTCTTCGATGCCCAGCATGACGTCGGCGGGCTGTGGCCATCATCAAAAGAGGATCTAGGACGCCAGATTCATCCGCTCATGCTGGCAAACCAGAGCCGCCACACGATGCACTTTAGCGACTTGGCCTGGGAGGACGAGACTCCGCAGCTGCCGCAAGGTTGGATGGTAGGCCAGTATCTTCAACGATATGCGGCCAAGTATCTAACCAGCAGTCCGGATTTTCAATTGAAACTCAGGTCGCGTGTTACACGCACTGAACAGAAAGATGGAGGATGGGAAGTCACTGTTCGATCTGACGACGGCGATGAAACGACTCACTTCGATCGCCTTGTTGTCGCATCAGGCTATTTTGGTGACCCAGTCATTCCCAAGGCCATACAAGAACACGCCACTATCCCAGTCATCCATAGCAGCCAGTATCGAGATCTGAAATCGCTGCTCGGCACTTCTGGCAGAGGCGGCAAGATCCTGGTTGCCGGTGGCCAGATGTCAGGCGTTGAGATTGCCGGAACCATCGGCACGCACCTGTCCAATGAAATCAACTCGCCAGAAGAGAGTTTGATCCCAAATATTGAGAAATACAGCATTCATCATGCTACCCCACGCCAGCCGTGGGTCATTCCTCTTCACACAACACCCGAGGTAAGCAGCATAGCGAACATGAAATGTGACCTTTGCTGACATTGTCAGCCGAAATGGAAATCACCACCGTTTTTGCCGCATGACTTTTCATCGTACAACAAAAACAATAGGCCGGTGCCGTTTGCCGATTCGCAAGGTCATATCCCTGAGGAGAGAGCCAAAATGGTAAATGAACGGCTACGAGGCGCTTTAGGACCAAAGCAGAGGATCGGATCTAGGGCGGCGGATTCTGACAGTTTACCCCCATATATTGCATGCAGTGATTGGTACTGCGAATTTGTGCGCTCCGGTCTGATCACTGTTCACGATGGCCGATTGGAGTCTGTTCAAGGCTCTACTGGGAAGCTGACAGACTCGTCTATTGAAGACGTGGCTGCTGTCATTCTTGGCACCGGTTTCGACCCAGAGCCTTGCATCAGCTTCCTGCCAAAAGACATTCTGAGCACGCTAAGCTATTCACCTGCGCACCCCGCCCTTCTCCTAGCGCTCGCGCTTCATGGTACTTATCATCCCCAGATTCCCAATCTGGGCTTCGTTGGGTTTTATAGGGGCGCATTCTGGGGCGTGATACAGATGCAAGCCCGACTGCTTGCCGCGTTGTGGTCCAGCGAGGGGCAATCAGATGCGCTGCGTGGGAAGCTTGCCAAGGACGAAAGCATAAAAAGGACGCTTGATCTTAGAGACGACCCGCGTCTGTCCCAATTCCCAATGGGAGATTATCCATTCTTGATGCAAGACTTTGCCGAGGCCTTGTCTCTGGAAATTACTCCGCCACTGGCAGTTGACACACCCACGCTCACTACGAATGGCCTTCCCCTGGAAATCTTTGCGCCGTCTCGATACTCGCCCCCGAACGAAGATGGCGAGGATAATGCAAACTCAAAGAAGATTATGAGTGATGCAGTGGCTGTTCTGAAAGACGGACTCACTACTCCCAGATTCGTCTCACGGGCTGTGTTCCGTAGCCTATTAGGAACGTGGAAATTAGAGCGCGATCTGAAGAGTAAGCTTCCGACGCACCCAAGCGGTCATTTCAGCGGCACTGCCCAGTTCCTGCTGCGATCACAGACCAAAGAGGGTGTCCAGTGCACCACAAAGGAGGGCGCTGCACCTGCGTGCGAAGGCGGCGAGAGCTACGAATATCTTTACATTGAGGACGGCGAGTTCAAAACAGATCAGGGTTTCGGCTTCCGGGCCACGCGTCGCTACATATACCGCTACGACGAGGCATCCGACACCATCACCGTCTGGTTTGCCAAGCCCGACGACAATAAACGGGTTGACTACTTTTTCCACGAGCTTCAGTTTGAGGATCCGCCAGCCAGCGGAGGAGGACACAAGAACGGATGGCCCGCAAAATCGGGACACCTGTGCATTGACGATTATTACAACGTCAACTACAACTTTGTGTTTGATGCCGTGAATCTTGAGAGCTGGGTGTGTGCGTACACAGTGAACGGACCGCAAAAAGACTACACAATTCGTGGGACATACACGAGGTAGCGAAGCAGAGAGGAAGTAGAGACCCGAGAAGCGGGACGCGCACATAAAAGAATTGAAGTAAAAATATAAAACTTTTCCCTGATTATTTTTTTTCGAATAGAAGTGATTTCAATTTGTGCAAAAAACAACAAAAACGGTTAATTAGTAGAAATTTTATGATTTCTGCATCTCGACAGTGTCCTCAGTCGATGCCTGACGAGCCTGGTGCGAATAATAAGCAGTCCTGTGGCGTTGCTGACACCTCCCTTCTTTCCCTCCTTGACGCGTCCCCCGCAATAGTTACAAGAAAACCTCCCGATCCATCGTCACCAACATAAAATGGCATATTCACATATCCCGGCATATGTTTTAGGGCTAGCATGCTGCGGCCGCGGCATCATGGGCGCCCTTTCGCCTCGCAGCGAGTACGCGCACGTCGGTCTACGCCTCGAAGGCGCGGGCGCCCGCGCGACCGATGACGGGTTCGCGTCGCCGCTCATGTATTTCAAAGCCATTCGCGAAGTGAGCTATGGCGCAGCCCTGGTCGCGCTCCAACAGCAAGGGCAAGAAGTCGCGCTCACGACCTTGGTCGGCATCCTGTCGGTGGTGCGGCTGGCGGACGGGGCTGTCGTGTGGTGCCACGGAGGGGAGGCGCTGCGCTGGCGTGCGGCAGGCCATTGGATCACCGGCGTTGGATTTCTCGCGTGGTTTGTCTGGCGGCGGTCGTGAGAGGAGGCAGTTTATACTCACTCTCAGCGAGTATTCCTTACCCACCACGCCCGGCAAAACATGCAACTTTGCCATCAATTTGAAGACTCGTTGCTCGAGTACACGACGACGCGCAAAATAACATACCATGATGGAGCGAGCTATTGACATCCATCTGAGTGACCGGCAGAGACTGGCGGCATTTTACTCCTGCAGTGGCTTGCAGAGTATTTTTGCATCGTGCTGATTGGTACTCGATTCATGACAGGAACTGGAGCCATGACTTGGCTCGCCAAGGATTAGTTAGAACGGATGGACAGAAAAAGATTTTTCAGCGGGGGAGGAAAAGTGTAAAATGGCTCCATTCTGCTTTTATCCAGTCGCCTTCAGATCTAAGTTGAAATACACGGCGTTGTTGGGTGTAGAAGATTGGCCGCGGACACAGTAGCTCTGAAATCATGAAATAGGGGTATATTAAGTTAAGTCTGTTGTAAAACTGCTATCCAAACTATAACGCGTCGAGGCGAAATACAACGGGGTGCCTGTACGCTACGTGATGCAATCTAAATAATAACGTGTTTGTTCATTACTTCTTCTCATGGCCGCTGATGTGTTCAGTGCCCGTCTCCTCGTCCGATGACGAATCGGAATCCTTGACTAAGCTCTGCTCATCGTTGAGGTAGATGTTGCGGTTGAGGAGAGCAAAGATGATGAGCGGCACACACAGCGAAATACCAGTAATGGTCAGCAGCCTCTGGATGTGCTGGTATCCGATAATCAGGGCCGTTCGTTCGGGAGTACCGATAGGGTAGCTGAGGATAAAGGTGAGGGGCGAGCCGTAGGCTTCGGTGGCCATGGTGGCGTTGAGGGGAGCGAATTCCTTCTCCAGAGCCGGGGGCAGCAGCTGTGTCCAGATTGCACCAGCGACGGCGTATCCAAGGGCAGAGCCTATGTTATACGTGGCCAAGAAGAGAGCCGTGAGGACAGCCATCTTTTCGTGAGGCAGCTGAACCTGCAGAGAGGCTTGGGTAGCATACGGGAACAAACCACCAGCGAAACCAAGGACAACTTGGGCACCAATGACGCCGGCGCGAGTAGCGCTGTCGGCATCGACGGATCCTCGGTAGTGTATCAGCAGGCCAAACGCAACCATGAACAGACAGGTACCGGCGACGATGAAGGGTTTGAGACGGCGGACTTTGTAGACGATGGCGCCGAGGCAGGTACCGACAATGACACTGACGAACGAGTAGAGCAGACCAATACGAGAGGTGGCCTTGACACTAAAGTCAAAAGCAACCTGAAGGACAGTGAAGAGGAAATCGGCTTGCATGGTCCAAGTAAAGTTGAGGAAGACGGCAATACCAATGGGGGCCCAGACGGAACGATCCTTCATGAAGCGGAAGGGAATAAGCGGGACAGGGGCACGCAGCTCCCAGAAGACAAAGACGGGAATGCACACGAAACCAATAACCAGGGGCGCAATAATGCTGGCGGTGCCCCATTTGCTGGTACCACCACCAGCCAGAGTGAGGGGAGCAAGGATGAGACCAAAGACGGCAATGACCAGGATGACGCCGATGCCGTCAAGGGCCCAGAACAGCTCATTGGAAAACTTGAGGAAGCGGACAAAGATGTTGTCGCCCGAAGTATTGGCGACGGGGCTGCGGAACGAGTGCGCGAGGTAGCCAAAGAGACCGCGCTCCTTGACTTTGTCACGAATGCCGACCCAAGTGAGACTGCAGAGGAGGGGCAGAGCGCAGACAGGGTAGATGATAGCCCACATGCCGATGCCCCAATTCCAACTAATATGCTTCTGAGCCGAGGCCTGGATATCACCGGTGATCCACGCGTTGATTATGTAGGGGAGGGTCGGGATGTAGCTGAAGAAGAGACGGGCGCGGGTGGTGGTGATGTCGGCGACGATGACCTCGATGAGCAGAATGGAGATTGTGTAGCCGATCTGGTAGATGACGCTGCCGGCGCAGAAGGTGCCAATGTTGGTGGCGGCGGCCTCGATGATGGTGCCGACGGTGTAGCAGACGACGCCAAAGGCGAGCAGCTCGACGCGGCCGAAAATGTCGGCGAGCTTGGCGGCGGTGGGCTGGGCGGCGGCGGCGACGACGGCCCGGACCACGTTAATGGTCGAGAGCAGCGAGTGCTCGCCGAACGAGTTGGAGGCGTAGGCCTGGAAGTTGAAGCGCAGGCCGCCGTCGAGGCCGTAGGCGTAGGCGAGGATGAAGGCGCCGGTGAAGATGATGATGCGGTCGACCATGGTCAGGCTGGCCGAGATGGCCTCGATGCGCGCGACACCGGGCGACTTGACGCCGCGGGCAATGTCGGCGAGGGAGACATCGGCCTTGGCGACCGTCTCCTCGACCTGGCCGTCGGCATTGCGCAGGTTGATTCGCTTCTGCGCACCGTAGCTTGCCATTGTTGCGAGCTGTTGTTGTACTTGCAGTGGCAGCGGGTCGGGTGGCGGTAGGATGTAGTCGTGACAATGGACCTGGGTTAGAGGGAAGCAGGGTTTGACGAGTTCCTGCTGGCCGGGATTTGCTGCTCTTTTCGCCCAAAAAGTCAGCGAAACAGCCTGCCCCAGAAAATGAACTGCAGAGCAGGTTTCCTTTGCTGAAGAAATTGGGGTGGTAGCGGGATGATGAAAACAACAAAGTCAAAAAAGTGAGACAGCCGAAGACGGGGGAGGGGGGGCAACCGGCTTGTTAAGTAATGGCCGCGCCGACAAACGAACGCAACCACAGAACAGAGGAAAAAAAAAATTGTGCACAGCCAACGCCGTTGATTGATTAGATTACCCACTTGAACAGCAGAGAAAGACAAAACGATTGATCAGGCGACTAAAGGATGGCCGACGCCTCCAAAGCTAGCTTCGCTGATGGCCTTCAGCTCCACCGTCGGCTTCCCACTAGCTCAAGCGCTGGTGCGCCGCGTTTCGTTTCAAGGTTTTCCTGGGCGAGTTATCTGATCTGATAACCCATCCCAGGCTGCTTTTGTGGCTGTCTTAGTATGCACACTTTTTGCTGACGGCTTGCAAGGGCACCCTGTTCGAGGAGTCGAGGACTTGACGAGAAAGGCTCGTTTCGCTGCGTTATCACTACCACCACCACCACACCGTCTCGGATTGGCCGGTATACGGCTGCATCCAGAACGATCCTGTTCTGGAAAGGCAAACGATGATGTGCCAGTGACCAGCCGAGATGGAGACTTCGTGGCGTTTGGTGGAGCTCTCGTCGGCCAGCGCTCGCGCGAGCAGGCGGCCGAGTCAAGGATGGGAGGAAGTTTTTTTTTCTTCTCTTCCTCCGTCGCTCCGTGTGGCTTACGCGAAACCCATAAACTCTATTGAGTTTTCCGCAACTATTTGATGGCGAATTTTTCTGCCATTATTTTCGCGCACATCTGCCACTCTTTCAGTAAAGAGGCTCTCTCGGTCGGCCCTCGGCAACCCTGCATAGCTGGAATGTTACTGTCACGCAGCTTCCTGCACCCGGCCTCTTCTCGCAGCTCTCCGCGCTAGTCGCTAGCCTTGTCTCAAACAACCCTCTGAGAAACGAAGACAGCAAATCACCCCATGCGCCCACCCAACTGTGGGCTCTCTCGGCGACACGCTCTGCTCAGACCCTTGGCCCTCGTGGAAGCCTTGCGATTTTCGTCTTGGCCAGCGGTAAACCCGGATGCGGTTGCTCCATCCAGCTCTTGGCTCAGCATCCATATTCGCGTGCCTCATTGACTCGTGCTGGCAGCGCAGTCGGGAAACATGGCAATAATAGGTAATGGATCCCTTCTTTTCGCTAGCGGCCCAGTTGGTATCTGCTAGCTCCGGGTACCTCCCAGCAGATACCTCGTCAATGGTATAGGTTCGAAAAGCCCAAATCGGTTTTCTTTTGCTTCATTATGCGAAAAAACACGCGTTCGCTGGGCCCGAGAGTTTGCAGCTAGGCCGAGGCTTGTCGCTACCTGACCAGGCTGCCTCTAAGGCGCCCGGAATCCATCGCAAGTCGGATATCCGAGCCAGCTTTTTCATCTGATAAGCTCAGACCGTCAGAGCAAAAGCCCTCAGCCTAGATTGAGACTTTTCGCCGCCTCCCCGCACTACTGGCATTCTCGGCTCGCCTTTTGACGCAAAGGAAACCCTAATGTGACCGCTCCAGGCAAAACTCGACATACTTTTTTTTGTCTTGTGGAAATTAGGGAAAAAATTGGCGTAGCTGGGCCAATTTACTGATTGATAAGAACGTCGTACTGAAACAAACTTTGACGACGGAATGGCCAAGACAGGCGATGTTTTCGTCTAGCACCATTCCCACATGTGGCGCAACCGCTTGCTTTACTAAATGTTTTGCTCACCGGTAGTCCAGGCAGGCCAGTTTCTTTCCCATATTGCGTGTACTACAGTGATTGACTGTGCCCCGTCGGCCAAGGCTGTTCACCTCGTGTGCCTCACGCTGCCCAATTTCCGACAGTTGTAGCGCAAGCTGAAGTGTCGATACGAGTGCGTACATATATAGCTGGAAAGTATTGCTACACAGCCATGCACAAAGCCGCTCAGCTCTGGCAGCTTGGCGCCTTCTTCATGTGGTTGCCCGCCCGACGTGCCACGCGCTTGGGGTATTGTGCTAGGAGCTTATTTACGTCTGCAGTACACGAAGCTGCTGTGTAACGCCGCGTGACGAAGGTAATTTTACTGTTTACGAATGGTGAAAATGAAGTGTAGCTATATAGCAGTCATGGCCAGCCGACCAGGGTCACGTATTCCTCACTCGTCTTGGTCTCAGACGATCGGCACATATTGAACCACCCGCTTGCAGCTTGTCAACATGTATCGCCTCTTATCTACACTGTCTCTTGCTGTATTTACGTTGGCTCATCCAAAGACACCGGTAGATGCTAGCAAGACTGAAATTGCCCCAAGACACGTCAGTAGAGACGGACGATGTGGAACGGGTTTTGGTACCGTCTGCCGAAGAGACGAGTGTTGTTCCAGTGCGGGGTACGGAGTCACGTTCTGCTTCCCATATTTAACAGTCAGTTACTAAAATTGAACCAGGTGGTGCGGAAACGGGTATCTGTACTGCTCCGCCCCGGCCTGTCAGATCGATTACGGCCCGAGGTGTGACGCCAACGTGCGACCCAAAGGCCCGGCCACGGAGCGTGTTGCGCGACCGCACATTGGAAACGTGCCGTACGGCGAAGCCATATATCACTGCGAAAAATACGGCGATATTGCGCTGACCTTTGACGACGGTCCCTTCATCTATACCGAAGACCTCCTGAATCTCCTTGAGGTGAGCAAATGCGTTTTGGGCTCTGCTTGCCACGCAGCGATGGGCACACACAGCTAACCACAGGTGTGAATACAGAAATACAAGGCCAAGGCCACCTTCTTCGTCACCGGGAACAATCTCGGCAAAGGCGCCATCAACGACCCCGCCCATCCCTGGGGCGGCTTGATCAAGCGCATGGCCGCCAGCGGCCACCAGATTGCCAGCCACACCTGGTCGCACCAGCGCCTCACCACGCTCAGCGAGAAGCATTTCCGCGACCAAATCTACTTCAACGAGGTCGCGCTCGCCGACCTCCTCGGCTACTTCCCGACGTACCTGCGGCCGCCGTACTCGGCCAGCAACGACACCACCGACCGCTGGCTCGGCGAGCTCGGCTACCACGTCACGTACTTCAACCTCGACACGGAAGGGTACCTGCACGACTCGCCAGACATGATCCAGGAATCCAAGGACATATGGGACGACGCCGTGGAGAAGCAGGACGTGAACGGCACAAAGTGGCTGCAGATTGAGCACGACACCGTGTACCAGTCCGTGTACAACTTTACCGAGTACGCCCTCCAGTCGCTGTTCCGAAACGGCTTTCGATCCGTTACTGTGGGAGAATGTCTTGACGATGCACCGGAGAATTGGTACAGGAAGGTCTGAGTCGACGATGCTGTTGTCTGCCCTTGCTCGATCAAATGTGGCCGCTGCTTGCCTGCTGTACGTGTTTTCATTTCCTGCCAATCTGTGTAAATAAGGGTCACACATGACATAATTGGCCATTTATGAGCCTTGACCTAATAAATACATCTTGATATATACATATACTCTTTAGATCGCGAAATTGGACATCGTCCACGACTCTATTGGCCAGTCCAGCCGCGATGTGGTTCTAATAATTGTAAACATATCTGACACGAGATGGATATATTATTGGATAGGGCTGTATATTGTAACGTGTTTCAGGATAAGCTTTCTACCCGTGCTGTCAAAAGCCTTGGCGTTTCATACGATTTTACAGCCGAAATGGGATACAAATCCACCTCGGTGGGCTTGACTTGCGTCTTTTCGCATCATCCAAAATTCTCTGGTATATCGCTGCAAGGCGCTCCTGCTATTGTTGTCAGCTTCAATGACATCGTCACTTACACCCGCCTCTGCAATGCTACGTATGCTTAGGGAGGCTTTCTCCGAAGCCGAAGCATGCCACTTTGCTCAGAAGTGACGCAACGCATCTGCACCCAGCTGTTGTTGATCCTTTGCACAACTGCTTTGCAAGGCTGGCAGGGAAGATTAATTTTTAGAACGCCATCTTTCGTTCTGGACCTCGATTCTCGAAACGAAATTCATGGCGTTGTTTAAGAACGTGAAACGTACAAGCCTGGGGCTGGATTCTGTCGCTGCCTTTGCGGATAGTTCCATACCTGCAAAGCTCCTTGTAATTTACTTTTTGGCAGGCCGGCCTGCCTAGTCGCCCATTGTTTCCCCAATGCACCACGTCAGGCTCGGAACATGGCGGGCGGTAAATCGCCCGAAAAAGCGTCAGCAATTTCCAAAGTGCTAATTACATAACTACGGAGAACCAGGCTCTGAAAAACGCTGGGTGCACTGAATTTCATGTTATTCATGCGCCAAATATCCCCTCGCGTAGCTTCATTAATAAGTGGACGACAGGGCTGGGACCGTGCAGAGAGTACTAGGCAGTGATCGGCATGGCGCTGCTGGAGCTAGCGAGTACCAGACTGCCACTGTCCAGCTCAGCTCGTGCCTCGGTCCTTTGAATCGGGTAAGCAGGGCGATGCCAGGCACGGAGGCAGGCGAGCAGGCGATACTGGCTGTGATGGCCTGGAAGCAGGGTGTTTGAGACGAACTATCGTCGGACGTGCCGTGCAGAATATTCAACATTGGAATGAAGTCAAGCCGCTGTCCACGAATGAGAAACGAAACGCTAGAAAAGTTTATGCTTTATACTTATGTACCCCAAGGAATTAATCGGTCTAGATCCGCTAGAAGCACGTCCACGGGGGAAGGCGAGATTAGAGTTTGACGGCTTCTTAGTAGAGGCAATACAAGCATTGAAAACTTTTCCACGCCAATTGTTGTATTGTTCACGTAGAGCCGACATGTACCTGTCTGGAGCATGCCGCCAGCGGCATTTGCCTTTCTATGTGACGAAGTTTTGGCCTCTCTAGTCATGGCATGGATTCGAGACACGACGTGTCGCAGAGGCACACAGGGCGCGTTTTGACAGCTGTCAGAGACATTTCTCGCAATGTTCGCCCGAGCTGACAGGCGACACCATCGTTACTCCGGGGAGAAAAAAAAGTGTTGAGGCTGCAATTTTAAGATTCTCTCATCTCAATGTACCAGGCCCCCTTGCGGACAAGGCGACCCAAGCAGCCAATAGGCCTCATGGCTGCGAGACTTGGACTCAAATTTAGCACACTAAACGTGCCTCCCCAGTCTTTTGGTGGACTTGGCTATACCTTTTCAGTGAGCAAGACAAGACAGGCAGCCGGCATTTACGGGGACGGGGCGACCGAACGGGGCACATGAAGGCGATCGCGACGCCGCTAGGCTTTGAATGCCGGTGGCCAAGGCACACAATGCGCGGCGACAGCCTGCACAGTGGGTATATTCGAAGCTCCAAGAAACATGAGTAAGGGCCCAATTGCCACTGACTTGGCGAGGCTCGTTATATAAGATTAACCGGTTCCCCTGTCGTCGACTGCTCGGACTGCCATCCGTTGAACCTATAATACTATAATACTATCTGCCTCCCTTCTTCACGACTTGCACATCTTTCTTCTTCCACCTTTCTACAACACAAACACCATCAACATGCAGACCAAGATCGTCCTCGCCTCTCTCGTCGCCGCCGTCGCGGCTGACAACCTGATTGCCATGCGCCAGGCCGCCAACCCCTTCGGCGGCCTCTCCAAGCAGTGCCAGGACGACCTGGCCGAGGTCCAGGGCGCCAGCGACCTGCCCGCGATTCCCACCGACTTCATTCAGGACGCCATCGCGGCCGCCGCCACCCTGACCAACCCCTGCGACTACACGCCCACCGGCACCGTCGCCGCCGAGTACACCAGCTTCATCTCGGCCGCCGAGTCCTGGGCCAGCAAGCACACCAGCATCGCCTCCAAGATCGAGAAGGACTGCAGCGCCCCCATCGACCAGATTGGTGACATCTGCCCCAAGACCTCGGGTGCTTCCAAGCCCACCAGCGGCAGCGGCAGCAGCGGCAACGGCAGCAGCGGCAACGGCAACAGCAGCGGCAGCGGCAGCAGCAAGACTGCTGGCAGCTCCGAGGCCACTGGCACCACCAGCGGCGGCCAGGCCAAGTCCACCGGCGACGGCAAGGGCGCCGCCGCCGTCAACGGCCCTGCTGGTGCCCTCATGGTCGCTGCCCTCGGCGCCGTTGCTCTTCTGTAAATAGCAGAAGCTCCTCGCCGACGGAATGTATATAGCTGCTGAGCATGGACTGGTCGCAATGCGCTGATCCTGCCTCAGACAGCCAAACAAAAGCGCAATCAAGATACCTAGTGCCTACGTGGTACACATATAGTCAAATCAATGTAATACACATAATATACCTTGACTTCGAATTCCATCGATGAAACCTTTGACGCGTGTTGAACCAATTGACCTTGATATTGCACGCGACTAAAGACGTGACAGCCACTCTGCGTGGAGCAGGCTCTCGGGATCTTAGGCAGTAATTGATTCATTTATCACGCGGCAGAATGTATCCTCATGAGATGTCGTGCTGTTAACTGCTCCACATCAAGTCACTTGCTGCACGATTTTGCGCCAATGCTTGGCGGAGACTGATCTTCAACAGGCGAAATGACATGTGGGCAGGGCTGAACTTGCCCCTGCTGGACTTGGACTGGCTATCCCTGCGATAAAAAAATTCAACTTGGTATCTAGAGTTGCAAAATAAGCAAGATAAATAAATAAGAGCTCAATGCGTTCCATCTCCAGCTTCTTGCCCGTCCTATGCATGCAGCTGCGGCGGCGTCGTGACCTCCTGATCAATCTTGACGACGCGGCACGCCGTGCCGTACGCCGCCGTCTGCGCGAAGCCGCCCATGCTCGCGGCGTCGAAGCGCAGGCAGATGATGGCATTGCCTCCGCGCGCCTTGCACTCCTCGACGACGCGGCTGATGGAGTCGTTGCGGCAGGAATACAGCATACTCGTGAACCAGCTCAGCTCGCCGCCCGCAAACGACTTGGCCACCATGCCGAGCGTGGCGGCAAAGTTGCGCGACCGCACCGTGATGCCGTAGACGGTGCCGAGCACCTGCTCGATCTTGTACCCGGGGAGGTCCATCATTGCTGCAGTTCTGTGTTAGCAGATTTCTTCTCAATGCTGCACACAGGTTGCGCTAGCAATAGCAGGCAGGATATTATCATGCCGATATTGCCGGTGGCGCGGCCCCATAATCCGCATATGCGGCATTCGAGGTGCAGCAGGTACGTACTGGTTGTCACGACGCCATCAGTCTCTGTGAAGCAATGCAGGTCGGACAGCTTTGGAGGGACATTCGCGGGCTCCGTGCGAGCTTCCGAAGTCTTGTCCTTTGATCCAAGCATTTTTGCCAATTCGATTGTTTCTTCGCTAGTGCTGGTGTGGTTATGCGATCAGTTGCAGCGGTGACTTATAGAATCGTCTCTGTGAAATGGCAAGGTCGACTGAATGCTGAGCTGTAAAATGAAGAACATCTCGAGAACATCGACGAGGCACGCGATCCATTTTATACTTTTGCCAATACTCCTCTGCCATATTGAAGTCTCCGACCGGGCCCGATCAACGGCTGTGACTCCGTCACATTCCTCGAACGCCAAGCTGCAATATGCTCGAAGACAGCGTCACGGGCTTCCAGAACACTGACTTTACTGGGGCAATCGCAAGCTCCTGCGCCCGGCTGTTGCGCGACAGGCTTTGGCTGAGCTGCCCGTATGCGTCGTATTTCTATGCGTTCAGAGCGTGATTGGCCAATGGCTGGCAAGTGTGGGCCTTGTCCGCCCACCAAGATTCAGCTCTGCGGTGCAGTGACCTCTCCGAAAAAGTAGCACCACATATTTGGGCATACTTGGGAGCTTGTCATTCATATCGCGCAATGGCAGGTTTCATTGTATAAATCTCTTTCATATCATTAATCTGTAATTACGTATCCGTGGACGTCGTATAAACAAAAATTAGAACTAATTACGGGCCCCGTGCGGTTCTCATTCGTTCCCTGGTTTCCTTACAGTACACCAGGAACCTTCATCCTGCCCTCGGCGCGGCGACCAAACTTCTTGACGCGCTGGGCATCGCGACTGCTCAGTTCAACGGCGCTGACGCTGCGCTTACCCGGGTGCACGTTCGCGGCAGTAATGTTGCCGCAGTCAGGTCGCTTCAGCTCGTTGCCAAAGGTATCAGCCACCCACATCAGCACACCGTTGCTCCAGCCAAAGCCCTCGACGACTTCGTACTCGCCACCACCGCCGGCATGGTTGATGCTGGTGTCGTCGTACTTTTCAAACATGATACCCACATCCGAGTCGCTGAGACCGGACAGCTGCGGGGTCTCGGAGGTTGAACCGCCAGTGGCGTACCAGGTGCAGAAAGTCGAGTCGAGATAACGCTGACCGAGAGTCAGAGCCAGCTTGTGGACATCCTTGTAGGCGGGATCGTCCTTGCCAAACGTAGCGGGAGTGTTGACCAGACCCTTCATCAGGACGTGCATCAGCGGAGGCCAAACGCTGGGTTGATCCCACTGCTGACCGGAGCGAAGGTTGGAAGACGGGATACCACCAGGCTTCAGCTCAAGATACTTGGCAATGCGCGAGTAGGCAGTCTTGACGGCGTGCGGGTTGTTGCGGATATAATCGGGAGCAGCACCCATCCAGAAGGGGTAGAACTGAGTGACGGTGAAGACTTCTTGCATGCCCGCAGGAGCCGTGGCATTCTCGAATGACTGTGTGTCGTCGTCGCTGGGGATGTAGATGTGCTGGCTCGATGACGTTCTGTTGTAGTCAAAGTAACTATAGAGCGTCTCGTTCCAGAAGACGGCCTGGATGGCCTCTTGGCGCTCAGCAGCCTTCTTGGACCAGCTATCGGCCTCGCTGGAATTGCCGGTGATGTTGTAGAACTCAGAAATAGCCTTCTCGTTGCCGTAAAGTATAGAATTGAGATCCACAGGAACAATATTCATGATGTTGAGCGATCGCAGCGGGAAGTAAATATCCTCCATCGAGTCGCGGGGGTTGGTGGACCACTTGGCAGTAGTGTAATCGAGACCAGATTCGGCGCCAGAAGCAAGGTTGGCGTACAAAGTGGCTTGTTCAGACTCGTTGAGCGGGGTTTTGACGGGGTAGATGATTCCCGACGCAGCATAGTACGAGTTGTTGTTCACAGTGTTGTAATCTTCGCGGAAGGACTCGGGTCGAGGCTGTGTGTTGGATACGGCGTAGCTGCGTCTGTTAGCGATGCCAGCAATGGCATCGTGGCTATTGTGGCCACTTACCGGTTAAGCGTGTAGGTCTTGTTCTCAACAGTAATCTCAACGGAGCGGTTGTTCATGAAGAATTCATGTTCCTTGACAAGGATAGGAAGCGCACGCTTGAGAATATCGGTGTCGTTAGTGTAGCTGATGTAGTTCTTGACCATCTGGGACAGCAGCGGGGGCTGAGAACGGTTGAGATAGTACAGACGAGCACCATTGGGGATAAATCCGAATTGCTCAATGAGGTCCAAAAAGTTCTCAATGGTATTCTTGGTAATGTCGACGAATGCGCCGCCAGTACGGAGAAGACCCTCGACAATCCAGTACGAGTCCCAGTAGTAGGGTTCGCGGAAGCGACCACCGGCTACAACAAAGGTCCGGTTGACGGGGATGAAGCTGTTGGGGCAGTTTGTGCAGTTTGTCGCAGAGCCAGCGTATTCGCGCGTGAGATCGGGCCAAATGTCGATGACCTTGTTCACAAACTCTTTAATGACGGTGTCGTTGAGCTTGTCGACGAATTTGGCATCCGTCTTCAGCTTATCCTTGGAGACAGCCTTGAGCTCACCACCGGCATCCTCAAAGTAAGTGCTGAGAAACTCATTGAGCGCGGTGTTGTTGGAGAGCGGCTTCTCAAGCTTGTCAAACGCAGCCTGGATTTCGGCCAGCGGTTTCTTCGCAGGCCTGTCTCATGAATTAGAACAGGTCGCAAAAGTGTCGCATAGAATTGGGGGTCATATGGGATGGTACTTACATGTCAACAAAGGTCTTGGAGTCCGTGAATGGCCTAGCCAGCTCGACTTCCTTCAGAATATCTCCATGGCAGTAAATTGGAGAGTCGCAAGGTGCGATGACGGAGCCATTCTGGTACAGAGCTGTCGCAACAGGTAGCGAAGCTGCCAAAGCAGTCGCAATATTCTTCAACGACGCCATTGATGTGTACTGCAGTCTAGAGAAACAACAATTATGTGTAGCCCAGCCTTGCTACCTTTTCAGAAGGAGGGGACTGCGCTACTATATGTACGAGAGGCACAACCTGCCAAGCTACTTCAAATCAAGCTTGGGATGACGGGAAAATGCTATGACGCCCCGCTGGCACTAAATTGCCGCCACATCAACAAGCCTGGCAGCTACAGACAAACCCGGGCTAGATCCCCAAGAACTGCACCAAATAAGCCCGCCAAATTGCGCTGCCGTGGGACCTTGTCTGGGGGATGCTGCTCGTTCCCCACACAATAAGCTGGGGTCTCCAAAAGTCGGCTCCAGCGCGGTGTGCTACTTTTTGATTTCTTAGTGCCTCAGAAGCAATTCTTTCTCGGTCAAGCTTGGCTGGGGCCCTGGAGTGGGTGCCTTCTCATTGCATTACTCGCAAAACTTTTCCACCAATACGGCGAGGATGAGAGAGTGGCAGAAAGGTTGTCTTGGGCAAAGAGGGGAGTCTTGCTGCATCGGACAATTGCGTGCAGCAGTTGCTTACGTCTGAGCTGGACAGCTCGCGCTGACGATGACCGCTGTGGCTGAAAACTAACAAAGCGAGCGCTGCGAGACACAGGGAAACGAGCGTGAGCTAGAGGCGTTTTAGCGTCGCAGCGACGGGCGTCACCGAAGAAACCTGCAGAACGTTCGGCAATGAAGGAAACCATGATCCTCGTCGCTCTCCACTGCTTCTCTGCTTCTGGCCAGCCCCGCCGATTTGCTTGTTGGGGCCGTAGTAGCGCCGTGCTTGTTGCGGAGCGCATCACGGCAGCGTGGCTGTGGCGCTCTGCCTGGCTAGCTGGCAAGCTGCTAGGCCGGACTGCGAGGTGGAAGCTGCTGTTCTAGCCCGCGAATGAGTAAAGTATTGACGTCAAGGCGGCATTTAAGCCTTGGGCTAGCGACGCTGTCAGTGGATGGACGGGAGCTATTCCGGGGCGACCTGCAGCCCAGCCCAGCACCAAGCTCCTTGGCGCCACTGCGACGCAAAGGGTCTGGGTGAATTTGTGTTATTCTAGCTTACAAGCAAAAGTCGCAAAGGGAATTCTTGAATAATGGCGATTATCACATGAGACAGAAATATCAATGAAGGAGGATCAAGTTGAAAGGCTAGAGTGTTGGAGTATGAAGCTGGCAAGGCCGCAAACAAACGGCCACTACCAAACGGCTGCGCTATCCATCCACTCCTCCCACTCACACCATGCTGCACAACCCCCAGATGCATATCCCCAGCATGCGACATCGAGGCTCAGCGGTCTCAGCTCCAGCCCTCGACATGGGTCGGACTCATTAAATGTGGTACACGGGTTTACGCCCTCTTGTTGAGGTGCACAGAAAAAAAAAAGATTTGCTCATTCCATTTTCCAACATCGGCCCGTCTCCCCGCCAAGCGACAACCGTGCGTCTCTCTTCTTTACCGCATTCAAAAACGACGCGACGCTGGATCGGCGACGCTAACATCAAGCGAGAGCCATGACCACTGCTGCTGCCTTTACCATCAGAAAGACAACTGCCGCCGACGCGGAGAAGCTCCAGGCCGTGGAGCGCTCTGCCGGGCAAGCGTTTCGCAACATCCCCGAGCTGGCCTGGATAGCAGACGATGACCCCCAGACCGTCGCGCTGCATCTCGAGCTGATAGCCAACGGCGTGTCCTGGGTCGCGGTGCCAAAGGACGGCGACGACAAGCCGGTGGGCTTCCTCAACGGCCAGCTCCTCGACGGCTTCCTGCACATCTGGGAAACGTCTGTTTGTCAAAAGTGTCAAGGGCAGGGTATCGGAAAGCAGTTGATCCAGACGGCCGTGGACCATGCCACCGAGCGCCGGTACCGGGGCCTGACGCTGACGACGTTTCTCGACGTGCCTTGGAACGATGGCTTCTATAAAGCTCGCGGCTTCTCGATACTGGAGCGAGACGACGTTTCCCCGCCTCTGACCAAAATTCTCAACGACGAGGCCCGCGACGGCTTACCCCGCGAGCGACGCTGCGCCATGAAGTTGGAGCTGCCGGCGTAATGCCGTTGGCGTGCGGCTGGCAGGGGTTACCGCTCCAGGAATCGACCTGTCACTTTATGCGGAACCGGCTGCCGAAAAAATGAGGTGATTAAATCCCCGACATCATGGTAGAAACAGAACATTCAAGTCGCAGTCTGCGCCTGATACACTTGTATATAGATGCCTTGCACACAGCATTTTCTTTCCAAGGTCCTAGCCATTTGCTCAAACTCTTCGAGTTGGGACGTGCAGGCCATCCTCGCAGAAATATAGGTCCCCGAGAAGATCGCTCGCCATAACATCGATCGCAGCGCCCTTCAGGTCTTCTATGCCAAATGCAATAAATATTTCGTCGTCCAAGTAACCAGTGTATCGGTTTTGTAGGTGCTTCCAATTTATTGAAACGATATAAAACATCTCGGATAAGTTTTGTCGACCATGGAGCCAAAGGGGCTTCGTTGACATGGCGTGAATAGCATATTGCGGATGCTGTTCAAACAGTACCAAGTAAGGCTCGTAACCGCTATGGCCGTAGTGCAGCTTGAGCTTGTAGATTGCAAGGATAAATGTGTTGTTGTCGTTAGCAATACAATCGGCATCGGTTCTGCGGCACATTGTAATCCGCAACGGGTTGTCTTGGCATTGACAATGACGACCTTCATCGGGAACACTGTCGGTGATATACCCACCTGCAATCCCCGGCCGTATTTGCGGGCACGATATTTATGCCCTTTCAACGTAGGATCGCAATTTTGTTATAAAGATGTATTAGATCGATAAGCTTGAGAGAAATACTGCAATTGTGGTGTGCAAGATGGATCGATGGGTGTTCCCGTAATGCGTCCGTGGAAGGCCAGGTCTCGTGTCGCGATCCTTTCCGCCACGAGCGACGTCTTATTGTCAAAAAGTCTTTGCCTCTCGGACAAACGATATATTATTCCCTTTCCATCGGCATCTGTGTGATCAAAGGAAGAGAGGGGGAAGAGGTGTGGGACGGTGAAAATTTACGAGTTGGATCATCACGCCAAGCTACGGATAAGATGTCAGTGTCTATAAAATCGAGTCAAAAAGAAAAGAGTTCAAACTGTTATGCGCATCTGCGTCCCTATGATGTTCAACGAATCGTGATTCCAACTCCTAGTAATCACTGAGCCCGTGCGGCAAGACTACGGAATGAGAGTCGCCAGCGAAAATGTATTCGCTGGACAAGGGACGCGTACTTTAGGCGAAATGCATTGCTATTCGCTTTGGTTGCTACAGTAACACCTGAAAATAATTACATTACGCCCAGAGTGTGCTGTTGTTGAGACGGCCAAGAAGCGTGGCGAGTTTGAAGCAGCTGGTGCACGCCTCTCCCGTACCAACGTACAAATAAAAAGCAGTTAAAGGGGGAAAATCTCTCATATTAACGGTTAGCAGAGACGAGTCGCTCAATCTTGGGTTAAGAGAGAAACGATACATTGAACGTAGACGTTCCAGCCAACCGAAGCGTGATAAAAATGTTAGGCCACCCACGAATTAATCGCAGTAAACTTAGCTATAGTTCCCAGAACCTATATAACACGATTCACTTTTTCAGAGGACCCTGAGTAACTTCTTATATGTAGATTCAACTTTTTATTCTATATCAAAAGGTCGGGGAAAGCTGCCTCCCACAACTAGGTTACATTTAAACATTATTAGAAAAATAGTACAAAGGTGGCGAGGCCGATCGCAGTAAAGGCCGGGAGGTTAACACGGCCAGCGGCGCCCACAACAACTGGACCAGAAGGCTTGGCAGTGCTGGAGGATGTGCTCTGGCCAGCGTTCGATCCGCTAGAGCTGCTTCCGGGGTACACAGAGGTGAATGAGGTAGCGGTCGTAGGCCCAACGGGAATGTTCGTGGCAGTTCCGGTAGGAAGGATGGTCGCGGTGCCGTTGACAGGGCAAACGATAGTAGTAACGGGGATGGTTGTGTAAGTGGTGACGGTGGAAGAAGCAGGGCAGTCCGTCACTGTGACAGGGCAGTGTGTGACAGTAATAAGGGAAGTGGTGAAGATAGTCGAGGTTGTAAGGGTGACAGAGCCGCTGGTGGCGGGCTCGGTAGTGACCGGGCCGCTAGAGGTAGTACTTCCAGAGGTGACAGGGCCGGAAGAGGTCGAGCCAGTGTTGGTAGACGAATCAGTAGGCTGAGTGGTGGTAGAGCCAGTGGGTTCAGTCGTGACAGAGCCGGTAGCGCTGGACGAAGTGGCAGGGGGAGCGGTAGACGAAGTGGCAGGAGGAGCGGTAGACGTGCTGCCTGTGCCAGAAGTGGTGGTCGTGACAGGCTTGGTGTTGCACTTGGCCGAGCCGAGGACGCCGATGCAAATGTTGATGGGAACATTGACAAGGCCGCCGGGAGAAGCCTTTTGGTTACACTCAGCCTCGCCGAGAATACCGAAGCAGAGGTTCAGCGGGACGCTGACGAGGCCACCGCCACCGCCAGAGCCGCCAGAGCCGCCATCCTGCGAGCACTTGGCCTTGCCGAGGACAGCAATGCAGCTGTCCACAGGGACAGAGACGAGACCGCCGGAGGAGGCCTTCTGGTTGCACTCAGCCTCGCCGAGGATACCGGCGCACAAGTTGATGGGAACATTGACAAGCTTGCCAGATCCTTTGCCGTTGCCGGACGTGGTGTCCTGATTGCACTTGGCGTGGCCAAGAGCGCCGATGCAGAGATCGGTGGGGACGCTGACAAGGCCGTCCGAGTTGGCCTTTTGGTTGCAGTCGGCACCACCAAGGATGCCGAGGCAAAGGTCGAGGGGAACGCTGACCAGTCCGGTAGCCTGGTTGAAGATGGTGTTAGTTGATCATCGCGAAGCGTGGAAGTAACAGGGCCAAACAAGCAACGTACCGCGACACGGCCAATGATGGCAGCGCCAACAGCGCCGTGAATAGTGGTGAACTTCATGATGCGTATGAACGAGGTTACGCGGTGGATGACAAGGACGAATAAACGATGAAGCTTTTGAGCAAGAAGATACCAAACGAGGGAGAGTTGAACGAAGGACGGCTTCAACAAGAGTTGGAAGCAAAGCAAAAATAAGGAAAGAGGGAATAAGTCACCAGTTGCTGTGTTGATGAAACAAAGGCTTTGTTCGAGGGAACTGTCTTCTTTTTAACCAGCTACAGAAACCGGAGGGGGGCAAACGTGATCCTCCTCCTGGGCTGGACCACCGCCACAACTGACAGAATGTTTGATACGTTCGGACAGCTCCAAACACGCTAGCGCTTTTCTTAGTATCAGCCCGTGCGTAGCGTGACGCTGATTGCCGAGACGTTGGTGCAGTGTTTCACGATGGCTGTCCCTGAAAATATGGGTAGCCCCTGCCGCATCTGCCTGCAGGGCTGCGGCGGGAGACCATTGTAGTCTGTGCTTTTCCTGCGGGCGCTGCAAGCACGACAGCTACACGATAGAGCCGTTTCTTTTTTCTTTTCTTTTCCTTCCTTTTTCCCAGAAGCAACAAGAAAAAGAAAAAAGAAAAGGGGGTTTGACTACGCGTAATTGTAGTTCGCAGCACGTCATTCGTCCGGGATTGTGCGACTGGATTTTACGCCTGTGGTCTACGCGAGACACCACTACACTACAGACAGTCAACTAAGACACAATGGTGAGAAGAATATATTAAAATATATTAATGAGGTGGAAATGCCATCGGAAAATATCAGCCCTGGCATTGACGTGACCCCGCGCTGCCACGGTTAATTTTAAAACGAGCGACTGGATGACTCGCATGGACGAATTGCCCAGGCCCAGTTTTGCAATCTCAACGGGGCACCGGGGTATATATGTTGTCCCTTGTTAAGAAAAGATTGGCCGGCCCTGTGCCCATTGGCTGGCTGTGCTAAAAATAGGCCCCCTTACTTGCGGCCAGGGGTAGAGGTAGACCTCAAGCGAGCGTTGACAGCGCTCGGACACATTTCCCGCTAGAACAACTTGGCGGGCGTGGGCACGGTCTTGTCGGAAATTTAACGCTCTTATGCCGTTGACAGAAATCCAATTTGAAAATTCATGTACTGGAAGATACGGTTGGCTCGACTTGTGCAATTTAACTCTCTGCAGATCAGCGTAGTCGTAGCCATTGCGGACGTCTGCGTGGCGTGTGGCGGAGCTGAGCTCATTGAGAGACATGACAAGCTGATCTAATTTTTCCCTCTTGTGACGTCTTTTACGGAAACGTATCGCTTTACATTTGTGATTCGGCGGAAAATGTTGTAGGCTTTTTTGTTCCATCAGATGTCCGGAATACGTAATTTTGTCGTAAATGGCTTTCGAGAAGAAGGTGGAAGAGACGAAGACTGTATGTGTAACACCAGGCAGCCAGTAGAGGATCAGCCTGTTACAGACAATGGACGGTGACACAAGGCGGTCTAGGGCGGCCCGGGGTGAGACCCAACGGGCGACTGCAGGTCGGCCGACTGTTGTATTCTGCTGTGGCTTGTTCTCGGAACTTTCAGGCAAATATGATCCACGTGTTGTTCATGGTTGGGTGGGCGATCACATCAGGCGCCATTGTCCCAGCGCCGGCAAAATCGATATGGATGATTTTTTCCGCTCACGGTAGATGAGGAAAATATTTCGCGGTGTGATTGATTGTGCCCTCCACCATTTGCTAGCTCCTCTTTCTCGTTTATCATGTCTGTTGGTTGGGACATGGTAACAGGTTCGCTGTTGCTTTCCGCATGCCGAGGCTGTTGTGACGGTACTTCACTGTGGGTTATGGCGGTTGGAGGTAGGTTTGCAGCGGGCGTCGATAGCCCAAGATTGAAGGCATTGATGTGCTGCCGTTCTAAAAAGAAAAGCCCGACTGCCGTACATTCCCGCAACTTTGGCTTCAACCGACCTGCTTGTTTCTAAGCCAACGAGTCTGTCACAACACCAATTGTCATCCTAAAGATACCAACAATGTCAGCAGTACACCAACTATCACCAGCAACCGACTTTCTCTCCTATGAAGGGGTCTCATTGTAAAATAGGTCGAGGTGTTCATGGATGGTGCGCGAGACTCCTTCGCAACGCGCCCACAGGATACTTGGCTATTATACTACTTGGTTTTGGAAAATCGTCAATTCAACTACTTTTGCAATCATGTCATCGCGAAACCGCGCTTGTAAGATGGTCAGTCGACTATTTGGTCCTTAAACCGCTGGCTCGTACGATATCCAGCAGCGCCCGATTTGTACGGGCCAGTGAGGGCTGTTCATGCCAAGATGTGGAGACGATTTTGGGGCAATTGGATTCATTTACCGCGGCTAAATGATATGTGGGATTTGGGCTGGATGAAGGTGTCTCGATTTTATGATTCGGATGAGTTTGAAGTGGCGCGAATAAACTGGTATATACAAATAATTCGACGTCGGCGGCACGGGTTTCGTGGCCGAAGGCACGGCCCCCTGAAGGCGAACTTGATTGTTACTGGGGACAGTTGGTATGTATGAGATCACCTATAGACCTGCAAACCATACTCCCTACCGCAGAACTTGCTCTCTTCTGTTACCCTTTCCGGTGACAGTCTGCACAGATAAGAATACCGTCTCAGACTCGCACCATGATTACCCCATAACACTTGAACAAGCACATTAGGAGCTGGCCTTTTTTTTGCGCTAACATCTATTTACATCAAAGCCGTCGGTAATGCTGCATTTACCTACCAATTCGCAGTCTCGACGTCCAACAACGTCAAGTCTCTTCCGACCCATCTCCAGACCCTTGCCCCGGCCGGCGACGCCGCTTGCGCCAACCCTCCGCGATTCAAGCACACGCCATTCCGTCCACTGCGCGCCATCCACAAGCCCACCACCGGCCCGCTCTACAGATTTTCGTCTCCTCCGACTTTTCCGCCGTCCAATCCCGGTCCCCTTCTTAAGAATCTTTACGTCGCCCTGCCTCCATCAAATGGATTCGGTCGCGTGGCCAAATGGCAAGGCGTCTGGCTACGAACCAGAAGATTGTGGGTTCGATCCCCACCGTGACCTGAAGATGTTTCTTTTTTGCTTCTTTTTGTTTTTGAAGTTGTTTTTACTTTGCTACGCGATGCCTCTGTCTGGTCTTTGACTGTCAATTTGTGCTGCGTTGTGGTGGGTTGAAGTTTTTTTTCTCTGGCTGGCAGTTGATGGCCCCACTCAGCCTTTTTCTCAAGGAACGATACACCAAAAGAACATCATTTCTTTCAATGATGGGACATTATTGTATAAATCAGTGTATTTCTATACAGTTCTGTGCGGAATTTCACGAAACTGCGGTGCAATTGCAAAGGACTGTACACAACCATACGAGCAGTCCATAGAGCATGGCCCAGTCCATCATACGCCGTCTACTTGCCTCGTCTCATCAATTCTCTGTGGTGCGAGATCCACGCAACCGCTCTAGAAAAGAGATGAAAATTAGCACACTGTCATATCTCGGGGGCCGGGGTGATGTACTTGGCCTAGCAGCTCAACCATGCGCTCAGCCTCGGCAAAATCGAGCTCTGCAAGCACGAGATTGATTTGATCAACGGAGCCAGTTCGGAGAGCCTCTTTCATGTCCACAGAAAGCGTTTCATACATTTCACGCTGTCGTCTTTTGTGCGCGTCGCTGCTCCCCTCTTCTGGAATACGGATCGCGTATAAGCCTTCGGCCTGTAGCTGGAGCATCCGTGCAGAGCCCTCCGACGCCAGTGCGCATATTTGTCCCATGCGCGCCTGCACGTCGCTGTCAAACTGCACCCTGAGCGGGCTTCCCATCACAGAGAGAAGCTCGAAGACGCGCTGCAGCCTCCACACTGGAACGTCGCGAGCGTACTGGAGTGCTGTGGCACGGCGGACGTACCGAATCGCCGCCTCTTTATCATTTTCTGTACTGATTTTGTCATAGGCCATCATTAAAAGGCCTTCAATGTCCCTATCTTGTAAGATGTGGGGTGACGTGGTGATGAAAGCGCACATGGCGTCTGTTTCAAGAAGAGACAATGCGGCGAATGCTATTGCTTGGGGCGAAGCAGTCGGAGGTGATGCGTTGTCTTCAGTTTCAGGGCCGGCCGGTTGCATTTGCGTGCCTGATACTGGCGCCTCTGTCTGCGCGGGTTTACTCAACCGGGAGGAATTGACGCTGGTGCGATAACTGTCGCTCGTGAATTTCTCTCCATTTTCTCTTTCCATCTGGTCAATATTCGCTCTCAGCTGGCTCTTCCAGCTCTCAAGCTTAAAATCGTATTCATGGAATCGGTGCAAATAAGCTTCGCCTAACGCGTCATCTCCGGGTTGTTCTGCTTCCACCGCTTCCTCGACCTGGCGCAGCATCTGATTGAGCATTTGTTCGGCTGTTGGCATTTCTGCGTCATCACTAGACCCAATGGTTTTGGGTAACAGTATCATCTCTTGTTGAGTCTTGAGCCATTGTGATTTGATACCATTTATGATCGATTCAATGGATTGGTCTATCGGTTTTGATCTGGGTAGCTTAGCCGATGCGGATACAATGAAATGCTGGAGAGACGGGATGATCCGCAGCTGACGCCGGAACAAATTAAGCCGCGCCTCATTTTGTGCCCTCTCATAATTTGTCCTTTCTTGCATGGCTCGTATGAATGAATCTTGGTCTATATTCGGGTGCACGCCGATATCAAAACCATCCCCCAATTCCAATGGGTCCTATAGGGTATCCAGTCAGCTAGGCAACACACCCAGTTGGAGCGAGATCACGAGCCCATATGCTGTAGTCAGTCATGCTGCGACTATTCCACGCTGATATTTGATCTCCAATTCTTTTGTATCTGTGAAAGAAAGAAGTTTGTCGTTGTGAAAATGCAGAAGCTGAAGTGGTGGTTTATATCTGCCTTGCAGCCAGGCTTAATAGTGCTCGCCCTGACACCATGTCGGACAGAGCGCATGCACCCCGCAGCCTGCGAGCTTTTGAACTAACCAACCACGTCAGGCCGCCACCGTTTCGCGAAAAAAAAAAAAAGGCACTCAAGTGCTGCACTAGACAGACGCAGGGATAATTGTGGTAGTACGACGTAACCGCCTATCTTTCGTGCCCATTGGTGCATTGGCAGCCATGTCCAACCTCAGTGAGAATGAGCCACTGTTGGACAACGCGCCTGCAGAGCGCAAGCCTGTCGCTCGCGGCATCTTCTGGAGAGTCGTCGTTCTGAGCTACATTATGCTTTTCTGCTCCCAGCTCTTCGCCAATTCCTTCAACACCGCCTTGTACCAGACCCTCGAGGGCCTGTTGTGCGGCGACATGTACGACCACGTCGGCGACGCTCTGACCGACCCGCGCTGCAAGGGCGAGGTGGTTCAGGCGGAGCTGTCGCTGCTGACCAGTATCGAATCGACGTTTGAGATGATACCGCCCCTGATTTGCGGCATTGTGTACGGTCTGCTGGCCGACGTGTATGGCCGCAAACCCATACTGATACTGTCCACTTTTGGTGCCGTCCTTTACGGTGCCTTGGACATTGCCATATGTATGTCTTTCCGCAGTGCCAATCCAGGCTTTGCTTCCCAAAGCTAGCCTTGATATTGAATTTTAATGTTAAATCCGGAGAGAACTGACTAATATTCAGGCTGGTTTCATGATGTTATCCCCATCAAGCTGTTTTGGGCGGTACCAATCATCTACTTTTTCACAGGTGGCGCCATGGTTGCGGCGACCATCAACTACACGCTCGTCACAGATGTGCTCACGAAATCTCAGAGGTAAATCAGCTCCTCCCTAAACTTCAATAATCTATTGACAAGGTATCGTCAGGTCTGCTGTCTTTATGGCGATAAGCAGTGCCTTTCTGGTAGGCGCGTTTCTGAGCGCATACTTGGCCAAGGCGATCGTTCCCCTTGGCAACTATGGTGGCATGGGTGCGGTGTTACTGGTACAGGTTGTCGGGCTGGTTGCATCTCTTTTCATGCCCGAGACGATCCACCTGCGTGGCGAAAAGCAGGATGCTGTCGAAAACGTGGCACCTTTCAGCAAGAAGCTCTCAGCCAAAGTGGCAGAACTGCGCGTCAAGTCTGTCGCGTCTCTGCGGGAAATATTTTGGGGAGCCAATACAAAACTCACGCTATTGTTGTTGAGCACGCTATTCACCGGCGTGGGCAAACACGTAGTGGGAAGCGTTATGAAGCAGTACGCTGTCAAGCGCTACGAACTATCCTGGGTCAACGTACGTTTCATTTCCATCTCTCGTTAAGTTCTCATTAGCTGATTCATTTTGCAGGCTGGTATCATTCTATCGTACGGAAACCTGCTTCGCATAATTATTTGTTTCGCTGGTGTTCCTTTACTCACAGTGGCGCTCCGAAAAGCCAAAGTTCTCCCAATCACGCAGGACGCTTGGCTCTCTCGCTTCAGCGCCCTTATCTCTGTCATATGCAGCAGCCTGGCAGGCGCCGCGCCCAATGTTGGCCTTTTTACCGCCAGCGTCATACTCTACGCATTCAGTTACTGCTTAGAGCCTACGGTGCGCAGCTTGATAGTGTTGTCGGCTCGAGACGCAGGCACGGGCAGTGTCATTTCAGCCATGGAAGTGTTGACGGCACTGAGCGTTGTCATTGCCGGGCCCACCATCGCAGCGACCTTTCGTTTAGGTATGAGACTGGGAGGTGACTGGATCGGACTCCCAATGTATGTGGGCGGCGCGGTCATGCTGCCTGGCGCTCTTATTCTGCTACTGATGAGGTTTGATGAGGAGATTGCTGAGGAGCAAGCAGAAGAGAATGAGGGGCTTTTGTAACTACCACCCTTCTTCCAGATTCCTGCACCTGTCTCAATAGATATAAACGAATTTCATCAGATCAATACTTTGTTTTATTTTTGCATGGTTCGGTATGCTATGGCATATCTCCACTCATAGTAAAGTGTATCCACCATCCACAATCATGTTAGCTCCAGTCATGTAGCAACAGGCATCGCTTGCAAGGAATACATAGATCTAGTGGAAATCAGCTGATATTCAAGAATATGAAATCGATATATAACTTACTCCTTTCAGCTCGGACGTGGCTGCCATGCGTCGGCCCGGGATCAGCTTGATCCACTGCTCCATCCGTTCCTTGGGCTGGTTGTAGAGCACTGGGCAAGTTAGTATTTCTCAAAATGAAATATGGATATGCCAGTCGCGGAGTACTCACTATCCGTCTCAATGAAACCTGGCGATACGCAGTTGACTCGCGCAAAGTCAACCCACTCTACGGCCAGCACCTTTGCCAGCTGCACCACCGCCGCCTTGGAAGCGTTGTAGGCCGCCTGTAGCTGCGGGATGTTGACCAGCGTCGCGCTGACCGACGCCGTAATGATCAAGTTTCCGCGCCCCTGCTTCTTGAACACTTTCCCCGCGGCCTGCGCCGTCCACATGACGCCGTCATAGTTAACGCTGTTGTTCTGCTGCCACGTCTCCTCGGTGTACTCCAGGCTGGGGATGTCAGCGCAGATGCCCGAGTTGGCCACCATGATGTCGAGGCGGCCGAAATCCGCCACGATCGCGTCCACCGTCTCCGCAATGGCGGAACGCGAGCGCACGTCGCCCTGGTAGGCGGCGACCCGGACACCCGTCGCGCTGGCAATCTCCTGTGCGGTGTCGTGCGCGCTGGTGCTGGTGCTGTAGATGATCGCGACGTTGGCGCCGGCCTCGGCCAGGCCGCGCACAATCTCGAGGCCGATGCCGCGGGCGCCTCCCGTGACGGCGGCGACTTTGCCTTTCAGAGAGAACTGGGAGAGGACGGGAGCATCCGAGTTGTCTGGGCGGAAGAGCGGCATGATGGGCGACGACAGGACAAGTGACTTTTGAAATGACGGAGAAGAGGGCAATCAGAGTATGAGGTTTTAGAAATATTTATATATTTACAAGTGTGTTTTATGTGTCAGTAGTTACCTGCATATATTGCTACTGTGAGCATTGGGCGGGCGCAAATCCGCACACTGCAGAACCGCTCCAGTGGTCGAAGCTCCTACAGCCGCACCAATAATCGCAGTCGCTGGCGTGGAGCTCACCTGATTCCAGATCTGGCACCAGCACGAGACCAATTATCCGATCAAGGAATGACCACTCTGCATATATCTAGCGGGGGTCGCAGTTGGTGGAAGGGTTTTGGCCGATGGAACTTGTAAAAGGTCTGCCCGCTCATTCTGTTTTCTAAACCTGTCAATTACAGATCCCTGCCGGCATTAAGCGTTGCGCGTCTTGCTGCAGGGACAGACACGGGTAATAGGCTTTTGAGACAATGGGAGTTCGGCGGGCTGCCTCTGAAAGCTTGACACGGATGCTGCTGGAGCATGCCTCTGCAGCCACGACGTAGTAGGAAGGCTGTTGCCTGGACGTTTCGAATGCCAATGCTTGTCCGTATAGTCGTCACGATTCGGTTCGCTCGGTTTACAGCATTCCACTAGGCTCTGTGATGCTGCCATGCGGTTGCGTCATCCCTGGGCGTATTTTGCTGGGGCATAACAGGGCAGTGCTAGCGGATGAGGGTGGCCCGTCGCAGTCTTGCTTCCAAAACGAGACATGATGGAGCGTTGGGGGCCAAGTGATGTGAGTGGCAAATCGGATACGATGAAACTTTGCAAATGGATGTTTGAATTGCAAAGGATGATGTTGAAGGTGCAAGGATGAAGGTTGCTGTATGTTGAAGCAGAGAGCAAACGGATACTCTTCTCGGAATGGATGCGCTGAGCAGGTTGATACGGTACAGCGCATTACCAACCTACCTTACCTACTAGTACCTATCTGCAGTGCACGATGGCGTTGCAGGATCAAAGTTTGGCGGTCGTACAGCGCTTCACCCCCTGTAGCATAGCGCTGCAGGCTCTGTAGAGTGGGTCCATCCGCCCGGTTTTCGCCCGCAGGAACGCGTTTGCTCCCATTTTTAGAACAAGCTGAGCCCCGCCCTGCCGGCCCTATGCAGCTGCCGGCCCGGCTGAGTAAGACTTGTCGCCGATGGCAAGCCAGATTCACTGGCGGCTTTGCTCTATCCCTTTTGTATTTATCGAGTTTCTTCTTTTGCGTCTTTCGGCTCTGCATTTGTTGGTTGGACTGCGTGTCGACTTCTGCTTCATGTCAATTTGAAGCGTTTACCCGTGTTATTGCGACTCGACAACCCCCCGGCGCAGTGCTTGTGCTACAAAAGCAGACTCTCCCTTCCGAGCTCACGGTCAACCATGTTGCTTCTATGCAGTCATGTCGCCATTTACGCCTAATGAACGCCAAAGGCGAATTCTTCAACTATCGTCAGAATGGGGCGTGGCCATTCCGCCGGCCCCGAAACCTCTCACAAAGCCGCTGCATGTGCCTACGTTTCAGGGCCCGGCAGACGATGATGCCGCCGAGAATCTCATGCAGAGGCGAGCAGCCGACGTTGCTCAGCTAAAGCCCAAAGGTGGACTGTCGCGGGCATTCTCCACGACAAATCTCAAAAAAGGAAAACATTGGGATCCTCGCGAAATAGTCGAGGCTTTGGCTACGCACGTGGCCAATGGCGGCTCACCCGGCGTCGCGGAAGCCTTGATTGCGAAGCTCTCGGCTGCGGGTGTTGACTTGTCTGGCAATCAGAAACAAAAGTCAGGAATTCTCAGTCGCCGAAAGAGTGTTGACCTCTTGCCGGATCGAGCAAGGCTGCTTCGCCTCGCCACTGAGAGCGGCAGCGTGGACATGGTCCAGGTTTTGATCCCCCATGCGGATGCGTTGGCTATTGATGCTAGCGTCCCCGCCGCCATTCGCAGAAGCGACACCGCAATTGTTGAGCTGCTGCTCAGGTATGGAGCCAACGCGGGCGAGACGGCGGACGGCCAGGATGCGTTTCGCCAAGCTTGTACCGCAAATGGTCAAGCCGCCATGATCGGCATGGTTCTCAGCTCCGCCGGGCGTCCTTCGCCTGTGATTGTATCGCAAGCAATGTGCGACGCCTCTAGATCGGGCTGCCTGGAGAACGTCATACAGCTCAGCCGATCTACGGGAGACGGAAACTACAACCAAGGCGAAGCTCTTCTCACGGCAGTTAACATGGGCAGACGCGACATCGCCCTGGCCCTCGTCATGGGAAACAAACCCCCGCAGCCTTCATCGCTCAACAGCGCTTTCATTACCCTTTACGCGCACCCCTCTATAAGCCCAGCTACCAAACTGGACATTGCCGAACTATTGTTATGTGCCGGTGCCGCCGGTGAAGCGCCCGCGCTGGCCCTGGAGCAAGCTTGCAAATCTCAATTTTACGACATGAGCTTTCTTCTTTCTGCCTACAACGTTTCTATTGATTACAATGATGCGTCTGCACTGAAATATGCCATCAGTAGCGGAGAGATGGAGCTGGTCGATTCACTTCTCAGCAGCGCGGCGCCGTTGAACCCTCAGCACGCATCTTCTTGCGTTTCTCTTCTACCGAAGCATGCGTCATTTGAAGCGCGTCACTCTTTGCTGACGCAGCTTCTTCGCCGCGGTGCGAATGGCCAGGTGCTGAGCCAATGTCTCATTAACGCTGCAGAGTCGGGTGATCTCAGCTGCGTTGATTTACTTTTGAATCCACGATTTCCTCAACAAAGCAACGGAGTCTCAAATGGGACTGCGTCGCCACTGAGTACACACGCTGTAGCGTCGGTAGATTATCGTGATGGCGAAGCTTTGCGAACCGCGGTCATTCGAGCCGACACATTGCTCGCACAAAAGCTCCTTAGGGCGCGGCCATCTCCACAGACTATCACTACAGTTTTTCCACTCACAAGGAAGCTAGCTGTTCAGGAACGCCATCAAATGGTTAGTCTATTCTTGGAAGGCTCCCTCTCTGGAGACTGTCTCCATGCAGCGCTGCAAGATGCGCTCTCACCACCCCAGTCTCAAAGAGACGACAATCTCATCAAGCAACTTCTCGCCAGTGGCGCGGACATCAACTACAACTCTGGCGAAGGCCTGGTACCGCTTATCAAACAAATGGATTTAAATCTTCTCTCGATTATGGGTACAAGCATCACCCCCCAAACAGCTGCATCGCGTATCCCAGACGCAATGAAGATATCAGACCACCGGTCCAGATTTGAAATCATCAACATCCTATTCACCTCTGGTGCCGTCATTGGTGTCTCTGAAGTGGCTTCAGCGACCCTAGAAGCTTTGTCAGAGAAGCCAGTTGACATGTCGCTTTTGAGACTATTATTGGAAACGGGAAGTGCAGACATCAATGGCTGCGACGGCGGTATCATCATTAAAGCGATCGAAAATCCAGACGCCAAAGTTCTCGAGCTAGTTCTAGTTTATGGAAAGCCATCGGAATCGTCAATCGCTCGCGGTCTGGATGCTCTTGCGCCAAAGCTGTCCAACGACGTCAAAAGGTGGAAATTTGAAGCTATTCTCTCGAAATCCACGAAAGCCATTGACCTGAACCGAGTTCTAATACTGGAAGTAAAGTCAATTGTCGAGCACAGAAAAATGCAACCCAGCTTGGATGTTTTGACTCTGCTGCTCAACTACAATGCCGACTGCAATGCTTTCAATGCGTCCGCATTATGCCACGCTGTGATTGCAGCAGACATGTCGATTATTGCCGAACTACTAAAAGGGCGTATTGCTACCAAGCCGATCTCGTTGGGTATCGGTCTGCCACACGCGCTTCGTATTGCGGATCACACAGCGCGCTACGCCGTCACAGAGGCGCTGGTTGGAGCAGGCGCGCCACCTATAGAGGTGAACAGAGCTCTTCAACATGCGATCAAAGTCTCTCCAGAGGATATCGGACTGATCGAACTTCTGTCCTCGAAGGCAGATACTGGAGATGGCGATGTACTGTCTCTCTCTGTCGAAAAGGAATCGCCAGAACTTATCGCGTTGCTGTTGAAGCATGCCAAATTTTCTTCCCAAGCACGCAGCACTGCACTTACACGAGCTATGGATATTAAGACGCGGAATGTGCGGCACGATATCTGCAAGCAACTCCTCGCATCTGGCGTTCCTGCGGATACTGCCTCCATCGCTCTGCTAGTAGCCGCACGAGATGGCGACGTGGCTCTCGGCGACACATTGATGGCGCACGGCGCAAGCATCACAACGAATAACGGACAAGCAATTATTGAAGCCTGCCGCGGAGGTTCAATTGATGTTCTCAGGGTCCTCCTGAAACCGGACGGACAGACGTCGAAAACGACGCTGAACGAGGCGTTCCAGGCAGCGACTGAAATTCGCGATCTCGACAAACGGGCCGTCGTTTTTCAGTATCTTCTTCATTGTGGCGCTTCCGGAGAGTTCATCGACGCACAGCTTCAATCAGCAGCAAGATATGGCGAGCCTGGCGAAAGCCTCCTCAAGGTTCTCCTGGCAGCTGGAGCAGACCCCAACTACAACAGTGGTGAAGCCGTTGTTGCGGCCACTCGAAGTGCTTTCATACGCAGTTTGCAGCTGTTATTAGGTGTATGGGATGATGGAAAGAGCCAGGTAAGACATAGCTGTGCAGACATTGGCTTGGCTACTAACGTTATGAATAGAAGCTGCCCTCGCAGCCTACACTGGTTCGGGCACTGAAAGCAGCCTGGAACCTTAACCGTGACACGCGCTTTCTCATTATATCAGATTTTATGAAAGCCGGCTTACAGCCCAGCGAAGATCTGCACATGGCTCTCAACGACGCCGTGAATGAAGAGGAGCCAGAAGAGCGCCTGGTAGGCCTACTACTGGAGAATGGTGCATCTGTCACTGCCAACGGCTGCAAGTCTCTGGTAGATGCCGTTCAGCGAATGGCATCACCTTGTCTCTCACTAATGTTACAACGCGACATTGCGCAAAAAGACATCAACCAGGCTTTCACTGGAGCCTTTACCACGCAGACTTTCGACAAGTGGTTCACTCCCAGCGGCTTGAAAACCGCACAGTTACTTTTAGACAAGGGAGCAAGCGGTGATGCGCTAAGCAATTCTCTGTTGTTAGTCATGCAAAAGTCTACACCGGAGACGAATGACCTCGCGAATGAGTTTGTGGAGATTTTGGTCTCGCATGGTGCCGATGTCAATTACAACCGCGGCCAGCCTCTGCAACAGGCTGCTTCCGTGGCCAATGTTGACTGGACGCGCAATCTTTTGTCCCGCAAGCCTACCTCGGAGACTCTATCCCTAGCATTCCAGTGCATCTTTGACACGGCGCTCAGCCAGGAAGAGGTGCTAGGTCTGTTTAAGCTCTTCGCCGAGTATCGAGACGGCGATGCGCAAATAGATGTAATGGTGACTCTGCAAGGCTCTGAGCCGGTGTTGGTGCGCGCGCTGAAACAGTATCCGCGGTCGCCCATGATTTTGTCGACGCTGCTCGACGCTGGCTATTACCATGACCAGCTGACGAGCTACCCCCTCCATGACGATGTTGGCGAAGAAGAGATTACGCTGCTCTGTTGGGCTATTGCACAGCCCCAGAAGCGAGTCAGTACTACAGTTATTGAGCTACTCATTGAGCGCGGCGGTAAGTCACACATGCTATAGCCCATGAGCTATTAAGTGACTCAGTGCTAACAGTAGCACAGCCCAAGTCAACGCCGCATCAACCCTCTCAAACTCGACGCCTTTGACACTTGCCGTTTCGCACCGCCGGCCAGACGTAGTCAAGCTGCTGCTGATTGAAGGCGCCGAAGTCGACGTCATTGACTACATGGGCCGCACGCCCCTTTCCATGGCGACGGAGATGGAAGGCGACATCGCTGTGCAGATCATGTCGAGCATTCTCGCCGCCGAACCCTGCCGCGATGACGGTTCCCTTCACAACGCAGCGCGGGAGCTAAACCTGGCGGCTGTCAAGGTCCTAGTGCAGGCCGGACACGACCCGGACTTCCCGAGCCCCCTCCACGAAGGGCGCAGCGCACTCGGCGAGGTATGTCTACGTGCGGCCACCGACAGCGAGATGTCACCGGAACGCGAACGCCTCACGCAGCGCGTCATGACGTTCCTCGTCGACGCGGGCTCGGACCTCGCCATCCAGTCCAACGGCAAGCCGCTCGTTCACCTCTGCTTCACATCGCTCGCGCCCGTCGCCACGACACGCGCCTTTCTGAAAGCCGGCATGTGGAAGCACCTCAACAAGCCGCTCACGCGCTACACCGACGAGCAGTACACGTACTCGCCCGCCATGTATATCACCAAAGCGATGCCGTCGCTGCACTGCCGCGAGGAGCTCCTCGCCGTGCTGCGTGCCAGCCGCGCCACCGACGTGTACTACGCCCACAACCCCGACGCGGCGCAGCCCGACGACGCCGTCGGCCTCCCCGAGGACGTCGCCGCCCAGGAGCGCGCCCGCCGCGCCCGCGCCGCGCGCCTCACGCACGACACCGAAGAGCATGCCATTGCCCTCGCGCGGCGCCGCGAGATTGCCTCCGTCGAGCAGCAGATTGCGAGCCAAAAGGCTGAGATGGAGGACGCGCGACGCCGGCGGCAGCACGGCGAGGATCTGGCGGCGGTGCGCGCGCGCGCGCAGCTCGAAGAGTCCATCGCCGCGACGAACCTCCAGCGGCGCCTCGCCGACCAGCACGCCGTCACGGAGGCGGCGCTGAACCGCACGCGCGCGCTGGCGGCGACGGAGACGGACGCGGAAGAGAGAAGGCAGCGGAAGGCGATTGAGTGGGAGACGCGCGTGAGTAAAGAGCGCGCAGACAATGCGCGGGCGCTGAGCGCGATCAAGATTAGTGAACGCGAGGAGCTGGAGCGCGTGGACCGCGGCGCAGAGCAGCGCATCGCGCAGCGCATTGATGCGCAGCGAAGGCTGGTCGAGAGCCAGGAGCGGCTGGCGGGACGGCTGGCAAGCGGCCCGGGGGGCGGTGCGGATCCACGCCGGCAGATTGGGTACGTGACGGAGCTGAATTAACTGCTACCTAAAAGAATGAAGAAGAAAAAGAGATGGATGGGACGATAATGAAACGTGTATATAAAAGTATTTGCGGCGCGTAGCCACGTATTTCATCCCTCTCTGGTTATATAGCGTCTGATATAAGCACAGCAAAGTATTCCGTTTGTATAAAAACAGCAGTATGCAACTTTTTACAATCATCTTTATCCTTTCATGATGTGTGATCCTCTCCTCTCAGCCGGTATTAATCGTACAGGGCCTTTGTTACTCCTTGCTCCCCTTGAAATTCATCTTGATCGAGTCGTTGCCAGTTTCCACCACACAATACCCCTCTGCCTCTTCCGACTCGCCACTTGCCGCCTTTTCGTACGCCGCATCACTGCGATCACACAGCACTTTCAAATCTGCCTCACTCAAAATATCCTCCCCACCCGTCGTCTCAAACACCTCGCCATCTTTCAGCAGCAGCTTCTCCAGCGTCTTCTCGTCCAGCTTCCCAGCTTCCCCGCCGCCGCCGCCGTCCATCTTTTGCCCCATGCTCTTGAAGCCGCCTTTGCGGATAACGAGCTTCTCCAGACGGCGCTTCGCGTCCGCCGCGAGGAGTAGCTGCTCCTCGACGGTGCCGCGCGTGGCGAGGCGGTAGACGATGACGGGCCGCGTCTGGCCGATGCGGTGGCAGCGGTCCTGCGCTTGCAGATCCTGCTGCGGGTTGAAGTCGGAGTCGAAGAGGATGACGGTGTCGGCGCTGGCGAGGTTGATGCCCTGGCCACCGGCGCGCGTGGAGAGCAAGAAGAGCTTGTGGTCGGGATCGGTGTTGAACTCGTGGATTTGATCGCGGCGGGATTGCTGGGACACGCCGCCGTCGATGCGGCACACGTTCCAGCCGCGCAGCTCGCGGGCATAGTCTTCGAGAATGTCAAGCTGCATGGCGAACTGAGAAAATATGAGCACCTTGTGGTTGTTGGCGAAGAGGTGGTGGAGGAGTCGATCGAGGAGCAGCATCTTGCCAGACGCGGTGACGATGGATTCGTCGACGGGCACGTCGGTGGCAATGGCCCAGGGATTATAAAAGTTGTGCGGAGAGTTGCAAACAAGGCGATGCTGGGCCAGAATATTGCCCATCTTCTTGGCTGCGATCTGCTTCTTCGCGAGCTCCAGGCTTTCAGCGCGCTCAATTTCTTCCGCCGATCTTACGTCAGGCTCTGAACTCGATTCCTCGGCGCTGCCCATCTCCTGGACGAGCTTTGCTTCGAATTGGTCATCTGACAACTCATCGTCATCCTCGGAATCAGCTTCTTTGTATGCTCTAGGCTTTCTGGTGCGAGCGCGGACAGAAGCTGGTGTAGATCCACGGCTGGAGCGAGCGCTCTTGGGCTCAGGCTCAGCCACGGCCACCTGGCCCTTGCGCTTGGAACCGCTCCTAACGGGTGTAGCAGTGGCCGTTGGCTTGGGCGTCTCGATTTTAGCAGACGCTTTGCGTGACTTGCCCATCATCTTGGCAAAGGCGTTTGGTGTCGCGGGAGCTGTCACCTTCTTGTCCTCTGATCGCGCGCTTCTAGGGCTCTCGCGGACAGGAAGCGTAATCTTATTTTGCTTGCCATTCGTCTTTGCAGCTTGCGAAGCTGGTTTTGCTGCCATGATCTGGCGTTCCACCTTCTCCTGTAGAAATGCACGTGGATCCATACTCTTGTTGCTGAAAACGTTGTACAGGTCGGTCTGCTCCTTGGTCATGGGAGCAAAAAGCACATATTCTCGCTTTTTGGGAAGATATGCAGCAACGTCTTGCTTGATGCGTCGAAGCAACAGAGGTTGCAGGATCAAGTGCATCTTCTTCACCAGATCTTGTTTCATCTGGTCCTGAATGAATTCCTGGGTGCCCTGTTCATCTTCCAGACCGGAGAAATCAAACCAGGATTCAAAAGAGTCCCAATCGGTAAAGATATTCGGTAGCAGAAAATGTAGTAGGGACCACAATTCCTTGAGGTTGTTCTGCAGCGGTGTTCCAGTGATGAGCAGGCGAGTGGCAGAAGTGAATTGACACAGTTCTTTGAAAAGTTTCGCTTCTGCGTTCTTCATACGGTGGCCTTCGTCCTATTCATATGATTAGTGATGCTTCGCCTCAGGGAACTAGAGGCTTACGATAATGATGAATTCCCAGTTGATGCGAGACAGAGACGCCTTGTCCCTGAGTACCATTTCGTAGCTCGTGCAAACGACAGGGAATTTGTCAGTTGGGCGACCGCCGCTCAAGTGCTTCATTATTTTCTTAGAAAAGATCTGCGCACGCTGCTCGACGGTGCCATGGTACATGATGACGGGAATAGATGGCGTCCATTTCTCGAATTCGTCCATCCAGTTGGACAGAGTGCTCAACGGGGCGACGATGAGATGCGGACCGAGGTAGCCTTCCTGTTCGCGGAGTAGAGCAATGAGAGCAATCGTCTGGACAGTTTTGCCTAGGACAAGTTAGCCTGGGCAATTTATAAAGCATGAGCGTGCATTTCTTACCCAAGCCCATTTCATCAGCAAGAATTCCACTCATTCCCTGAGAGCAAATCTCATACATCCAAGTCAATCCTTCGAGCTGGTAGTCTCTCATGGTGCCGTTGATCATGCACTTCGGCTGCTTCGCCATCTGAAGGTCATGCTCGCCGAGTGTCTGGCCGTCCAAGCCAGATCCCACACGCCCCAGTACTTGTGTCTTTTTCGTCAAGATGTCGCTGAAGGCGGCACTCTTCATAAGAAGCTCGTCTAACTCACGGGCCTTGGCTTCACGCTCGGACTTGGTCTCTGCCTTTTTGCTTCTACGCTTCTTGGCAAGAGCCTGGCGGCGCTTCTCTTCTGCGGCATTGTTGGCAAGGCGGGCCTGCTCCTCTTCCTTCTCCAGCTCATCCTCGTTTATGGTTTCGGGTTTGATTCGGGGCGATTGCGCGGGAGGCGGAGAGCTGGCTGGGCTGGAGCCCTCTTTAGCTTTGGACATGACGGACTCGACGTCGGAAGACGAGCCTGCATCCATGGTTTTTTTACAAGAGCAAAATTTGCCGCAGGTGTAGATTCGAGGTTTTCGGCCTAGCTGAGATAGATTCTGCGGAGAAGAAAAGGTGAATTCACTCGAGTTCGAAATCGGGTGGCGTGCGGCGGGGAGGGTCGTGAATCGGTGCTCAGCGTGAGCTCACTTTGCCGTACTGAATTTAGCAACAGAACGAAACAAGTAAAAAAAAAAAGGCCTGTCGTTCAATTGATGATTCTCTGAGTAGCCAAGTCCAAAAAATCGCAGGTACAAAAAATGGCTGCAATTGCGCGATAGTCGTAGCAAAACTGGATGACGTCGCAATTAACTTCTGGCGTGCCATTCTCTGGAACGCGACGCGCCATGCCGGATCGCGAAGTCACGTGCAGTTTAAGTGCCAGCTTGCACTCAGCTACAGGCAAGGGTCGCAGGCTGCAGCACTATGATATGCAAATAAATTAAGTTTCATTAATCTAATCAATGGAATCTGGCATTGAAATTTAATCCGATACATCCTCCCGTAGCATCGCTGGTAAATGAAGTCGCATCGCGGAAGGATGCATAACACGACGGGACACCTGCAAGTTACCGTGTGCTGTGCTGGCCGGTTGAGCCACATTGTTCCCACTTGAAACGGGCTGTATAATAAACAGCAACGCCTCTGTGGTGGCGCTCGAATGAGGCTGCGCCAAGAAGTATAGAGCATGTCTGACGGCGATGCATCTGAGAGGCCGATGCCAAGTCCAGCTTATAGGAGGGGCTGGCCGGGGAGAACCCGGCCGCAGTACATGTGTAGTAATGATGCCAAGAATACAAGAATACTGGTGGTATCAGGAGGTTCCCTTCTCAGACTCCCCTTCTCAGAGTTCCCTTCCTCGTACTGTAGACATGCGCAATATTAAACATGGCCAACGCTACCCCAGATCTGGCGATAGCCAGCGCCAACTGCTACTTTCGGTGGACTGGACGGATTCGATGCTACGCTGGCTGTCGTCCGATAAAGGAAGGTGTACATCTAGGTGTTCAATCTGCACTCTAAACGAGAGCCTTGTGGTTTATCCCAATTTAAAAACTATTGACTTTTTTTTTCTCGTCGCTGGATAGCAACGAAGCAATACGAGTAGCGTCCACAATGTGTTACAAACCAGCGATGCGCTCTTAGACGGAGAGCATATGTTGTGTATGATAGCTAGTCATTGCGAATGTAAGCGGAGGATAGGGCGAAGAAGAGTCAACATGATGGAGAAGAAGGTTCTAGGTGAGGACTATGGTGGATATTGAGGACATGACCCGAGGACATGAACCGAGGACATTACCCGACTCGTCGCTTTCATTGTGGACATGCGATTACGGAGCAAACCATTCCACGCAGCAAGAAAGAATTGTTGAAAATTGTTGAAAGTTGTTGAAAATTAGAGATGGATGCCGTGTCTTCCCTTTTGCCCACATTATTCTCTATTTACTGTTCCTGGTGAGAACTAATGCCTTGTTGAACAGCATTGGTCAACAGCCTCCTAGCTGGTGCAGCCACTGCCGAAGCCACTGACTAGCGAACCGCTGAACTGATAGGTAGGGTGGTAGCGTATCGTCACTCCTCTTTAGCGGCCCACTCACTGAAGCACTGCCCTGGCGGGGCGTCTTCAGCGGTCCCTTCAGTGTGGGTTTTGGTGGTTCTTCAGCGTAATGCCAACTGGAAGCAGGGCTGGAGGCTGGGGCAGACCAGACGACTCGGGAGGCGTCGGAAAAGATGAATGATTATCCGAAATCGCAGCAAACAGCTCAACAGCTCAACAGCGCACAAACTCCCACCAACCTCTTCAACCATCCCTCACTAATCCCAGCAATGAACTACTTTTGGCCCCCGACGCGACCAGACGCTCAATGGGTGTCGGTGGGCCCTCTCACACACTTTCCTGACGTAGCAGACGACGATGGCAATCTAATTCAGCCCCGAGCTTGCGACGCCCAGAGGCTACCAGGCTGCCGAATCATGGTCGTCCCAAAGACAGATCCTGCCCAGGCATCTGAGATTCTTATCCCCGCGGGCGCTGTAACGTCTCCGACCGAGGGCGAGGACCTGACGGACCAAGTCGTGGTATTTCGTTATCGCGACAAGGTTCACGCCGTGGATCATGTGAGTGCGCCCGTCCATCCCTCCTCCCAAGTTGTTTGCATGTGCCATGCATGTGCGGCACATACACTTTTGGGCTAACCAAAAATCCCCTATCATCGCAGCAATGCCCGCACAACTCATACCCGCTGTCCAATGGCACGCCGTTCGATATTGAGGACTTTGGTGTCGTCCTCAGCGCAGGCCTCACCTGCCCAAAGCATGGATGGTCCTTTGACATGTTTACGGGCCAGTCGGACCGCGGCGCTTACAAGCTTCCTGTCTGGGAAGTCCAACTCCGCGATGCAGGTGGCAATCCCTGGTCCGGCAGTCTCAGGAGCGAGACACCTGACGGCACGTCTGTGTGGGTGCGCAGGCGACAGAAAATCGGGTAGACCTTGAACTAGTCCCAACAAGCAAGGCCACCAAGGCCACCAAAGCAAGCAAAGCAAGCAAATGTCACCAGGCAGACAAGGCCGTCAACAAGGTCAGCATGCAGCCAAACTCCCCTCGATAACCAGCCGTCCATCCAGTCAAGTCAGGCTCGCACGGCTCATCAGTGACTCGTGCGCCCCACCTCGGCCGGCCACCTTGTCCCGCACCACCACCTTCGATGCGACGACGCAGTTCCACCACAAGATCGCCGGTGATTTCCGCTGGTTGGCTGGCGAGCACACCACGCTCACGCCGACCCTCGCATTTATGCTTGCATTATGCAATGCCGCTTGTCTGTAGTTCCACTTGCAGAGCAACCAATGCGCTCTCTCTGCCTGCTTCTTTAGGCAAGTCCTTGATGGGGTTTGGCTAATAGCGTTGTATCGTGCCACCATGGCCCGCTCAAGATTGCACAATGCTGCGACCAAGAGCTCTCGCAAAAGATCCCAGAGCTCCCCGCACACAAGAGATCCCCATCGTTAAAAGCCAAGCTATCCCCCGCGATTTCTCACTCCTCTCTTGCTGTCCCTCTCATCATCTCTTTTACAGGAGCTGCCACACAATCCAGTTTCTTCTTCTCACATCGCTACCATGTCGTTCATGATCCCCTTCCTCGTCGCCACGCTGGCGGCGGCCTCTCCCATGAACCAGTTCATCACAAAGCAGGCTCTGCCCGCCGTCCCTGAGGGCTGGAGCTTTGAGAATGCTGCTCCCTCTGACCACCAGATGCAGCTCCACATCCGTCTCAAGGAGCAGAACCTGGACCAGCTGCAGAAGCGTACCCTCGAGGTCAGCGACCCTGAGCACGAGAGCTACGGCAAGCACATGTCCAAGGCCGAGGTCGATGCTCTCACTGCCCCCAGCAAGGAGACTGTTGACTCGGTCAGCAAGTGGCTCGCTTCGCACGGCATTGACGCCGGCGAGCACAGCAGCGGCTTCCTCTCCGTCTCTGTCACTGTTGACCAGGCCAAGAAGCTGCTCGATGCCGACTACGGTGTCTACACTCACGCCAGCACCGGTCGTCAGACTGTCCGCGCTACCAGCTACAGTCTGCCCCAGGCTGTGCACGGCTCCATTGACATGGTGCAGCCTACCACTCTCTTCTCTGATCTGGGTCTCAGCGTTCGCAAGACCCTGGCGGCCGTTAAGGAAACCGCCCCTCAAGCCCGCGCTGCTGAAGCTGGCTGCACAACCTCCTCAACCAGTTGCCTCCGTCAAAACTACAACGTCCAAGGCTACACCCCTACCAAGGGCAAGACCACCATGGGTATCTGTGGATTCCTGGGCGAATTCCCTTCTGCCAGCGACCTGAGCCTCTATCTGCAAAAGTACGACAAGGACATTCCTCCTAAGACCAGCTTCTCATACCAGTCCATCAACGGTGGTCGCACCACTACCGGCGGTTCGGGCGAGGCCGATCTCGATGCTCAGATCGCTGTTGCTCTCGTCTACCCCATTGAGACCGTTTACTACTCCACTGGCGGATCACCCCCCGTCAACGGTAGCAACACTGACAACGAGCCCTACCTTGACTGGCTCAAGTACACCATGGGCCTGGACAACCCCTCCCAGACTTACTCCATCTCTTATGGTGATGATGAGCCCACCGTCCCCGACGACTACAAGGATGCCGTCTGCACGCAGTTCATGAAGCTCGGTGCCCGTGGTGTCTCTGTCCTGACCGCCGCTGGTGACTCTGGTGCCGGTGGCTCCAGCGCCTGCAGCGGCGGCCAGCTCAAGTTCGAGCCTTCGTTCCCCGCCAGCTGCCCCTGGGTTACCACCGTCGGTGGTACTCACAACTACGGCGCCGCCGAGGCTGGCTATGGCGATGGTGGCAGTGGTTTCTCCAACTACTTTGCCCAGCCCGACTACCAGACCGATGCGGTCAGCGGCTACGTCAGCCAGCTCGACGACGACACCAAGGCCGCGTTCAACGCGTCTGGCCGTGCCTATCCTGACATCGCGGCTTCCTACGTCCCCTATCCCGTCTTCCGCGGTGGCCGCGAGACTTCGCTCGCCGGTACCAGTGCCTCCACCCCTGCCACCGCCTCTATCATTGCTCTGCTCAACGACTACCTCGTCTCCAACGGCAAGAGCCCTCTTGGCTTCCTCAACCCCTTCCTCTACAAGAAGGGCTACAAGGGTGTCCGCGACATTGCCAAGGGCGCCAGCAACGTGTGCTACAGCCAGACGGCCTTCCCCGCCGTCCAGGGTTGGGATGCTTCTACTGGTTGGGGTGTTCCCGACTTTGCCAAGATGAAGGAGCTGGTTTAAACAATTTTTTTGTAAATACCCGACGAAAAAGTCGGCAGATATATATAATGTAAATGAAACTCGTTATGAGTAATGAATACAAATGTACCCATATCAAAAATCTTACTCTGCAAAATGCACACTTGAAACATGTTTCTCCCGCCCCCCACGTAGCCGTTGCGGGGAGGTCTCCGATACAGGACACTAGCAAGCCGTCCGGGTCTTATTTCACCTGATAAGCCGCCAATGTCTTGAAAAGTACTTCTTCCGATCTGCACACCTTGTGTTAGCCTGAACATTAAAAAGACATTGCTCAACGGCTGCTTGAAGTTGCGGTGAACTGCACGAGAAAACTCTCGTTTCTGACCGACATCGCTGCGCATACGCTTACAATGGCAAGCCCCGGTGACGACGAAGCCATCGTCGCCATCTCCGCGAACAAGGTGTACCGCGCCGCCGCGACCACCGACCCATCATCACCCACCACCAACCAGCCCACCACCGCCGACGATGAGGACCACGATGCCAAACAGCCGTCCGCCAAAGTCACTGCCGCGTTCGCCGAGCTCGCGCACGCCAAGCGCGGCCTCAAGCAGCGCCACATTCAAATGATTGCCCTCGCGGGCACCATCGGCACCGGCCTCTTCCTCTCCACCGGCCGGGCCCTCGCCTCCGGCGGCCCTCTGGGCTTGCTCCTCGCCTACGCCGTCGTCGGCGTGCTTATCTGCGCCGTCGTCGTATCCGTCGCCGAGATGAGCGCGCTCGTGCCTCTCTCAGGCGGCGTGGTGCGCCATGCAGAGTATTTCTTTGACCCCGCGCTGGCGTTTGCGCAGGGCTGGAACAGTGTGTATGCGAATGCGATCCTGCAGCCGGCGGAGATGGTGGCGTGCGCGGTCATTATTGACTACTGGGCGCATAATGAGATTAGCCATGCGGTGTGGATCGTGGTCCTGGGGGGGCTGCTGGTGTTGAGCAACTTTTTCCTGGTCAGCGTGTATGGCGAGCTGGAGTTTGTGTGCGCGATGCTCAAGATTGCGCTGATAATCGGTGTCAACATCATGGCAAGTTCCCCCCTCCCCTCTCCCCTTTCCTCCAGACGCCGCATAGCTAACAAGGTTGCACAGAGCATCTGCATTACGGCCGGCGCCGGTCCCAAGGGCCAAGTCATTGGCTTCAAGTACTGGCACGATCCCGGCCCCTTTGTCCAGTACCTCGCCATCCCTGGCGCCTGGGGCCGCTTCGTCGGCTTCTGGCGCGTGCTCGTCAGCGCCGCCTACGCCTTCTCCAACGTCGAGAACCTGTCCGTGGCCGGCGCAGAGACGGAGAACCCGCGGCACAACATCCCAAAGGCCGCGAAGCGCGTGTTCTGGCGCATCATGGTGCTCTACATGGTCACCATCTTCTGCATCGGCCTGGTCGTGCGGTCAGACGATAAAGCGCTGACGGCGCGCTCGGGGGACGCGGGCGCCTCGCCGTTTGCGATTGCGGCGATTAACGCGGGCATCAAGGCGGCGCCGTCCATTATCAACGCCGTCGTGGTGACGAGTGCGTGGAGTGCGGCGAATTCAGGTACGTTTTGCGCTGCCACTCTTAATAACACTGTCATTTACCTGTATTGACTAACAATTATTGACAGCTATGCTGGTGGGTACGCGAACTCTCTACGGCCTGGCCCTGGAAGGCCACGCTCCCAAATTCTTCACCAAGATCAACCGCTTCGGTGTCCCATGGGTGTCTGTCGCCGCCGTCGGCTCTTTTATGCTCCTCGGCTTCATGACGCTCTCCGAGGGCGCCGCCGTCGTCTTCACCTGGTTCCAGGATCTCGTGTCCGCCGCCTCCTTTGTGCACTGGATCAACATTGAGCTCGTCTACCTGCGCTTCTACTACGGGTGTCGGGCGCAGGGCATCGACCGCGCCGAGCTGCCCTGGAAAGGACCGCTGCAGCCGTACGGCGCGTGGCTGGCCCTCGTGTCGTTTACCGTGCTGCTGCTGACGGGCGGCTTCTATGTCTTTATTGACGGGCACTGGAGCGCGCAGAGCTTCGTGTCGTCGTACTTTAACGTCCCGCTTATTCTGGTGCTGTACTTTGGGTACAAGGTCGCGCGCGGCACGAAGCTGGTGCCGCTGGAGGAGATGCCGATTCGGGACTTTTTGGCGGTGGCGCGACAGCAGCCGGAAGATCTGCCGCCAAAGCCGCGGGGGTGGCGTCGATTGAATGTGCTCTGGGGTTGACATGGAATGATCTAACAATGGAAACTGGTAGAAGTTGTGAGGCGCACGACAGCAAATGCGCATTGAATGTTGTATTGAATGAAAAAAGACCCCTACGCCATGACACCACGCTATGCAAATTTCCCATTGTTTAATCACGAATCGCGCACTGAAACGACTTTGCATCTTGCCATGTCGCGCTGCTGGTGTCATGACAGGCTGATGTAGCGCTCGAGTATATGCTGGCATCTCCCTTGCAACCGTGATCACTGTATCTCAACGGTTAGCCCGGGGTTCTTGTAGATGGAGTAACGTTTGTCACGCACTTGTAAATGTAGCAAACCCACTGTGGGTATCGGATGTTGAAAGAACTGTTGATAACGTGGTCAATTAGCTGTTGAACGTTTTCAACGAGGAAAAAATGCGGCTCTTGCGTCTTCTATACTCACCCAGTTTTCTTCAACTCCACACACTCCCCTTCGTGTAATGTTCGAAGAGGGTTTGCATTGATGCTGCTGCAATCATTGTCGCCATATCGGTCACCCTGTAGAAAGTATTTTATTAGTTGAAATTCTTCGACGCTAATACATTTGTGTCTGGTCACAAACCATCACGAGTCCCAGAGCCGTGACAGAGGCCGTGGAGGCGAGGGCAAGAATTCCTGACATGAGTCTCATTTTGACGCGTTGGGGTTCAAAAGCACAGTGGTACTGAATTAAAACAAAGAAGAGAGAGAGAGAAAAAGGCGCAAAGAAAGTGAAGTTGGCTGGCGCGACGTTTTAATTTATTTCTAGGTGCGATTTTAGTTTCAGCCCTGTCAACCGAGCCTGTTTTGCATTGCTCCCGCAACCCGAGTCTAGAACCACCGATGCATTGACAAAGCTCGTATTACAACAGCAACTGAGCTTGAATCAGACGGCTATGGCAGCCTGATCTCGCAATACGGCAGGGCTGAGCAAGCTATTTAGGGGTCTTTGGTCGACTCGGGCGGGCCAATTACGGGCCGGGGCTCCGAAGCTACCGAGCCTGATCTCAGTCTCGCGACGCTTAACTCACCTCATTGGGCCGACGCGGCCGCCAAAGTCATTAACGCTCATTCACACTACACCTAATCAAGATATAAATGGCATGAAATGTGCAATATACGAATAATGACAGTAGCTACGGGGAAAACAAGAGAGAAGAAGACTAGCTATGTCGTAGTGCGATTTGCGTTTGTGGCCATTTAGATCACAGAAACTGCAAGGGATGCAACCGCCCGGAAAACTAATGAAGTAGAAACCACTTGAAAAGGCAGTTGGCTCTCAAGTAAAACGACCAATGAAAATACCACTGTTGGTATTGGCATAATTACCATTTCTATCTCAAAAGGTTTCCTCTCTGCCCTGGCACTTGTGAGCGCTACAATTCCACGTCAGCAGTCATTTACGCTAGAGTGTCCACTTACGGGTAGACTGTCGAGATTCTAGATTTCATAAATTTAGCGCTAAATGTGCGGCTGCCGCTCACGAAAAAAGAAACCAATGTCAGCCTCGTACTGCTTCGGAATAAAAGTCTATTTGAACACCATCTATAAGTATGTCGCTATGGTAGAAAATACAAACGCGAAGAAACCGCAAAAACTTCTAAACGCCAAATGCTCAATGTGCACTCCCAGGGCGGTGCACTGTGGCTGGCCAAGTGCCGCCCCGGTGGTGGCCGATTACTGGCCTAGTGCTGTCATGTTTCTATTTCCCTGCTTAAGAATCGTCTTTTCTTTGGGAATGTTGTCTAGAAGCGAATCAGGCAGGTTGAGATGGTCCTTGACAGTCTGCTTCGGCGTCAGGGCAAGCCACTGCGCGACAGAAATATCGGAAAACTTGGGCGCCTGCAGCACCTCCAGGAATATCAGATCATCGGTGCCCGTGTTTTCCACGTAATGGGCGTCGGCCTTGGGAATGTAGCCCACGTCGCCCGCGGTGAAGTCAAAGGTGCGGCCCGCGTCAGGCGCCCTGTAAATGGTGGCGCGCCCGGAGCCCTGGAGGAAGTAGTCCCACTCGTCCGACGACGTGTGCCAGTGCAGCTCGCGCATCGCGCCCGGCTTCACGGTGACGAGCGCGACGGAGAAGTCGGCCGCGATCGGGAACGTGGTGGGGTCCAGGATCTTCACCGAGCCCCCCGGCACCTCGTACGGCTTCTGCTGCGACCAGTGGTAGCTGTAGGCCTTGGCGGCGGGGATCGCCCCCGCGGAGCCGGTGACGTTTTGCTTCTGAATGTCCTTGGGCTGCGGTGTGCCGTTGAAGATGTAGAGCTCCTTCTTGGGCAGGTCTTTGAAATCCTCGACGGGGGCGTCAAAGTTCTTGGCCAGGACCGATGTCGGCGTGCGTGCAAACATTTCCGACACCAGGAAGGTGCCATTCTCATCAAAATCACCCTGGTCAAAGACGAGGAGGAACTCCACACCCTGGTCGAAAGCCTGGATCGAGTGTGGCACACCTGGGGGGAAGAACCACACATCGCCGGCACATAGATCGTCGGTAAAGGTCTGCGACTCATCGTTGATGGCGGCGATGCGCACGCAGCCCTTGAGCACCAGCGCCCACTCCGCGGCCGTGTGCCAGTGCAGCTCGCGATAGGCATTGGGTTCGAGCTTCATGTCGACGCCGGCCATGGCGGTCGCGCTGGGTAGCACATCCGTGTTTTGCTGGCGCGCCCAGCCCGACTTCTCGCCGGTGCCCAGGCGGTTGTGCGACAGGCCCAGCGGCCACATGGCGTTGGGGACGCTGCCCGCATCGGTGCCGGGAGGCGCAAACACATCGGGGTTCAGCTTCTCGTACTCAAAGGTGCGTGGGCCGTCGGCACTCGCGCCCCTGCTGCCTCGGTACGGCTCCGGCTTGTCCACGCTGTTAAAGTTGAGGTAGAGCCCTAGGTCGTCAGAGGCATCTTGGCCATTGACTAGCTTGGGGTCTTTGACGTCGGCGCTTTCTTTGGTCACGTCAGGCACCTTGGCATTGCCGCCGAGAAGACTGCTGTCGCCGCGCAGGCTGCCTACTGGTGCCTGCACGCTAGGGGAGGAGTGTGTGACACCAGCGATCGGGCCAGTGTTTCCGGCATACTTCATTCTAAAGCCCCTGTTAGTGCAGCTCTGCAGGTACGTTTAGGGCTGCCAGTTGCTTACTGTGGCGCGCCGTAAGCACTGCCTGTCAACGACAGAAGTAGTAATGTTTGTGAGCTGAAGATCATCTTGGCTGCAGTAGATCTGGTGATTTTGCCGCTATCGAGCTGCAGGTGGTTCAGAATGGTTTGATTAAGGACCTGACTCTTTGGCGAGGCCCTCTTCGCTTCTTAAATACTCACAATTGCCCAGTGCTTTGACACCTGTGCTCCTCGGCGCCGAGAAGCCGTCTAGCTAGTTAGTATTGACGTCGTCATGCGAGGCTCCAGGGTGTAAAACTAGTTTCCGTCAGTACCAAGTACCGAAATGGGAACGAAGCTTTGGCCGAAATGTATCATTTACGCCCACCGCCATTGGCCGAGTTCGTAGCCTACTTTTGGACTCCGGTGTTCCACAACATCCGTGCATAGGGATGGAAACTGATTCGCAATTTGCACAAGCCAGAATCAAGCAAACAAGAACCTCTTCGTGGCCGGCACGCCAATGCAGTAGCGCCGCTGGCGATACTACACCGGCACCGGCGTCCCGCTAAGAGCCTTGCAAATCGTCCCTGCACTGCCCCGAAGCTATTGCTGCCCCTAACCGCATTTGCCCAAAATGTCGCGCTGCCGCGATTATTTCTTCTGCCATTGCAGCGCACATGGGTTGGCAAGCTTCTAGTTGCTCCATCTTGTGCCACTACCGAACTAGGTTCTGCTGCCGAACAGCCGATAGCGTTGCAGAAACCATGAACGAGAGCGAGGCAAGAGGGTCTTCAGATCCGCATCGACGGCTGGACCGTAGCACGGCGGTGCATGCCACCCTGAGTATGCACACACGTCATTGCCGAACCAAGTCCGCCAAATTGCGATAGGTTGACTGGACGGCTCTGGAGGATTTTGACCCATTGCACGCCTCGCCGTGATATCCGAACCTAATGAAGCAGCTTTGAGGAGCCTTGGCACTACGCCAAATAAGTGAATTGCCGCGTCCATCGGTGAGTAGCCCGACCACTTGCCCTTACTCACGAAGAGGCTGGCGGATTGCATCACCTTCTGCGCCGAGTGAAATAACAAAAGAATTACCAATTGCCAAGTTTGTGGCGGTGAATTTGGTATCACCTGGTACCATGACCTCATGATTGAGCAACACGCAGCATCACAAGACGTAAACTCGTTAGGAGCAGCTTCGAGATTAAGCAAAGATTGGAATTTTTCAACACTAGCTACGAGATCGGCAGAGCAAAAGGGCTGCCCCAAAGTCATAGCATCTGACAGGTGTTTGGCAGTGACTCCAAGCCACCGTGCGGCCTGCCAACCCAAAATAGCATTGGAATCTTGTCCTTACTTAGCACCTAGTTACGACCTGTCAGCCAACGATGGTTGTTAGCGCGAGCACCGAGCGTGGCAGCCTCATTGAGCGACAGCAAACTTACATTAAAGGCACACGTTGAATCCGCGAACAGTCGTGACGCAGAACAAGCCTGTGCAGCAAGGCCCTGCCGAGCCCTTTTGGCATGCCTGGCCACGCTTTGCCACACACTGAGGCTTGGGGGGGGCGGCGGCATCCTCGAGAGGGCTAGCCTGTGCCAAGCAGGCCAAGAGGGAAACAGCGACGAGAGTGAACTGCATGATTGTAGTTTGTGTATAAGTGTATATATTTGTGTGATTACAAAAACAGAAAGAACTCTTCAGTCCAGCAGGGAGTGCTGAGATGATCCTTATATACCCGGTCTGGTCGAACATCTTCGGGACGAGCGAGTTATGCTTTTCAAGCTGAAGCTCCCAGCCGCCCAGACTCACTCAACCACCCACTCGGCCAGTGTTCAATAATGTTGTTGGGTAGTTTTATTGGTCGAAAACTGAATCAATTATGACACATGGACAATCTTTACCATGTAGAGCACTCAGCCAGCCGCTGTTCATGTATCTTTGAAACGAGTCTCGGGTAGCGCCCGCGGATGGAGAGCTGGCCACAAAAGGCTCTGACACCAGTCTCATTTCAGCTGCTGCTAAACTGCTTTACCCCCAAGAGCCGAGACATATCTAGCACTGATTTGTGCTTCCCCTCGCTATTCATTTCACACCGCAGTTTTATATGTCAATTGCTGCAACCATAAAGTAAGACCCGACATCAGACTTGGCCTTGGTCATGAACGCGACTCCAACATCGCTACCCACCACATTCCATATTGTCGGCCCCGGTACCGAGTTCAATCCATTTGTCAATGTTTTGTGGATGCTATCAATGAAGAAATTGCGCACTGCAGACGAAGATGTAGCGGCCAACCACATCTCTAGTGTACTGACTGTTTTATTCACCTCACTGAAGAACTGCATGCCGTTCGGGTGTTGCTGAGTTGCATACCAGTTGGACTGCATGTCGTAAGCGGATTGGTTGAATAGGCCAAGCCTGAGTAGCTTGTCAAACGCGAACGGGTATGTGCCAATCCAAGATGTGCCGGGATCATTGTAGTGTGTGATGATATGATTGCCTTTGGCGTTCACAGAGAGGTCAAGAATTCTATTGGCAAATTCTCGCCCCTTGGAAGTGTAGTTTGGCGAGGAAGCAAGCTCACCAAACGATGCAATACCAATCGCGGAGTAAATAGCAAGAACCGTTTGATTTACGGTCGCTTGAATAGAGTCGACTGCTGAGCGTTGTTTCGGCGGGTAAAGTCCATTCTGCACCAAATAATCGGCATATTTCTTCAAAATGGGAATGTAGGACTGAATCCATCGAGTGTTCTTAGACACCTTTTGGTATGCGTACACCATCCATAGCAGCACGCTAGTCTGGTCCAAGAGGAGCTTTTCCCCCCCTGCGGGTGTTTCACCGGTCGCATTTGGGTAATCTATTGCCTGCGTTAGCTAAGTCTTTGGCTCAAAGGGTGAGTTTAATGCGTACGCTTTCCCATGTCATGCACAGCATAGCTCTCCGGCCATTGCTTCGAGAACGTGAGCACCGGCTCCAGGAGCAAGCGGATATAGTCTGGTGCCAGGACATAAAACGCCGGAAGAGCTCGTGGCAGGAGATCAGCCAGCGTGTTGATATTCCCGTCTGTGGAAATTTCTTTCATGAAAGCCATCGCGCTATTCGTGTCCAGAGAAGAAGTTGGGATTGTGACTTGGAAGCCACCAAAACTGCCACACCACGTAAGAAAAGTACAGTGAGCTTCACGGATTAATGGTACTTACATCTGTCGCATATGTGCTTCCAAGATGTCCGCATAGTTTGAAGATACCTTATTGCCAATGCTCTTGACTTTGGAATCAAGTTGCTGAGATTCTGCTAGTGCAGCTGAATAGTCCTCCAAGAAATGCTCTGTGACGTTCACGAGTCCCTGGACTTCAGACGCGTAGTAAGGCGATTGAGGACTTCCAAAAAATTGGGTGACTCGATCTTGCTGAATTCCGACTGCAAAAATCGCAGGACTGTCGGCCGAGAGCGGTTGAGCCATCGCAGCCAAGTCACCCTGAGAGTAGGCGGAGGCGGTGTTTGGCAAATTGCCAGAGCTAGCAAACGCTGCATGAATGACGAAGCGGCTCCGATCTGGTAGGCGGAGGCTTTTTTGGCAGATGAGGCCATAACCGTATGCCCCCAGGTTGCCATTTGCTGCTTCTCGCTGAATGCTATGGAGCGCTGCCCAGTGAGACTTATCATGGATGCGCCCGGCGCTTGTTGAAATTGAGCATCAACACTACCTTGCTGCGCAGTCCAAGAGTCATCAATTGCACTCATAACAGAAATGGCTGGAAGCGAAGATTGGCCGCCATCGACGCTGACAGATAAGTACGTGTATGGCAGCGACTGCCTGGTGTAGTCTGTCAGCGAGATGGGGGAAAAGAAATCCAGAGTGATGCTGGCTGGCCCAGCCTGCAAGTTCACCAATGTGTGAGTGGACGTAAAACCGATGCCTGACTGAGTCGCAGTCTTCACGCTGTTCGGCACATTGACGCAGCCTAGCAAGCAATATGCTTGGCTGCCCACTCGAGTGATGCTTCCCATCTTAGCGGCTGGCCAGCCCAGAACATAGGCTGGGCGGTAGGGGTGTGATCCGATTCATTGCCAGGTAGCCAAACTATTCCCAGTTAGCGGCGAAAACAAAAATGAAAGTCGCGACTCACTGGACAGGTACGGATTTTTGACAGCCTAGGTCACATTAGTTAGCGCCTTTGTCGCCTCTAATCCTGTTGCTGTATTGTTTAGTGTCATGAGTCATACGTACCAATGGGTAAGCAGGTAGGGAGATGTTCGCAGCTTCTACAAGCAGTGCAGTCGAAGCCAAGCCTAGGGCGTGGCCGAAGAGCTTCATGTTTGCTAATGGCGAAGACGCGAGGTGTGATACCCTAAGAATGTGGTACAAAATAGACCCCGCGGGGCTGGTTTGATGATATAAAACCTCCAATTACTGTCGCCACAGGGTTGTCAGATAAACGGACCCGACATTTTGCGGCCAATTGTTGGGTCGTTGTAACCGTAAGAGTAGAGAGTCGCCGTAGAATTCCAGACTCGTGGCGGTCGACAGATGTCGGGACTGCTAGTAACCAGACGCGTGTCTAGAGCATTCATAAGAACGTACGAATTTTAGTGATTAATTTCCACACAATCTACGCTATAGTTATAAATAAAGCAGCTCTCCCATTCGTCCCCCAGCATTGCGTGGCTCAAAGTTCGCAGCCGCGGCCCGTCTAGTGCTTACATTGAGCCGCGAATCGTTCTTCTTCGAGGCAAAGTGCTTGCAAGCTAGCGATAGCGTCAGATGCACCATTTCCAATGCCGAATAAAGAATCCACCGACTGGGAGTAATTGGCCGATCATTGCCGCTTCGAGATTTCTTTGCCCAGAAGTCAGCTCGCCTCAGCTGTATGGCATTGCGCGGCCAGTCGTCCATCAACTATAAGAAGCTTGGGAAGTCTGGGAGCAGAGAGCGACATCTTCGAGTAAATTTCACTCCCACTTAACTGTGAAAACAAGATGAGGAGCAACGCTCTTTTACTTTTAGCTACAGCTGCGAAAGCCCTGGCGAGCGAAAATGTCGATGTTGACAGAGTCGCCGCTGAGCGCCGAGCAGATGCTCGGCCCAACATTGTTTTTATCCTGACTGACGATCAGGATGTTCGCATGAACTCGTTGGATTACATGAAGGGCGTACAAACGCATCTTGTAAGTATTTTCATGCATTATTTTGATCTTTAATTAATATCTGCCATAGTTGAAAGAGGGAGCCTCTTATGAGAACCACTTTTGTACTGTTGCTCTCTGCTGCCCCTCGCGAGTCAATCTTTGGACTGGGAGAGCACCACACAATACGAACGTCACTGACCTCTCCCCACCTTATGGTAAGTGGGATGAATCTGCAATATATCGTTATCTAACAAAGAATCATAGGTGGATATCCCAAGTTCATCAAACAGGGATTTAACGACGACTGGCTACCAGTTTGGATGCAAAAGAGTGGCTACCAGACATATTATGTCGGTAAACTGATGAACGCTTTTGATCCTACGAACTACAACTCCCCTTACGTCAATGGATTTGATGGTTCTGATTTCTTATGCGGTGCCGGTATGCATTTGTCACTACCGGGAAACAGGGACAACGAAGAGCCTAAAGCTGATGACTCCGAACAGAGACATACAACTACTTCAACCCAATGTACCAACGAAACCGCGATCCGCCCAAGACTTACAAGGGCCAGTACACTACTGATCTTTTGTGGAATAAATCGATGGGTTTCTTGGATGATGCACGAAATTCCAACAAGCCGTTTTTCCTCACTATGGCGCCCGTGTCACCGCATACAGGCCATGGCCCCCGCCCTGATGGTATCTACAATGATGGTCCGATCCCAAACGACAAGTACAAGAATCTTTTCAATGATGCTAAAGTGCCGCGTACAAAGAACTTTAACCCTGACACAGTGAGCCTTTTTTTTTATCTTGGTAAAATTACTCTACTAATTTCGACCATAGCCAAGCGGTACCCACTAGCTACTTCATTTGGATAAGCAAAACCAGACCACTGTGAATAATGGTGACGAGTACTATCGCAACCGGCTGCGTGCGCTGCAGTCGGTTGATGAGATGGTCAACAACACCATCTCGTATCTCACCGAACACAAATTGATGGACAATACGTACATTATCTACTCTTCTGACAACGGTTTTCACATTGGTCACCACCGCATGTTCCCAGGAAAGAACTGCCCGTACGAAGAAGATGTCAATGTACCCCTGATCATTCGCGGCCCAGGAATCAAAGCCGGGTCGACTGTCAACCTCGCCACATCTCACACCGATCTCGCGCCAACCATTCTTCGCATGGCTCAGGCGCCCCTGCATGACTACCTCGATGGGTCTGCTGTGCCTCTCGTGGACCAAAACCCACCAGCTCAAAATTTCGAGCATGCCCAAATCGAACACTGGGGCGCCGGCGCTACCAAAGGCCAACTGCGCTCAGAATATCCGGAAGCTCCCGGTGTCGTGAACACGACATACAAGGCGCTTCGCATCATGGGCCCCGGGTACAATTTTTATTATTCTGTCTGGTGCACCAACCAACACGAGTTGTATGACATGACGGTCGACTCACAGCAAATGAACAATCTCTATGTGCCATATTCGTACAAGCCGAACGAGCCACAGGGTCCGAACAACCCCTACCCCATCAACCGATTGGAAAGTCGCCTCGACGCCCTCCTTCTCGTGCTCAAGAGCTGCAAGGCAAAAACGTGCATCCAGCCGTGGACGGCCCTGCATCCTGGCGGTCAGGTCAATAGCCTACCTGATGCTATGGATCCAAAATATGATGAGTTCTATCAGAAGCAGCAGAACAGGGTTTCTTATAATTGGTGCGACATGGGTTATATTGTTGCAGCAGAAGGACCGCAAACATACTTACAATTTCAGCACACTGAGACCAAAAGGATGTTGGGTGAGCCAACTTGGGATATGATTTGAGCAACATAGTCATTATGTAGGCATCCGCAGGTTTTAGTCCTAGTCCAGATTAGAATACGAGCTATGATTTTAAGCAGACCACATAGCCACAACGAAGTGACAAAAAATGCAGCATTGCCCCCTTTCAGCCTTGTTTAAGCGCTATCATGACTTTCATCCACTATAAACGTGTCTTAATTAGGGCATTTGCTCCGCTGTCATTGACGGCGGCCAATATTGGCTTGGCGCCACGGAGCCTTGTTCAGTCCTAATTTGGAAGTTGCCAGGTTGAGCGGCATGACTCAAAGAATAAAACGGTTGGTTCATTCAACTTTTTTCCGCAGCTCGATGAATGCTTGACCTTTAACATAAAACAGCCGCGCTTGCATCTCACCCGAACAAAGTTTACCCTAAGATCACATTGCTTCATCACTTGCTGAATCCACTCGCCAGCTACCGCCATGGGTTGTGGAGCGTCAAAGCCAGCAAATACAGCTGCCCTTTTTGCGAAGGACCTGGACAAGCTGGGGCCATTACCCGAGCTCGAATGGGCATATCGTCCGATTTGGGGTCAGTACATCGAATACCTCTACGCACAGGCAAAAGAAAGTGGAAGCACGAGGCAACTTCGCGAGAATTTCAGCCAGCTTATCAACAGCACCGCCAAAGAGTTTTTGAGTGTTGAATATCCAGAATGTGCCAAAGCCGGCACGACTGAAGATATGGGTGATGACGCACAGCCATTTGGAGGCGAGTCGCGTCCTTGTGTCCCAACCAAGACTTTTATAACGCTGGATGAGGGCTTCAACGGCATCATGTATGCAGCCACGTTGGTAGTCAATAGTCCCATGGCGTGGAAAAGCATCTCTGATGCTACCAACAGCGCGTTGCCCGGGAGTGTTATGGATGCCCCAGAAACAAAGCTTGCTCAGCGGTATCTTACTTTCATGGTCACCTCGATGGAGAAGAAAGACGCAGATGTCAAGCACTGTGTGCTCAATGTTATCGTTGGCTCTGTTATGATGTCCGCTCGATACAAGCCTCATAACTTGATCCCGAGTATGGCCTTCATCGGCGAAAACACAGGCGCCGAAATTGCAAAACCAGAAGCTAAGCCGGAGCAAAGCGACGTTGGTAGCTCTGCTGAATCTTCCAACATCCAGCTGGCATTCCGCTCTCGCCTATTCATGTCGGTACTCAAAGGCTTAGAAGCCAAGTATCCAGGATGCACAATCTGGGATGCAGGCAACATGGATTTCGAAGTCGACGACACAGCATATCCGCATCCAGCACGATTGCTCATTTCTCGTGACTTCGAACTGCGAAACAAGGACGTAGAAACGTTCGACTTCAAAGTCAAAGGCCCGGATGCAGAAGGCAATGAGACCATAGCAACAATTCTTCGCGCTCGTGTTCCTTCAGAAGACCCTGGCGGAATTGTTTGTCTCACACTTGTTATCAACGTCGATTCAGAGGACCCTTGGCCGAAACGAGACATGAAAAGACATGAGAGAATTATCCAACGCGCATTTGCCCAATTGAGCGTTCATGGAATGATCATGTCCTTTTTGAAAGGCTTCGACCGATGCGCCGTTCGAATCTGGGCCGGACAAGACACAAGGCACTTCAATTTCATTACACCTCACACTAAAGGACAAACAGAAGAACATGTGCAGCAGTTCTCGGAACTTTTGTTCGGGGGTCCCGTCGATCCGCTGAGAACTGCAGCCCAACTTGACGATGCCACAGATCTAGAGCAGCTTTTTGGCGTCGAGGTCAAAAAGCAAGCTGAGCACAAGCTTTGGCAGTCGGAGTCCCAGTTCCAAAAGATTCGCCATGACATGCGGCAACGGGCCAAAGCAAACCCAGAGCAGTATGAAGCAATGTCTATCATGACCGGCAACGAAATGGCAGCCAGATTCATGCAGCGCAACTTTGGCGACAATAATATTATTACGGAGGAAGGGGAGCTACCGCAGCCGGATTTGAAGGATGCGGCCAAATTCTCGCACACGAAGCTGCTGGTCGCCAGGGATCCGAAACAGGAGCCAAACAGCATCACCGCTGTTCTCGTCAGCATCCCATGCCCGGTCCCTGGTCAGAGCTTCATGCTCGCGCAGGGCAAAAGCTGGCTCGACACACCAGAGATCAAGCGAGCTGAAGATGCTCTGATGGCTGTCTTGAAAAAGTGGTACAGCGAGGGAAAGATCTCTAAAGTGGACTGCCATGCCCAAGTGACGATGAGCATGGATGCTTCTATTTACCAATTTGTTGAGGGTTCAAAGTTCATCGATTACCCGGATGAGCGTATGGAGCAACTAGAGTGGGAGTGATTTCATGTGTTGATGAGGACTGAGTGATAGCAACGGCGAAGCGAAAGCGATATTTAATTTTTATACATGGCGGTTTGATGCATAGCACGTTAATATTCCAATAATAGTATTTTGTCTTATTTACATATTCTGTGGCATACTACCGTGCACTCGAACATGACGCCTGAGGGGGCACGTTTACAGCTGGTCGACCAGCTTCTGAGCCACATCGTCAATGTTGGAACCGTAGTAGTCTGGCGAAGTCTAGCGATAGAAATTAGCAAACAAAAAATCGCAAATATCGGTTCAATTTGCTTACCTGGATATAGAGCACACCGCCCTCAACAACAACCTCCCCGTAAGTCTGCTTCATCTGCGAAGCATCCACAATTCGGAAGGCAATCTTGCCAGAATCAACAGCCTCGTTGAAACCCTCCTGGAGCATGTCATCCTTGTCGAACTCAAAGCGGACAAGCGCTCTGGCGACCGCATTAAAGTAGAGGTAAACGTAAGAACCGAGGTTTTCTTTGAAATCGGCCTTTGTGCCGGAGAGCTTGGCGTAGGCAGCCTCGAAGCCAGGCTCGAATGTGTAGGTCTTTTTCAAAGCCGTATTCACTTGCTCATTGACCTCGGCGATTTTCTCGTCATAGTATTTCTTGATGTCAATGCGAGTTTCGTAGCCCATGCCCTCGGATGGGACGGCGTTGAGCGCCGTGTTGATATTTCTCTCACTGAAAACGGCATCAATGTTGCTAGCCAGGTTGCCATCCTCCCAAAGAATGGCAAGCTGGCCGGAAGAGGTGATTCCGCACCCACAGTAGCTAATCTTATTCTTCTTGCCCTCGTCAAGGTCCATGATGAGCGTATGAGCAGACGCGACCTTGTTGATTTCTTGCTTTCCGTCGTCGCCATAGCTTTCAACATATCGGCGAAGACCACTGATTGCGCAGCGGACATATCTATCAATCGAGGTTAAGATTTTGTACTTTCATTTTTGCATTTCGGAAATCTCTTACTCGGCAAGCATCGCACCAGTAGATTCCTTGGCGTACGAGCCATCGGTGCCGTAGGGATAGATGTTCTTTGCGTCAATTTCAATGGCCCATTTCTCTCCGAGAATTTCGCTGAGCTCTTTCTCGCTTTCTTCTTTCTTCGACTCCCAGTTATCACGAACTGCTTTCGTTAATATTGGATTGCGCGTGTGCTCATCCAAGGCTACTTACTGTCCTTGCGAATGGCAAGAGGGAGCTTCTCGGCAGGAGGAAGGCGGCTCATATTGAAGATTTGAATGGTAAAAGTATGTATTAGAGTGAGTTGTAGAGATGTTTGGAGAGGAGATGTGTTTGTCGAAAGAGGATGGATAAGAATGGACTTCAACTTTCTGACCTTAGCAGCCGTGGACCTTTTATATATGCAATGCGGATTCTCCACGATGATCCTGGAAAGCTCCAAATAGCCACAATATGCCTTGATCTAGTATATTTAATTGAGCCACTTGAACTCGTGAAAAATACCAATGCAGTCTGGCTCAGGGTCGGCAATGGCCCGTCCCTCCACCTTAGCACGCCCAGGCGCACTGCGCTACGCTTCATGCAGCCCGCCTACAAGGTGGCGCGCTCCGCATCGAATTCAGCCTTCCACCTGAGGCGACAGATATTTCCAGGATCCCTCCTGTAATTTCATCAAATCTTTAGATTAACGCCAATTTCCGCCCAGTCAGAAGCTCCGGTCTGGGGTTTCCGGCGGCGCCACCGTGGAGGCGCCACGCGAGAGCTGAAGCTCCGTCAGCCCCGTTAGGCGTATTGCTAGCCAGGCATCACCGAAACGGGACAAAACGCGGTCGGGCGGCCGCTACATGTGTTGGAGTAAGAGGCAGCCGATACGTGAATAAGAACAGCTCATGTTCGGTTAAAGGATGTTTAACTGTTCACGATTACTGATTTGCTGCCTAAATCGACATCACTGAAATCACCATGCCGCTGTACGTGCCGCGAGTGCTTCAATCTACAGGACGCTAACCCGTGCGGGGAACAGGCCGCTGAAAGCTCGTGTCACTGTTCGTGACCAGTGGGAGGCCGAGAACTCAGATGCGCAAAAGGCCCTTCGCAGCATCCAAGAAACTGTTGGCTGGTCTGTACGATGCAATCCCGATTTTGCAGTTTTGTGGGAAGGGTTGCAGAGTGTGTATGATGACGCAGGCGGGTTTGTCACCGCAGTAGCTGCGCTTATACGCATATGGTGCCAAGAGCTGGACAACCTTCTTAGCGACGCTGCCAACGAGGAGTGGGCGGAAAAATTTCTCGAGAAAATCGGAGAAAATGGGTTGAGAACCATCAACCTCCTTATCGATGTAAGATGCATTTACAGAAACAAGTGTCCATTTCGCGACTGACCATGCCGGATAGGTTGGCAAGCCTGGGGTGGCGACCACAACATGGTCCGCTTCGTCGTCGTCTTTCACGCTGGCACTCCCGAGTACTCGCGTCACATTTGCCCCTGACCACGCCCCGGAGCTGCGTGCCCAAATATTCGGCGTGTTTGAAGCAAACGAAGTTGCTCCGCCAGACGGTTGGGCGGATCTCGGCGACGCGAAAGATGCCGCCCCAGCAGCCGAGGCGAGGGCCATCACGGTGCCCGTGGTCGCCAAGAGTGCTGCATTTTTACCCACACTCAACGACGTGCCCCGGCCGGATCTCTTGCAGTTACAGCCACCGTATAGGCTGATTGTGCATGAGAGAGGCAGTTGTATCGAGGTGCAATGCAGCCACTCCCCTTCACTAGAACTGCTCGCCGGCTACCTAGAAAAGTGGTGCCGGGCAATCCCTGGGCGTTCCGATCGTGTAAGTCAGCTTCCTGGTCTATCTCGTCTTTTTTAACCGTGCGCTGACAAGTAAAGCCACCATATGTGAATGTTCGCCTGAATAAGAGCGCATTCGGACTTGGGGTCGTGTATGACGCGCTTACTATCTCTCTGTACGACAGCCGGGACCCAACGCTTCTGCCCCCAGTTCTCATATTAAATTTGGTCGAGAATGTTCTAGGATATAGGCTAGTTGAAGAATACAGCCAGTCGTGGCGCTTCGTCAGAGAAGAGATGCTGAAGATGGCAGCTTAACACACTCCAATACATCTGAAGTAGTATATTAAAGCAAACTGGTTTATTTAACTCTTCCATCATGAGTTCCTGTTTGTGCGCAGCCGCCAATGGCCTGAGTCATTTTCCAACTGTACTTTCAATTTGTCCGCCATATCACGAAGTGTTTCTTCCGACTCGATGTTTTCTGTAGATCCCTCACCCCCGCGACGATGTCCCGCGCTGAGAAATGCGACCGCCAATGCAGATGACTTCCAGTCCGTGTGCAGCTTGCCCTTGTAGCTCATGATTATTACGGAGGCAAGGAAGAATGTTTCGAGAATGAATATCGCTGCGAAGAAGGCGATGTACTCCCAGTGAATGCGAATGCAAGTTTTCGCCAGCTCAGTTGTACCGCGAGCCTCGCGGAGCATATCAGGTCCGCTGGCACCTGCTCTCATCCTTGCGCCGATGGACGTCGCTAGGCCTTCTGCGAACTTTGCCACCAGATCCGTGTCGGTTGTGCCGTTGCGCCACAGCTGGCTGACCCACGATGGCGGTCGAAGGGTTTGCTGGCTGCGGGTGCTGAAAAAGGTCGGCCCAAGAAACTGTCCTAGAAAATAGCCTCCGCTAAACTCGAATACACATTCAGGTGCATGCCACACGTGTGAGGGATTGGCTGAGTAGTCGCTTTTTACCAGAACGGGGATCGTATTGCTTTCGGTTGGATCTTGCGTGGCGACACAACTCCCCCAGGTTCCGTTGATAATGGTCTGATTGACAGCAAGCTGATAGATGGCGCCGTTGCCATTTGAGATGTAGTGCAAATATTCTTCGGATACTACCTTTTCTGAGTAATATCCGTGGTGAACGTTTGCTGAGACGGTTTGGACGCAAGGAAACAGAGAAAATACAAAGGCTGAGGGCTTATACTTTCCTCGCAACGGGTAGAGAGATGTGCATTGCGGTAGTTCACATTCCGTTGAGTTGTCTCGCACCATGCTTAGAAGATAAACGTCGAGGATGCTAGTGCGATTCCAGACATCACTCTCTGAAGCCCGGAACCCGGTATCTGGTGTCTGAATGTAGCCCATAGCAAAGGTTGACGGGCCAGTTAATGAAATGTTGGACGGCAGAGAATAAACGTATCCATTGTCGCCTTGTGAAGCGGTAATTCGATCAGAAATATCCCATGCTCCGGAGCACATGGTGACACTACTCAGGGTAACACCAGCATCTGCAGGGAATGTACAGTTGCCACTTGAGCACGATACGTCAACGCTTACCGATCGGTTCTGCGGCGGTTCCAAGATGCCGCGGTATGAGGCAAGCTGCATGGCAGTATCAAAATTATGGCTATCCATCATAGTCGGGCCTTCCATAGCGACCGTAAAATTATTCGCGCGGGGGATGATTGCAGGATCAGTACCGTTTCGTGCACAGCTGTACAGTGAGATGGTGGCTTGTGCAAAGGGGTCAGTAGCGAGGATAATGAGCCCGATCGCGGCGCCAAAGCTGGCCAAATACCTATGTCATGTTAATCATAAACTTTCCTTTGAGCAAGAAATTTTCTTACGCTCTTGACTTGGAACTGAATAGTCCAAATATCATCGTCGCAGCGCCCCACGCACCACGACTCGCCTTGTCGTACAGGTCCAAGTCAGACAACTTTCGTGGCTGCCGCGTAAATACCAGCCACTTAAGCTGGCTAATTCCTGTTGGGCACCAAGTTAGTACATAGAAAGCAAAATCGGCAATTACTGCGACGTACCTTCCGTGACGGGCAAAGCGAGCGATCCTTTGAATATGGCAGACAAAATGGAGATGACCGCGTTAATGGAGACTTTTAGCGTCCATTCTTGTAGCTGTCGATCTTCATAGACAGCTAAAACTAGGATGATGGAAGCCAAGCTCAGAATACCAATGAATAAAGAGAAAATTTCCCATGCCCAAAGCGTTATGCCATTAAGGTGCCGGCGACCAGGAGCTTGGTTGGGAGAATTACTCGGGACAGCGTGATTTTGGACTTCCCTTACATTGGTAATGTGGTACTTTTTGCTTTCGTCCGAGACTCGTATGGATAGCTCTGAAGAATGCAGTGATGCCGCAGGCTTGTAGTGGGTTTGAAGAATCGATTCTGTTTCCAGGGATGTGGGCACCGGACTCTGATTGGCGTCGGTCGTGTTGTGTTTTCGCTTGAGTAGTAAAACCATGCCGATGCCAATAAGGCCGACTGCGAGGCAGCCACCAACGCCGATGCCAACTTTCGCTTCTGGGCCAAGGCCGATGTCAGGTTTCCTGGCTTGGCTAGCAAACGTAAGCCGCACTTGATTGAAGCGCTCCGGATCAGGTGGCTTCTCAAGTGTGTCTTCCTGATTGAACTCTATTTGAATCCCGTACGCACCGATGGTGGCAGCCGTTATTGTTGAAGTAATTGTGGCCAGTGCTGATCCATCAGAGACTCGAGTAACCGGCAGAAGCACGGTTGTGCTGGTAACGACCTGTATACAAGGAAACGTAGTGGGTAAATCATTGCTGGAATTGGATGATCGGAGATTGTTGCATTGGAAGACACCTGTTGCAAGTCTGGATAAGGCATGCAAAGCCCTTCTATTAGTATGGTATCATTTCGGTACAATGATAAGGAACAGTTAGATTCAACACTCACACAGGGCAGCAATATCCATTTGTCACTGGGACGGTCGCTATATCTAAAAGACTGAAGCAAGCGAGACTGTACCCAGATGGGCATTCTCCCGGTGTGTAATAATAGTCCTTCTTCGCCGTGAAGCCTGGAGGGAAGCAGCCTTCCGTGGTGACTGGGCCCTTTACCAAATAAGGGGGCTTATCTTTCTCGACGAATTCGGTGTAGCCAGCATATGTCGAACAAGAAGGCTGCGGCGTAAAAGTCGTGGTTAAAGGACCAAGGGTAGACATTGTGTCGGCTGCACCTCGACCACGGTGACAATATCAGGCCCTCAAGGACTTGAGGATGTAGAAAGAAATATGCGCTGAATAGCTATATTCGAAAAGTAGAAATTGAAAAATTAAAAGAGAAAGAGAGATAAAAATCGATATTGTGCAGCCAGCTGTCTATTATTATGAGCACCTCGGTAGACGGCCAGTTTCCCAAGGCCCAATCACAGCATCGCAATTCGCCTCGGCGCTTAGCAGTCTGAGAGGCATGCGGCAAACTCCACACAGCGGCACATAGGGCCAAAAAGGGAGGCCACGACATGGACTGTGCTGTAGGTCAGACATACCCATGCCTGCCAAATAATATGGTATTTGAAGGCCCTCATGGTCGTGTGAGGTTTACAGTGAACGAAGTATGCCTTGGGGGCGGGTCATACAACCAGATGCGATCAAAATGTAACCAAACACCACATTCATACCACGACACCTGCACTTAGACTCAGTCGAGGCTTATCAATATTATTCTGCGCAAATTCCGTTTTCATTCATAGTCGCTTGAACTCAGCCCACGTTCTGCAAACAGGGTGGCAGTTGAGGGTTATCATCACGACGACCATGTGGACAACAGGTGCTATGAAATTCAATACAAGCGATATAAATTGAGCCGAGCCATCACTTTCCAGACCTTGACAATTTCTATCATTTTCCCCCTGATTCACTCGAAGCTCTACAGGAAATGGTGCTACGCGCCCGCCCATCATTGGTGGCGACGCCACATGGCGGAAAGCTGTCATTGGGCAAAACGGTACAAAGGAAACCCAATGGAGAATCAGAATTATCTGACTAAATCATCAATCTCTTCCAAAAAAAAAAAATGAGTATATGAGGCCTCGTTAAGTTTTGCGTAGCACGGAAGTGGCTGTATGCTGTACGCTGTCTATCAAGCTCCCAGCACACCGCCCAAGCACCCCTCTGGCAGAAAAAACACATCCCACCAGACTCCCCCACCTCCCGCTTCGAGTCATCAAAATCGTGACAAGCTTCACTTTTTGTTTGCAAGCACCCATTGATCTTCGAACGCCGCTTCCGGACCCGAACTCCATCTTCAGACCCGACCGAATAGCTGTCGCCAAGCTGTTCGCCCTCCGATCCCTCAGCACTCCCCTCCGGAGCACCGCCGCCCGCAGCCCCAGCACCAGCAGCCTTCGCCGCCAGCTCCAGTCCACCATGGCCGCCCTCAGCGCGCAAAAGTTCAGCCCGGCCGAGGAGACGGAGATCCAGAAATGGGTCGCCACCTCGGAGAGCATCCGCTCCGGCGCCGACGGCAACAACGCGGGCCACCTCGACGCCCTCAACGCCCACCTCGCCACGCGCACCACCGTCCTCGGCAGCAAGCCCTCCAAGGCCGATATCTCCCTCTACGAGACGCTCGCCCCCGTCGTCGCCGCCTGGTCCCCCGACGAGCGCACCGGCGAGCAGGGCCGCCCCAACATTGTCCGCCACCTCGACTTTGTCCAGAACTCGCCCCTCTTTGAGCTCACCGTCGCCGACAAGGTCGCCGTTGACCAGGACGACGTCCGCTACGTCAAGCCCGTCGTCGACGCCAAGGCCGAGAAGGAGCGTCTTAAAAAGGAGAAGGCCGCCCTCGCCGCTGCGGGAGCGGGTGGTGCCGGTGCTGCTGCCACGGCGGCGGGTACCACCACCAACCTCGTCGACCGCACAAAGGAAAAGGTCAAGGAGCTTGCCGCGGACGCCAAGGAGGCCGTGACCGGCGGCGCCGACAAGAAGCAGCAGAAGAAGGAGAAGAAGGAGAAGGCGCCCAAGCAGGCCAAGCCCCAGCCCGTCGCCGCCCCTCCCAGCCCGTGCCTGATTGACCTCCGCGTCGGCCACATCCTCAAGGCCATCAACCACCCCGACGCCGACTCGCTGTACGTCTCCACCATTGCCATGGGCGACAAGGCCGGCGACGACACCACCGAGTATGAGGGCCAGGTGTGCCGCACCGTGTGCTCCGGCCTCAACGGCCTCATCCCGCTCGAGCAGATGCAGGGCCGCAAGGTCGTCGTCGTCTGCAACCTCAAGCCCGTCAAGATGCGCGGCATCAAGTCGTGCGCCATGGTCCTCGCCGCCTCCCCGCGCCTCAAAGAGGGCGAGGCCGACGACCACAAGGGCCCCGTCGAGCTCGTCGCCCCGCCCGAGGGCAGCAAGGCCGGCGACCGCGTCTTCTTCGAGGGCTGGCAGGGCGAGCCCGAGGGCGTCCTCAACCCCAAGAAGAAGATCTGGGAGATGTTCCAGCCCGGCTTCACTACCACCGATTCGCTAGAGGTTGCGTTTGACGCCTCGGCCGTCGAGGCCCTCGGCAAGAAGGACCTTGGCAAGCTTGTTACTGAGAGCGGCGGCATCTGTACCGTGCAGACTCTCAAGGGTGCTACCGTTAGGTAAATAATACCGCAAGCGCCAGCGAAACGATATATAGAAACAAAAACAAAGGCAAAAAGCAAATAAAGCATTGATGCTATAGTGTATTTAGCACTGTAATGACGAAAAGGACTTTTCACACTTTGGGAGTAGACGTGATTTGAATGTTTTACTAATTTTAACATTTGTAATGTACACCAGCTTCACCCCTTGGAGTGCAAAAAGCTGGGCAATGTTCTCTATTTTACAACGCTCCAACAGTGACACTGCCGTCATATCGCCCATGTACATCCAATCCCTCCGCTGTACAGCCATGCCAGAATAAAATGCCCTATAAATAATGAAAACTCCCGGTTAAATGCATGTCGCGCTGAAACTTTTTTGTGCCAAAACTGTTTCCACCTCCATGTTGTCAGAATTTGAATGTGAAATGCGCCAGAAAAAAACGCTGGGGAAAAAAACTCCAACCAGATTCGCCAGTCCTCCTCTCATAATGTTACAAAATGTGTTGTTAAATGCGGTATAGTTGTGCAAAATGGTTATTCAAGAAAAGAAGTATTGGCTTCCTCGCAGCCTGGTGACGTCAAAGTCTCCCTTCTGAGGGACCTTGGGAATGGTCAAGGGAAGCCATACAGGGATTGTTGTAGTTCGAGCCTTCTTGGACGGATTGGAGTCGCCGATGGGTCGATCGTGAACGGCCATTGTCTCAAATGAGAACATCTCGGACATCTCTTTCGCGAGCGGCGCAGGCTCGGATGCATGTGTGGATATGGTAGCTCCCTCTGCAAGCGCTAATTGGTTCTCAGCAGCATCGGCGGCAGCCTCTTCAGGGGAGATTTCACCAAGGCCAATATCACGGATATCCTGAGCAATCTCCACGTCCGGTTCGCTAGCAGCCATTTCTTCGTAAACAGCAGAGGGTGTGATGATTTGCTTGGCCGCTTCCAGATCCCACGGGTTACCAGACAGGCGCAAGGTATTGCGCTTGTGCTCCAACAGAAGCTCTTCTCTAGGAGAAAGCTTGCTCTTCCTCCTTAATGCCTTGATCTTCTTGGCAACTGGCGACGATGAATCGATCTGAGTGAGGTAAAGAGATCCCTTGTGTCTTGTTTCGAATTCAGCAGCTAAGCGTCCAATCACGTCTTCCTCGTGAATCTTGATGAATGAATCGCGAATAACTCCATTCATCACGTCGACGTCAGCGGCGTGCGTCCAAAAGGAATCGTGAACAGCTGCAAAATCGAGGCCACGTTCGTGACATTCAAGGGCAGTGAGCAGCATATGGCTGGCATCGAGGGAATGGATGAAGTTAGGTGGGAAGCCCTGCAGCTGCTTCCTTCGATTGACGGGATCGGTAGATTCGCTCGTGTGGTATGCGATAGACTGCAAACAGGTTCGGACTTCTTTGGCGCTTGTTTGGCGATACGGCTGAGCGACAGGCATGCGAAGGGGAGTGGTCCAGACAACCGTCGAACGAAACTGCTTTGTCAACTCGTCAAAGCCCGCTTTCCCTGTTATGGGGGCTGCTTTCGCCTTTCCTTTCTTGCTACTGGATGCGGCATTGGAGTACTCGTCAGCAATGTGTTGCAGCTGGGCAGGAGTGAGTGCACGGCAGACGCGCCCACCAATTTCACCGAGCCAGTGTTGAATATCGTGAGCTCCACTGAACATGCTTGCCAGTGCAGTAAAAACGTGACGGGCGATGTATGTGGACAACATCAGATTGGGGATTCCGCACTGCTCGCCGAGGTCGGGATACAGTGCGTCAATTTGCTTGCAGACTTGCTTTTTGGCACCAGAAAATGTAACGCCATAAACATTGGTCATAACGGTCTGTTTAACAACTTTTCGGGTGATCTTGCCGTCGAGAACGAGACCGAATTTGTTCTTTGCAGCTGCGTCCTTGGCAATAGCTTGCTTGACAAGATCAGCAACTGCCGAGTATACATCAGCAGGGCGATCGCCTGGCTCTAGGTTCACCTGTTTTGCGCCCCATGTATCACCGCCGAGAGCAGCATAGTGCTGCAGACCATTGCAAGTGCCATCTTGTTGAATCGGAAGGTGGGAGACGTAGGTTGTTGGGTCCTCCAGAGCGAGAGCTCCCTTCAGTTCGTAGCAAGCAGCAAGACACTGCCAAGGATCTTCAGCAGCGAGCCACCATCGGCTTCCGTTGAGCGGGTTGGTCGCGGACTCAATGATTTTGTCGGCATTGTCGGTCGTGAAAGCTTCACGTTCGTCAAAACTGGCCTTGTCGAGACCGTAGACATTGGCAAAGTGAATTTTAAGCCATCGTAGGCCAGTTTTGCCGAGCGGCTTGCCCTTTGCAAACCCAAGAAGCGATCGTGCGTGGTCAGCACCCATGTGGTTGAGATACGTAGGCATGGGATAGGCACGCCCACGGTAGTCGACATTATGCGGGAAATAGACTGTTTGGTTGCGAAATGCTCGAGCAATCTCCAGTTGAAGATTCATGTAGCAGCGCTGTGAATGCAATCCAGAGCGTTCGTTTTCTATCATCTTGACTTCGCGAATCCATTTTTTGTGCAGAGCAGGGTTTGCAGCAGGGTCAGGTTCTTCTGGCATGTCGAATTTCGGTTCCAATGCCGGCATGTTGGCAATCGCTTCGCCAGAGTTCCAGGCCTCCATCATGACGCTCAAAACATTGTTGTTGATTTTCCAAGCAGTCTGCCCTAGAACATCAAGGCCTCTGAAAACTTGTTTCATGTCACCACAATCGACCGCAGCCTTGGTGTAAAGGCGCTGTTCGAGATCACCCGGTTGAACTCGCATAACACTTGTCTTACTCTCAAGAAAGCCGCCGTCACTTATGCTTCTCCACGGTTTGGGCTGGACAATCATGGGCAGATGCTTGGCGAGGAAGTCGCCCAGAGGCTCGCGCTTCAGCTGCTCGACAAGGTTGCTATGCAAGAGAAGCATACCTATTTTCTTGCCTTTGCGTGGCAGCTGAATGTGAGTGAAGGCAGGTTGAAGTTGGCTGACCATCTCTCCCGTTGTGGGATGCTGCTTGACGACCTTGACTTTGGCGGAGTCGATGAGCGCCTTGAGGAGAAAAGCACCCACTTGGGCTTTGATTTGTATCGGCCATGGGTTTTGAGCAGATTCATCAAGGCGCTTTGCAGCTTCGGAGCTTTCTGTGATCTGGGATACAGAGGCAGCTTCGTCAGGCTGCGCCTTGGACGCATCGTAGGTAACTTTGCGACGTCGAACTGTCTTCTTCTCCTTCTTCTGAAGCTCAATATCCTCGCGGGCTTGCTTCGCAACAGTGTTGATGACCTTCAACACAGAAATACCCTTGTCAACTCCAAGAAGAGTACCAGCGTTGAGTGTGGTGAGAATAGTAACGGCTGCCAACCTGGCGGGATCCGCTTGTCGGATAAAGGGGCCAAAAAGACATCTCTCGATATCTCTGCTTGACTTGACCTCTTTACTCTCTGATATATCCACCTGTGCGATCTCTTCTTTGATGCGCAATTCCATAGCACTAAGCCATGATGATGTATAACTCGCCAAAGAGCCTTCGTGACTTGATCCACTGAGGCCAGTAGTGATGCCAACTTTTTGTAGTTGCTTATTCTGCTCTCTCCATTTGTTGAGAGCCACGGTTATCGAATCACGTTCGAGCTGGAGCTGCAAGCTGTGCAAGTCATCCTGGGAAAGGTTTGACGTATCATAAGCGTCGAGATTTCCGACGAGCTTAAGTCCCTCCTTTAGAGCAGTCAAGGATTCGCCTCGTTGTGGTGTTGGTACAAGTTCGGGCGTCGCCTCGGCATTTGACGACACAACCATTTCCGGCGCTTCAGCTGAAGCCCCATAGGCCTCTTCGGCAGAGATTTCGTCCATCGCATCCTCTTCAAAATCTGGTTCGGCAGTATAGTTATATGTCGGGCATTGCGCGGTGATGACGGCGAGGTCTTGATCGCTCAGAATTTCAGCCATACTAAGAACACGCAGGCCTGATTCGCCAGGTGCCATTCCCATGTATCGTGTGATGAGTCGAGTCAGTCGCGCGCCGCGCTCCGACAATATCGATGCCTTGAGCATGCAGGCGACTGTCTCGGCCGTTTGGGGCAGACCCTTGTTGCGAATGTTCATCTCGTACCACTTGTGAAGCTGTTCGGCGCGTCGTCGGTCTGGGCTCGATCGCATCTGTACCAGTGAGGCTCTCAGATATTGGTTGTGTAGCAGGATGAGCTCTTCAGGAGAGAGAGCTTGGTAAGTGTTCATGCGCTTCAAGACGAGGGCTGCACGGTCCACCTTTCCAACTCTGATGCAGGCCTCGAAAACAAGTAACATTTCGTCTGCTTCGCCAGGAACGCCTTGTGAACTGGCTTTCATTTGGCTAGGGGCTGCAGCGGGCCCTTCGGGAATTGTGAGCGGAGAGGTCGGGTCGAAGGGAATTAGATCGTTGGGCCGGATATGCGAGGGAAATGGCGACATGGGGGATGATGGAAAGTTGGTATAGACGGAGTTGCCAAGTTGGAAATCATCAACAGCCGTGGCGAGGGCTCGGTGATGAGCTGGTCGGCCGACCGTCTCTGACCTCTCTATGCGCCAGTGTCCGGGGGCTCTGGTAGCGATATGGCGTCGGGTAATGGATAACGCAGTCGACTGTGTCGGAATTAATCGTAATTGTGGTCGTACATGGCCCATTGCCAATGGGCGAATAGCAGGCGCGCCGCGGCGAGCCTGCCTGGACAGCATCGTGTCGAAGATGTGCTCGAAATAAGGTCAAATGCGCTTGTTGTAGTACCGACAAGTGTGCAAGGAGAGTAGAATTAAACCATTGGTGCAGTAAAAACAAAAAATACAATAGAAAAGAAGTCGACGCAAGTAGTAGAATACAACTTGCCTCCCCAGCACAGCTTGCTTCGTGGATGGCGCAAGAAGTTTTCGAGAGAGGGTCACTATCAGCTCCAGAAATTTTGTCACCATAAGAGGCCGAGCATCCCCTGAAATGTGTCACGTGCAACCATTTTTTCTGTGCCAAGTGCTGCTCCACTGGACCCAGGCCGAGTGGTGGCGACGCCGACGAGCTAATAACTCTTAAGCTGGGGTCTTTAATTTTGGTCCGACAGCTATGCCATATTATTCAATGTCCTCACAGTAATTGGCAATTTTTTGATAAAGCTGTCAAGATGATTGCGCGGCCTGCAATTGCCAGTTTGGGCTGCCGCAGCTGCCAAAGAAGCCTATCCCGGGCAGTTTTAGCTGCTGGTCGTCCTGGTATAACTGTACCATCGCAGCGTGTGCAGTCGCGACCGAATTCTGCGGTGCAGACCCAGCACCGAAATTTGTCGACAACGAGACGACTCAGAGTCGAAGAGACCACCACAAACAAATCTGTCGAGAATGAGCCGATCGAAACGAAGCCATCCGAGGAGGAGGATACACCATGGTTCCTCGACGAAGCGCCACCTGAGCATCTCCCCAGCCAGCACCAGCAGACGCTGCCTGTCGCTCCTGAAGGTGCGCCGCCAGTCGTGGACCCGATGATGAAATACATCTTTGAGGATATGGGGTTGGATGACCTGGCGCTTTTCGATTTACGAGAATTAGATCCACATGCAGCGCTGGGACCTAACCTGATCATGGTATTTGGCACGGCACGCAGTGAGAAGCATCTTCACGTCTCGGCTGGCCGTTTTGTGCGCTGGATACGAAAGAATCACCAGTTCGAGGCGAAGGCGGACGGCCTCATTGGCGCTGGTGAATTGCGCACCAAACTACGTCGTCTGCGCAAAAAGGCCAAGCTCATGGGCACCAACGCCAACATCATCCCTCGCGGCGATAACGGCATCTCCACGGGCTGGATCTGCGTCAGCTTCAACACCGACGACGGCGTGTCGGATGCCGATGCCAATTTCGACTCGTCTGGACGCATCGCTGGCTTTGATGCTGGTGCGGCCGGTACCACGATTGTGGTACAGTGCATGACCGAGGCTAGGAGGCAGGAGCTTGACTTGGAGACGCTGTGGGAGGGCATGCTCAAGAGAAGCATTCGCGACAACAGGCCAATTGAGGGCAAGCCACCACTGTCCGCCGATGAGCTAGCTGAACAGGTTGCCTCCCGTCTACAGCTGCCGGAAGGCCACAACAAGGCGGCCAAGCAGTGGCAGGCCATGGAGGATGCGTCGCAAAAGCGCTACTTTTCAACCAGTGCGCGCCGATTGACAACCGAGAGCACGACCGACGATTCTCAGACCACCCATCTCAATCTGGACTCGGTCGCGACACATGTGCACGATCTGCAAGCCTCTGGCGCGCCAATGGAGGCGGAAGACCTCGTTAGCCTGATCCGCCATATATTCCAGGCTGGACCCCATGGCCCTGACACCGCTACCGAACGTGTCAAGCTCGTCGACCAGCTTCTTCTTACCGGCGAAGAGCGCGGTATCGCCCTCTTGTCGGGCGACATCCTGATCACGCTCATCGAGTCCATGGTCACATCCCCCGCTTACGGCCCGGCGCTGCAGCGCGCGCAGGCCAATATTGAGTTTCTCCTCACCGAGCGCCGCATCCCGCCCAGCAACGACCAGGTGTGCCGGCTGATGGCGGCGTACGCGCAGCGCCAGGACTGGGAGCGCTTCTGGGACGCCTTTCGCATGCCGCCGCGCTTCCAGCAGGCGCGCAGCCGGGCGCTGTACGAGCTCGCGTACGCGACCGTCGCCGCCACGGGCGACGCCCGCCTGTGCACCGAGGCCCTGCGCTGGCTCTACCAGGAGATGGGCCGCGAGGACCCGCCGGTGCTGCCGACGGGCACGCTGTACGACACGCTCCGCGCGTGCATCCTCACGGCGGAGCCGGCGGCCGAGGAGCTGCTGCACCGCCCGCCCGCCGCGAGCGAGATGAGCACCCTCGAGGAGCGCAGGCTCAAGCACAACGAGTTTGTGACCATCTTGCGCGACGTGGAGCGCATCAACAAGGACCTGATGATGGAGTCGGCAAGGCAAGAGAGGCAGGAGGCGCTGGATGCCGAGGTGCGCAGCCGATTTGAGACGTAAGCTGCAAGCTTGGGTTGCGTTACGTCTATAGACGAAAAGTCATTGTATAACAGATCATCGCATCATGTACCATCACCATGTAAAAACAAAAAAGGATACACCAAAAGGCGACACGCATGGCATAGAATAGATTCACTTTTTCTACGTTTTCTACTTTAATCTCTGATCAGAATATCAAAGTGACAAGCGTGAGCAAGCTAAATCACTACAGGTTGGCACCGGCCCATTTCATGGCATCGCGCAGCAAAGGCGCTACTTGCTTGCGGCTCGATGCCAGCGCCATCTGTCTCCAGGCATACCTGGCCCCTTCCTGGTCCAAGACGCCCCCGTTCCACTGCTCGAGCTGCAGCTTCTCCGCGGCATCGTCCCTGAACCTCTTGGCGGCCTTTTTGCTCGCGTCTGTCAGGCCCCATACGAGGAGATGACGCTGAAACTCGCCGCCGGGGTTCGACGTCGTCATGAGGGACGCAATGTCCAGCTTCTGCTCCTGCGCCCACGACTGCAGCTCCTGCACCAGCACGTCGTGGCCGCTGCCGTTGCCCATGGCCGCGGCTTTTTCGAGGAGGAAGTCGAAATTCTGCACGACACAACTAATGCCGAGCTTGATTCCGCCATCCTCCCACTCCTTGTAGTCCTTGCGGAGAATGTCACGCAGGGTGAGCGTGGACAAGTCTTCCTTGGCGGCGGTAATGTCGTCGTAGTACGCAGCCTGGTCAAAGTCTGGGTCGTCCATAATTTCCGTCTCGAGCAGCTTGGCAGCCGATTGATCCTTGGGGCGGACCTTGGCGTCGGCGGTGAGATTGATGGTGTCAATGATGATTGGGGCGATGGCGACCTGCGCCAGCTGCGTGATGTCTTTTTTGGCACTCTTCGTCATGATGGGTGACTGCTCGCCGCGGGCCAAACTGCGCCAGGCATCGGCATATGTGTCTACCACGAGACTCATACAGCTACCGCATGTTTCAATGACGCGCGGGGCTGCCTGCATGTTGACAACGCCCTCGTCGACATGATGGTCGATGCAGCCGACAACGCGATTTTCATACTTCTTCAGGTCGCCTGTGAGAGCATTGTGATCAACAAGAACCCATTCTGTATCTTGGGGATCAAGATCTTCGGGGAGCTCTGACAATGTAATGATATCAGATGCATCAAGGTCAGCCTTGGACAGAACTGGGCCAAGCTCGATTCTCAACGCGAGGTCTTCCCGAGGCAAATTTGACAGAGGAATATGAAGACGGTTGGGTGCGATATGAGAGCGGATATAAGCCAAGACAACTGCTGAGCATATAGAGTCGAGATCTATCCAGCATTGTTAGTAAAGAGCCCATACGTCGTGTTGCCGAGTTTTGGCTCTTTTCTTTACCTGCAGACTCGTTGCCCACGACAAATGTGACAGGCAGAGATCTCTTCGCGGGTGGTGTGGCTAGAGCATCTTTGGCTGCGGCCAAGAAAGTCTTGAGCGAGATTGTGCTGGTCGACATGCTTGCTCGCGTGCACACCGCAAAATGTAGCTGCAGGCGACGACGAGGGCGAGCGAGGTTTGCCAACGGGCGGTATAATAAATATGTAGACGTGGGCCGGGCCGGCATCTGCGAGAAATGACGATGCAAACTTTACGCGGCCAATCTCAGCCAAGAATCAGCCACTAGATTGTCAAAAGTGCGTGACGGCTGCCTGCGCAAGTTTTCGCTGGCCTATTACAGCAAGGGCGGGCTAAAGCTTGATGATGTCGCAGCGAGCGAACAAAGGAGCACACTGCAACCTGCGCGCCAGTAATACCTGGGCGAGCCGGCGCTGGATCTTGTGGGGGTCGGCGTCATGGCGCACTCTTGATGCGGTGTGCTGCGGTGAATTGGCTTTGTTTTTGACTGGTAAAAGCGTCGAGCTGAAATTTCGGTGCCGAGAAGAACGGAAGCTGGTGATGAAGCTGAGACTTGGGAGATAATTACTCGACGAAACAGTACCCCCAGGAAAAGTGTTTGTTCACACGGATGGCTGTAGGCGTGTCACAATGCAAGTGCCGGGGGATGCCCCAGGGCACATGACGCTAGCCGTCCGCGGAACATGGATGCGCCGCAGAAGATGATGGGATGGAGATGCAGAAAGCCATCATCCTGAATATGAATGATGGCCAATTCGATGAATTGATGCGGTGGGAATTAAAAGCAGCTATTTAGCTTTGGCGGTTTGTCTGTGCAGCTGGACAAACATGCGGCGGTCTTGCAACCAGCTACTTGGAGATGGCGGTCCGCGCTGAAGGCGGCTTGTTTGTCAGCCCACTGCATTGGTTGCCTGCCAGCTGCCAGCTGCCACGACAGCCCTCTGTTTGCTCGCGAGACTATCCTGAGGTTTTTTTTACTTGAATATTTTAATCGGGCCATTGTTTACCATTATTTCAAATTCATGACAAATATGTCCTTAGAAGAAGGAACAATGTGTAATTCATCCTCCCAGCGTATTGCGCCCACTGACTTACAACTCTTTCCGGGCATCCCATTTTAGCCGCGCTGCAACGCCGCCCGGAGACCGCCCCGCCATCCGTCATCGGCCCCTCCTGCATCTCGACCCTATAATCCAACCCGCGGCGCCCTCCCCAATGCCACGTCCGTTTTCTTTCTTTGTTCGCCTCGTTTTCTTATTCTTCTGCATTCTCTTCCTGCGCTACGCCTATACCAACCTGCCTTCTCCTACGTCGCTCTCTCGCCCGTCTCACCCCGCCATGCCCTCTCCCTCCGGACCGATCCGGCTCGCCGTGCTCGAAGCCGACACACCGCAGCCCCAGACTCGCGAGCGCGTCGGCAACTACACGCAAGTCTTTACGCAGCTCCTGCAGGCCGCCTGCGACACCTCGACGCCGCCCAAGAAGCTCACGGACGAGCTGACCATTACGGGCCACGGCATCGTCGACGACCTCGACGCCTACCCGGCCCTCGACGACGTCGATGCGATTCTGATCTCGGGATCCCGCCACAACTCGTTTGACAACGACCCGTGGATCCTGAAACTTGTCGAGTATACACAGGCGGCCCTTGCGACGAACCGGGTGCGCATCATCGGCATTTGCTTTGGCCACCAGATTCTGGGCCGCGCCATGGGATGCAAAGTCGGTCGCAACAGTGAGGGTTGGGAGGTGGCGGTCACGGACGTTGATTTGACCCCGGAGGGCCAAAAGGTATTTGGTATGGAAAAGATGGTACGTTCAATCCTTTATAGTCAACTTCGGAGGAAACAACTAACTTTTGCATATAGCGCATCCACCAGATGCATACCGACATCGTCCACGACTTCCCCTCCGACGCCGTTGCTCTCGGCGGCAATGGTGTATGCTCTGTGCAGGCCATGTACTCGCCTGGCAAGTACATTGCTGTTCAAGGCCATCCCGAGTTCACGCAAGACATTGTCACAGAAGTTCTCTTCAACCGCCACAAGGTCGGCCTCTTCACCGACGAACTCTACAATTCTGGCATGTCTCGCGTTGCCAAAGAGCACGATGGAGTGGCCATTGCCCGAGGCTTCCTCAAATTCCTGCGAGATTAAGACTTTTGTGCGAAATAAATACATAGACATAATACACAATTATAGATGGCACAAAAATTCGCTACAGAAGTACTGACACTAGCCTTGCTGGCATGTATTCGAAATCCTCGTCCGCTTCCGCGTGTGCAGCCCGTTGCCGTTTGCCATGACATATGATGTAATCGGCGTCCTCGTCGCGAGCTTGCCTTGATCTCAATCCATTTCCCGATACGGCCAGATATTCTTTCATTGCTTGGCAGGTGTCGCTTTTCCTTCGCATGGCCCTTGCGATAGCAAACATATGGCGCAGCAGACAAGCCAGGTGCCCGCCAAACAAAGAAACGGGTATATTTCCGTTTTCAAGCACAGACCAAAAGCCGCGAGAAGACTCTTGCCTCCGCTCTCTTTTCTTTGTTATTGTAGCACAGGATCTCTGAGCGTCTGGAGTACTGTTGCTAGCTTCAGAGCGCCTGGTATGTCATATTAAGGACCGTAACACAACTGCTTGCTTGCTTGTCCGTCCACAGCATCATCAGCGGCAACCCGAGAAATCGACTCCTCGGAAATTGAAACTATCCAAAGATGCCAGCTTCTAATTCCTTTGGGCTCGAATGCCTGGACAATAGCTCCCTTTACGCGAGCAACAACGCCTCCGCGTACCTGGGCTGCTGTACCATCGACCCGGGCACCACCGACGACGGTCTCTGCCCAGACAGCAAGATTCGGCCGGCGACGTTTGATCTCGACGCCTACAGCAAAATTCTGGGGCAGGAATGTATGGGACACGACGCCAACGCCCTGTGGTATGCCTGCTCCGACACCGCGCCGCCGTTCCTGGGCTGCTGTGCCGTCAACCCATGCGCCAAGGGTAGCTGCCCGCAGTCGGCTCTGAAGCCAGCCAGGCTGAGCAGCAATGCGAGAAATGCGAGTTCATTTTTGCAAGGCGTCTTCATCATTCCCACGAAAACGACTTTGAGAACATCCTCGACCACGACCGCGGTTCTCTCAGAGACGGCTAGCGCGTCAAACGGAGCATCAACGCCATTCACCTCCGCCCCTCCAGCGAAGAGTGACGACAGTGGGCACCGACGAGTTGCGCCAGCGGCGGTTGCAGGGATCGCAATTGGTATTACAGCAGGAGTTTTGGTACTCGCCTCGCTGGTTTTTTGTTGGGTGGAACGGAGACGTGCTTCCGCCAAGCGCAATGCGTTCATAGCCGCCGCCATATCGCCCATGCGCATGAACAACGACATCACCATTCTCTCTACACCACACTGCCTCTACAGCCCTTCCTCTTCCCATCCAAGCAAGTCATCGTCATCACCTGCGTCTCAGCACAACGCATACGAGAGCAACGGTAGCCCACTGCCACCGGCGTACTACACGACGGCGAAGAGGAGCGATTCTCCCGCCGAGCTCCCGGGTAACCTGCGGTTTGAGCTAGTCGGCGACTCGCCGAAGTCAACACACAGGCGCTAAACACGGATGCACACAAAGTACACACACGCAGACAGAAAAAGGCAATCTACTGCAAATTCAATTTGGATAGCAGCTGTGGCTGCTGAAGATTCCTGGCAAATGCATGCTTGAAGTGGTGGGATTACGTGGCTCCCGCATCGGGTCATCGGCACGGCACATCGAACAATACCAGTCAGCTGCGGTCCAAAACTCCCCTGTTTCTATTTTTGAATATGCAAGATAATGGTCGAATTCTTGCCGCATATCGCTCCTATTTTCGGGACGGATTCTGTTTTCCATTCCTTACTCCTGACATGATCATCATTTATTTTCGCCTCACATTGCGCGTCCCGACTGTCCTGCGCTGCGTTGTTACAGTGAACGTTCTCTCAAAAAGTGGAGGGCGATCGGCCAAAGGTCGCGACCAAGCTGAGTCAAGATCAGACTGAGGCGCAGCGAAAAGACCTCGAAGCCAGACATGGCAAGGATGCGCCAGACAGAATCAGGAGGGAGGTCCACAAAGTCAAAAGCCAAGTATGAATAAGCTTCAGGGGCTTGCTGAAGGGGGAGAGGTTTTCGCTGGGGGGGCCGGATGTACCTGTTGTTGCTTTGTATCTACTCTTCTCCATCAACATGTTTCTTCGAATGTCACAATCGGCGCCGATCGGCATTTGGCTGTGACAACTCCCTGTTTCTTTTTTCTTTAACTTTTATTAATTTTAGTAAGACTGTAATTAGCCGAGGAAAGAAAAACTCTTTCCGTTACAAGGATACTAATGCCAGGTAATTCCTTCTCCCGTGGTAATCATGACGACACCCGTGCATCGATCCCGTTGTAACAAAAGTTCAACACCTGAAAGCCACCTGCGGGACTAGCCAATTAGTCCAGTTGCAGCGGCGACCGAGTAACCCACTACAAACCCACCGCGCCCATTCAAAGGGATAATTATAGCGGCGGCGCCCTTATTCCAAGAAGGAGAAAGAACGCGGGGGCCGAAGGATTGATTGCCTGCAGCTGGGTCGACGGTGGAGCAGGTGAAACGTCATGTACTCGACTAGTCTTGCTACGCAGCTCTGTTTTGTAGCAGCCTGTGTATGTCGCGGAGATTTTTGGGTTCTCCCAAGGTACACGGCAGCAGATCAGGGAAGGTTATTGTGAGCGGCGCACGTCTTAATTCCCGCTGAGACAGCCGTAGCAGGGTCAATTGCCCATAGCGCGCGGGCGCGTATCCATTCACGAATCGAAAGCATGCACGCGACCCTTTTGAACACAAGTTCCCAGATGCCAAGACTTTCCTCAACGGCCAATTTGGCGACAACCGATCGTGGGTTCGACCGGCAGGAACACCACCACCACCACCAGTGCCATGCTTTCGCAAGATGTGCACCTCTTCCTTGAAAAGAGCGTTCTAGTACATCAGGACTGCGTCATCCAAAGGAGCTCCGGTGCCGCAGCGGCAAGCCACCCTCATTGATGCACTTGCCACAGGATGAACCCACATCGCATCCGCCCCTGATGGTGTGAAGCAGCCAAGCAGAAGCTTGGTATCCCGTTGCCGTCTTGCCGTTTGGGGCTTCCTGCGGGCTTCCGCTCCGCCGCCTCAAGCAAATAAGACCGGGCCCAGTCTCTGCGCGCAGCCCGTCCCGGTTTTGTTTTGTTTGCGCCAGTAGACATATCCGGTACGCACTTGTCGATCTCTCCCTGGCGCTCGACCACGCCTGCGCGAGCCACAATCCCAGACAAGTAGGGGATCAGCATCGTTTTCCGAGGCGACGCGACCCAGGGAGAGATGAATGAGGACGTTACGCAACTTCTCCGTTGTTCTTTTTTTCATTCTCAAAGATTATAAAGCCCATTCTATTCCCACCTCTCAAACCACTCATCAAGTCCTCTCTTTCAAATCAATTCATATATACCCAATTCCATACAATCGTTATTTTCCATTTTTCTTCACCTTAACCACCACACACACCACCTTTACCCACCATGAAGTACTCTGCTGTCGTCCTCGGCCTCGCTGCCACCGTCTTCGCCCAAGACACCATCATCTCTCAGGCCAGCAGCCTCATCCCCACCCAGAGCGGCGGCGGCGGCCTTCTCTCCTCTGCTAGCAACATCGCCTCTAGCATCCTCCCCGGCGCCTCCAGCTCCTCCAGCAGCGCCATGGGCTCTGACTCCATGAGCTCCGGCATGCCCACCATGTCCTCTGGCTCCTCCGGTGCTATGCCCACCATGTCCTCCATGTCGAGCGGCGTCGGCGGCGGCATCGGCGGCGGCTCCATGTCCACTGGTGGCATGATGAGCTCCGGCACTGGCGCCAAGTCCACCGGCGGCATGACCAGCAGCGGTAGCGGCGGCGCCTCTTCCACCTCTGCTCCCAACGCCGCTCCCACCAACGGCGCCAAGTACCTGGCTCCCGTTGCTGGTCTCGCCGTCGCTGTTGCCATGCTGTAAAAAAGTTATTACAATAATAAGGGATCTGCAGTACCAAAGGAAATGGACTGTATGATGCGGAAGCACAAGGCAACATCGTCCTTGTTGAACATGTTTTGGGAATAGTTCTGCCCGTCTATCACCGGCAGTAAAAACTTGATAGTAATTCAAATCAAATTACCTCTAGCTAAATTGCAACCTGTACATACGTGTGAATGTGCGTGCTAAACTGGCGGCTTGCAGCCGAAACTGGTCGCGACGCTCTTGCCACTAAACGCACCGATTAGACCTTCGATGCTGGAATAGACGCCCAGAGCTGTCGTGACCAGGCCTCCCAACATGTAGAGAATATTAAACGTGTTCAACACTGGCCTTTTCATGTATGCTCGGGAGTACCGTTTCAATCCAGTGTCGACATACGAGTACGTTCGCGTTGCAGGATCAAAGCGCTCCTCGCTGTCAATCATGGCATCACGTCTGAGCTGGAACCCTAGAGCGAGCAGTGCAGGTGCTGTGTAGGTGAGGGACAAGATAAAGAATGCTCCAATGAAGCCCGACACGTATGAGAGTTGCGGCACCGCCGCCGCCACCAGGAAAGCAAAAATCCAGAACAAAGGCATGCAGATTATCCAAGCAATCTTACCTCGCTTTTCTGTCAGGGGTGGAAACTTGAAAATTTCCTGGAAAATGTCCATGTAGATGACCTTAAAGCCGATGTTGCTGTACAGGGTGGCAGCGATGAGACCGCTGAAGAGGAAGAGTACGTTTGCCGCGGTCTGGAAGTTATAAGGCGACAGACCCTGCATGACGGGGTTGAAGGCAAATTGACCCTGGAATGAGTAGACAAACATGCCGAAGAAGATGTACACCACGTAGATAAATGCTTGGCCGCAGAGGAGGGACTTCCAGAAATCCATCGGATGGCGCATTTCGGCCATGAATGCCACAAAGACCATGCAGCCGCCATACGAGTACACGGCTTGATTTAGGCCGTTAAGCGATGCGACAAAACCTGTACCGCCACTGGCTAGCCCCTCGGGAGGCTGGCCAGCGAACGTGCGGATCGGTCCGGGGCCGAAATCCTTGCCGTACGAGGCCTGGGTGGCTTTGAAGTTTGGTGGCGAATTCACAACCACGCCAATGCTGCACATTGTCAGAATATCGATTCGCGGTTTATCTAAGCACTGAAACTTACCAGATTAAAAGAATCGTGACGTTGAGCCAGACGCAAAGATTCGCAAGCCAAGCGACACGCCTCAGCGTCTTGACTTGGCCCAGAAGCAGGCCGGCGATCGTGTAGATGAGCATGCACAGAATGAAGCAGAGTCCATCACCATGGGCTGCATCACGCCCCTGCGAAATCTGCGAGATGCCCTGCGCGCTCTGTAGGATCAGCGACGCGACGATCAGCATCAGCTGAAAACTCAACATGAAATTGATACAGTGGCGCGGGACAGCGCCAAACAGCCGGTAGAAGATGTCGCCAAAAGTGAGCAGCGGATACTTGTCCGAATCAAGGCCAAGATAGGATTGCCAAATTATATAGCCCGAACTGGTAGTTATCAAGTTAGCGCCTCGCAAGTGAGTGGCTGTCGGTGAATAGACTTACTAGGCTGCGAGAGCGCCGAAGACGGTATACAGCGCCACGCCGGGGCCATAGCCAGTCTGCGCAAAGGCCCAGGGTGTGGTCATCGGACCTATGATATCCGTCGTGATCAGGAAAAAGACTGCTCCCCAGCTGGTTGTCCGTAGCGCGCGCTCAGCCCGGGCGCATTCCTGCTGCGTCGCGCGGCGCATCATGCCATCACCACTACCATCATTAGGAGAGGGGACAGTCTGCTCTTCAGCCTCAATATTCTGCGCAGAGACCGAAATGTTTTTGGGCTCCGAAGGCTGCGATTTGGACATCTCTCGTATTTCTCCATCCTTATCATCCTTGATGCGTGCTGCATTTGCGAGGGCTTCTTTGCTTCGGGTGAGATTGGCCCAGTACAGATACTCCTCAAATGAGACGGACGGGTCGCGGGCACTATGACTTTCGTCGGTACCCATGATGTAACTAGACAAAGTGCTGCGGACAAATAAAAGTAGACTCGATACGATTGAAGGATAAATGAGAGGAGCAAGGTAATCGGCCCCTGAAGCTCTGATCGTAATTGTCGCGATCGTAAGCTTAGAACTGACACTGGGCTGTCGATGTTGTCGTTGCGCATAGATTCATTTATTGGCCGTATTCCATTCTTGCATTTTGACGAGTTTGAATTGGTCGAAATACGGAGTGCGGGGAAGATCAAAAGGTGGTGGACGGGGGCGCAGATACAAAAGGTCCCTAATAAATTAATTCCGGGATGCAGGCCATTCTCAATGTAACCTTACACACATGGACTCGTGACACGATAGCCATCGCGCCACGACATGCGGCAGCGTGAGTCGGTAGAGAATCTGACGATCTCGCGCTTTTAAGCTTAGAAAGAAAAGTAAGAGAATGAAGAAAAGTATATTTTTATTTATTGAATCGTAGATTAAACGGCCAATGTCTCAGGGCCTCGAACCTTTGTGACTCTGTTGTGCCGTGTCCTGGTTAAACTAGTTTAGAAAATAGTACCCTTCTTGAGACGTTCAGCCGCCTCCAACTTCTTAACATTGACATTCTTCCAGAGGAACAAGCAGAGGATGCAAAGCGGCAGGAAACAGCAGCCCACAATGACCATGATTCTCTGGACGTGACCGTATGATGCAATGATCGCATCACGGCCAGGGCTGCCCATGGGGTAGCTCTGCTGCACAGCGATGTCAGCAAAGATCTCAGCAGCCTTATCCTTGAGATCGTCTGGCAAGTTCTTGAGGAGCTCTTTAGGGAGAACATTGGTCCAGATACCACCAGCAATGGCCTGACCAATGGAAGCACCGATTGAACCGAATAGACCGTAGACGGCCAATGCGACGGCTGTTTCTTGATGGGTGACATTGGCCATGATGCTCAAAGGGGCCGTGGCGGCCCAAACACCACTGTAAATACCACTGAACAACTGGCACATGACCAGGTAACCAACGTGCGAGGAGGGGTTACGGAAGTAGATGAGAAGCGCGGTACCGAGGACGGCAAATGGGGTCATGCCCACAGACGGCCACTTGTAGTATCCGTAGTAGCGAATGAAACTGGTAGACAATTAGAAAAGAATAACACGACATCACTAGCAGAGAGATACTCACATTCCAGTAAGAGGAGCAATGACGGAAGACATCAGAGAGAAGGCGTTCAGCACGTAACTGGCGTTGGTGATGCTGAGGTCGTGAACGACGAGAAGGTAGGAGTAGTAGTACGTGTCCCAGGTGAAAATAGAGATGAACATGAAGCCGTATACCAGACAAGAGCCAAGGACGCTTCGGTCCTTGAGATGCTTGAAAGGGAAATACTGAACAGTGGCAAAGTACTTCTCCCACACCACGAAGGCGGCCAGCAAGAGTACACCAAGAATAATCATGGCGATGATGTAACCAGTCTTCCAGCCGTGGGGGGCGTATTTCGCCAGACTGAAGGGCAGCAGGAGAAGAACCCAGCCAAAGATTGTAAGAAACATGCCAACAACTGCCAGATTTCAAGTTAGATACCGAAACAACCAGTGAAAAAGCTGATTCACTCACCATCGAATTGAACGAAATAGTACTTGATGGATTCCCACATAGTGCGTGTCTTGGTACGTTCGGGGAACTTGCCCTCACGCTGCGCCTTACGCTTGCTGATCAAAAAGACAACCATGACTGGTGCAGCAAACACCGGCATGATGATGCAGAAAGCACCGAATGCCCAGCGAAAATTGGAATGGTTGTAGAACAGATCGGCAATCTTGGGGCCGCCAAAGGTGGCGGCGATGTTGGGCAGCTGCAGCACACCAAAGAGCACCATACGGTTGCGCAGGGTCGTCATGTCGGCGTAGATGATCTGGATCACGTACTGCATGCCGATGTGGCCGACCCAGTAGATGGTGTTGGCGGCGGTGTACATTTCGACATTGATGCAGGCGGCCTTCATGATCATACCGACGATGATGAAGAGGATCATCACGGCGAAACCTTCGGCACGGCCCCAAATGTCAATAACCTTGGCGATGGCGAGGTTGCAGACGCCACCGACGATGAATGCCAGGATGTCCGTAACGGCGAGGAGGCCATGGGCCTTGAAGCTGGACGTGATGAAGGGGCTCAGAGCGCCCTGGACGCTCTGGAGAAGCGTGTCAACGAAGCTGACGAGGAACAGACTATGGACTGTTAGCTGGGAGGCGTTTGCCAAAAAAAAAAACAAAAGCACGCGCCGAGTCTCTTTGGTATCGAGTGATGCATGCTAAACAATTTTCATTCTTACATGATGAACATGGCAATCATGGTGTTCTTGGACCAGACCGTGGTAATAGCCTCAACCTGCTTTACACCCTCCTGGACGTGGATGGAGCTCGTCTCCGACGTGCGGCCGTCGGTGTTGACCTCGCGGGTCAACTCGTCGGAAAACGGCTTGCCATTCTCAACATCGCTAGGCTTGACGGAGCCGTAGCCGTCGTCGTTGTGGGCGTTGGAAGTCATGTTGCTTTGCGATCCCGAAGCGTGCGTGTTCCGCGCAGATTGCGAGAGCAGATGCGTGTGGACGTCGCTGGTGGCGGCAGTCTTTCCTTGCTGGAGAGGTTGTGGACTAGAACCATGCGACATCACTGGGAGAGGGGGCGGGCGATCGGTTTATAATAAGTGCGCCGTTCACACAAAGGTAAAAAGGCAAAGGCGCAAAATGAAATAAAAAATTGACTCGCACGTTCCCGGGCTAGAACTGGACCAACGAATAAAATGAGTGTGCGGGAAATACAACTAGTCTTCGGAAGTGAGTTGGGAAAAAATTGGACTCTCGGATGAGAAGGCTTGAGCTGAGTCGCCGTTTACGGGGGATGCCGCAGACCGGGGGAGGCGACGGCCTGCGACAGGATCCTTGAAGAGAGTGATTCCACTGATTAGATCCACATGTGTGCTTTTAGGGGGGAGGAGAGGGGGCCAATTCATCTGCGCACACTATTCCCAACCAAGGATCCTTGCCCTGAGAGGAGTAGCCGATAATGTCCGACGAATGCCGCGCCAACAAGCTGTAGGGTTCCGAGAAATAATCATTTTCTAGTAAAAATATACCTGAGAACATTGCCAATGATCTATTATTCACTGTCCGGCCTGGACCACTTCGCACCTCTGCTACGAAACCAATTGGCAAATTTCTTATCAGATCATGAGAAATTTATCTTGATCATCTGATAAGGAGCGCAGTGGAGCTGCGCGCATGAGCGAGCCACGCCACTCGAAGCCAATTTTCGCTGTCTATGCCGCAGTGTCAAACGACAATGCGCTAATAGTTTGTAATTATATCCACTGCCGGGCCACACCTCTGAATCACCAGCCGTTGCTATTTGTCCAACAGTCAGCCACGCGGGTTGTGGATGGTGGACCGGGTCGACCTGCCACATGGAGCAAGGAAAAAAGGGCTGTCAGTAATAACCAGCCAATGGCTCGGTAATGCGGGACGTTAACCTTGTTCTGTCGGAAACCGAATGTTGCGCCGTCGCACCACAACTTCAGCTCCGCGCGCCGCTGTTTTTATTCAAGTTTGCTGTCAGCGCAAGAAGCGCCTGTACCGCCGAAATATTGGTCGCGCCACAGACTTTTTCGTCTTTGCCCTGTGACCCGCTGGTAAATACCTTGCGAAAGGGTCCAGCCAGTGATACGGAGGCGGCATATCCCCGTTGGAGAAGAATTCAATAGCGTACTGGGTCGACCTGATGGGCCTGGACGAGACCCTCACACATGGCAAAAAAAGAAGAACATACTCCATCTCTGTAGCCAAGTGCGGATCGGCCAACTAAGAACCCTTTCCCTTGTCCACGTCAAGAATTTGCCACGCGAAAGCCTCATCTTGCTCAGCTATTTCCGAGGTTCACCTGTCGCGGTGCAGACAGTCTGATAGCCGGCTTGGCGAGAACAGCAAGTACACTTGGCGATCACCCAGACACCACAACCATGTCGCGGCCTTGTTCCCGCCAAGCAAAATAACAAACCTCCAGCTATAATAGGTAATGTCTCAGGCGCCATGCTTCTCAGCCTGTTTTTCAAGGGTTTAATGAGCTTCTAGTCCACGTCTTTTCCTTCTGCGAATCAGAGTTCGAGTCATGGAGCGGAGACTGTCCTGAATAGACAAGCCGAGCCGTTGGGTATTGCAAAATTGGTGCAGCTAGATGAGCAAATAACTGCTTCCACTATCAATCAGGCTGCGATGGGTCCTGTCCACGGCGCCGCCAAGCCTCCACACACGCTGCAGCAACCATCGGGAAATGTCCGCTGCGAGCCACAGCTCAATATTGGCCAGGTGGCCGGGCCCAGGGTTGCATCAATCACATAGCTAGCTGACGCCTTGCCCAGCGATTCGATGTCGAGATGTACGGCGTAGTGGGCGCACGCGTGGAGCATGGACCCAAACCGGACCTGCAGCTTGAGACACTGCAGCGTTGCTTGGATAGCCCATGTTCTCTCGTATTGTCCTTCAACCCTTCTAACAATATGTAACATTTATTTGTTGTCCTTTGGCGAATCAACGACGGG
>PHFE01000029.1:237717-264720 GCA_002796755.1 Paracorniculantispora psalliotae | reverse complement strand
AGGTAAAAAAAAAAAAAAAAAAAAGAAGAAGAAACGAGCAAAAGGTACCATTTAAGAACTGTGAAAACTGTGCAAAATTACCCGTTTCGTGTCACATTGAAAAGGCGAACCAAAGTGCTGCCTGAAAGGCGTCTCGCCCGAGCTAACACCCATTCGTAGTATTAAATTAGTGACCTCGCCATAGATTCAGCAAAGGAAACAAAATAGAAGGATTATTTCCATATTGACGATATAGCAGAGATTTGGAATATTTTGGAATTATTTCCAGTGGCTTGCAACTGAAAATACACGGACTCCTGTCATCCATCAGGTGCGCCATATGTCTCCGCTCGATTTCTGTGCAATGGCTACCGATACGCAATCTACTACACTTTCAGCGCCTGCGGCTCAAAGGGTCGCATCCCTAGACGAAAATCATCGAAACATTCTACTGAATGCGATTGGAAATGTATGCAATAGTCGCGATGCCAGAATGACGTTTGCGCAAATTTTGGACGGCGTTCCTACTGTTCCATTACTGGATGGCGGCTATCCGACGCTCGTCCTGCCAGTCTCACATCCGTGTCGAAAACAACACAAAGAGCTCTGCCCAGGAGTCTTGGAGCGCTTGGAGGAATTTTGTCAAAATTTCGATGCTGGAAGTATAGCTGTAGACTCGAAGGTTTGACACATTTGGCCTCAATCTTCCTACAGTTTTTGCCAGACTTACAACACCATTAGGCCATGCTCGCCTACCAAACCGCTGCGCAAGGATCGCGACTATTTAATACTCGGCTGATCGAACTCGTATCTCGATCCATTCACCAAATTGCAATCGAAATTATGTCGCTAGATGAAGGTTTTCACAAGGAGGACGGCATGCTCTCATTTATTCCGCCCGACAGCGATACTGTGTTTTGGCGCTTCTCGCCGGAGGGTCCTCCACCGACATGGTTCCATCTCGAGTGGTATCGACACTATAAACAATATCCTGATGGTGCAAACGACATGGTAGGATATTGGGCAGAGAATTACATTCTCGGTGGCGTTCTGCTATTCGACCGTCGCGATGAATCGTTTGATCAAACCTCTGATTTGGGGGGCAAAATTGATGTGAGTAATCCAAGAGTTTTTCTATGAAGAAACGGCATCGAGAAGACGGAAAGCTGACAACTGAAACGTAAAGCCGGATGGAGTATTCATTCACTCGGAGAGAAGCGACGCTACATATCGCATTTGCAAATTGCTCGACACGCAGATGAAGGAGTACCTTGACTTTCTCTGCGCAAATGCCGATGAGGCACTTCGGATTTGTCCTTTGCCACTGAAAGCTGACGACAGCAGCTTCGATAGAGTGGACCCGGAAGAGCCAATTCTTGAAACTGGTATCTACCGGGATAGTTGGGAGCGGCCACCATTGTCAGACGACGAGCCAGATGATCGATTGCGAGATGTAATGACGATGGACGATTATCCACCCCATTCAGACTGGTTTGATGCCCAGAAAAGGGCAGTGAAGCGCCGAGAACGCATTGAGCGTAAGAAGCAGACTTGGAGGGATTAGGCTATTGTCGAGAATGGGCAGTCTCGGCATCGTAGTTTCGATTGCCATAAAAGAATGTGGCACGTCACCCCAGATATTTAAATAACGGGACATTTGTGTAATAATACTACTAATGGGGCTCGCCCCGGGTCTCGCGCTCTCGTGCCCGTGAACTCCGGCATAGCTGCAGCACTGACGGTACTAAATTTCGCTCGTTCAGCGACCTGAAAATGTCATTTAGTAGCTGCTGCACAGAGATTATCTAAGCGTTCATTATATCATCCCGAGTAATTGCGTGCTATAGGATTATCTGCAAGCGGCAGTGGTGTCATCTGGAGATGCTCGTTGTGGTGCTTATACTAAGAAGGCTAAATGACGTGATTGCCTCTTGGGATAGCATCAACACACATACAGCGCCAAAACACGGGGGTTACACAAGTACCCAGCATAGTAAAATCGGCTCGTTGACAATAATTCTGACGCAAATTGCTTACATCATTTCCCGGAGCGAATTGGGCGATTGGGTCGATCGTGGGCAATTTCGCAATCGCACGCAACGCGCATGTCATTGCGGGGGAGGGGCCTGTGGCAGTCCGAGTTTCGCATACCAAGGGGCCTAAAGTCGCTGGAATGAATATATATAATCATGCCTCCCACCTATTTTATTCCACTAGTATATTTAACAGCATTATTGATTAATTTGGCATTTACAAAAAAAAAGCACAATCATGGCGCCTTCTCTGACCGAAACCGAGACTGTCGCTGAGCAGAAGCCAGGGCACCTCTACAAGCTGCATCTTGGACAATATAAAGAAATCGACGCTGTCTTTGTCGATAAAGAAGCCGAGCAAGGCAAGACGGGAGAGCCTCCTGCCAAGGTACGTTTCTAATTTCGTTCGACATATTGAATCGTCCACTAACACGCTATAGTATCCGCATTACCTTCCTACTTGGGACAGAACACAGACCTGGCCTCCCCTGGAATCGTACGAGCACTACGAGCACGGCAAAGATGCAGATACCTCATACCCGAACCTATTCCCTGAGGGGAGTGATGTGACGGATCTCACCCCCAGTATTGGCAGTGAGGTGCGCGGCATCCAGCTATCCTCCCTCTCGGACAAGGGCAAGGACGAGCTGGCTCACTACGTTGCTACACGCAAGGTTGTCGCCTTCCGCAACCAAGATTTCGCCGACCTTTCTATCCCCGATGCCCTCAAATATGGTGAATACTTTGGACGTCACCATATCCACCCCACCTCGGGCGCCCCTGAGGGACACCCCGAGATCCATCTCGTCCACCGCGGCGCTGGTGACAAGGGCCACGAATCGTACTTCAAGGCGCGCACCAGCTCCGTTGCGTGGCACTCGGATATATCCTACGAGAAGCAGCCTCCTGGTACTACGTTCCTCTATATCCTTGATCAGCCCGAGACTGGTGGCGACACGCTCTTCGTCGACGCCGTCCAGGCCTATAAGCGTCTGAGCCCTCTTTTCCAAGAGCGCCTGCACGGACTCCGAGCGACCCATTCTGGAATCGAGCAAGTCAATGCAGCTGCTGCCAGAAATAGTATTAAGCGTCGCGAGCCAGTCGTCAACGACCACCCTATCGTGCGCACTCACCCTGCCACCGGCGAGAAGGCGCTCTATGTCAACCCTCAATGTGAGTCAACCCACGTCCAACTCACACCCATGCCAAATTACTTACACTATGTTAGTCACACGTGATATCGTCGGTCTTAAGAAGGAAGAGTCGGACACATTGCTCAAGTTCCTCTACGACCACCTGGCATACGGGGCCGACTTCCAGGCCCGCGTTAAGTGGGAAGAAGGGACAGTTGTCATCTGGGATAACCGCGTTACACAGCATACTGCGCTAGTGGATTGGGAAAATGGCCAACGTCGCCATCTTGCGCGTTTAACTCCCCAAGCCGAGGCTCCATATGAGACCCCGTTTGTGGCACCTGAGTAGCGGTGACGCCCAAGATCCCGCCATTGAGAATCGACGGAGTGGGTTTCCGGGTCCTATGAAAGATACACACTAGGCATATTTGCGCTCATAGAATACATAATGCATATCAAAGATATTTTGCAATTCCGGAGAATACATATGCCTGTCGTGGCTCTGTTCGGAAGCGCTGGTAGGCTCGGCCGCTCATCTCCGAGAGCAAGGGGTATAGCGCCACCAAACCATAGCACATACACGATAGATTGATCAATGCAATCGCAGTACGACGTGACACATTATTTGACACAGATCGGTCGTACGATTGTGGCGCCTGATGCTCGATGTTAGCGAGAACCTGGCGACGACACACGTCAGGTCGCAGCGGCTAGCTGCTTGGATATCATTGCCCGGACGTCTTGAATTCTTCTGGCTAAGGAAATAACACGTTGCATAGTTTAAAGGTAATGCCAAACAAGATTTACGTAAGGAGCGACGGATATCTAATGGCGTAGTTGAGCCGAGTGATCCGCACTCACGGTGTTGGATTGTGTCTGGATTGAGGTATATTAAACTCTTTTGTGTACCATATAAATACAATTATTATGCAAAACTATCATGCAAACCCAGCGCAGAGACGGGGGCATTACCCTCCCCTACCGGCCGTGGATGGTTCTTGAGAATCTTTTTAATGGCCACTTCAGCAGTCATGCCGTCAATTTCCTCCGCATGCGGCGCGCTATTACTTAGCAGCACTTGCAGAACTATGGTAGCGTCGAGCCTCGTCTTTTCATTGGCATCGAGCGACTCCAGGCCGCTTGTCATCGCCAGATCCATTGGCGTGGCGTCATGCTTCGTTTTGGCTTTCAGGTTCTCCAGCTTGCTCGCGTCGTGGCCCGCCAGCCACATAAGAATGGGCACGTCATTGGTCGCAGCGGCATAGTGCCATATGTTGCGACCCTCGTGGTCGACGGCGGTCGTCTTGGCACCGTGCTCTTTGACCAGCATGGCGAGGGATTCCGTATCGTTGCACAGCAGGAGCGGGGTACGGCCCATGTGATCGCGCGCCTCCAAATTGCCGCCAGATTCGACAATAACATCGGCGAATTCGACGAGGCCGTCACAGACGGCATGATGAAGCAAGGTACCGTTGGCTAGTCCAGTCAGTGCAGGAGCATTGGGGTCGAAGCTAGGGTGATGAATGAGACGGCGGAAGCAGATGATACTATCGTCGAGGAAAGCATCTTTGAGAGCTTCTTGGAACTCGGTATCTGAAATATCGACGCTGCCAGAAGTAAAGCGAGCACCGCCGATGAGCAGAAAGGCATCCTGCATGGCGTCGATGAGTGCTTGCCGATCTCTCTCGACCAAGTTGAGTTTGGATGGTGCAAGAACCAAATCAAGAATGCTACTTAGGATATTGGATCTGGTCGTCAAATCCGCTCCCGGGTAATAGGCAAACTCGTCGTCATTGATCAGATCAATGACAGCCCGGACGTCGCCGCCTCCTTGAACGACAAGTTTCAAAATGCTGTGGTCTCCGGTCAAAACGGCAGCGCGGAACGCCAAAAACACCAGTAAGCGTCCCTTCCGTCCAGTTGACTCGTACACAACCCGACCCTCGAGATGTAGCTCCAGCAGCTTCTGTATTACGGGCAATCGAGAACGTAGTTCGGGATAGTGCAGATGTATCTCCTTATGCCATTTCTCCATGGAGGTGCCGCAAGTAAAAATCTGAGGACCAGCCAGAGAACAGAAAAGTGGTGAAGCAGCGCGGTCCTTGAACATGACGCCTGGTGCATCCGGCTTTTCCATCAACTCAAAGCACACCGGTTCGAGCCCTAGAGCGGCGCTGATGTGAAGAGGAGAAAATGTTCTGTCGTACAAAACATCGGTTAAGTCGAGAATGGCGTCATTTGATACAGACCGAGATCCATATATATCAGGATATATTTCTCTGGCGTATTCCAGCGCCCATTGCATGAAGTTGAAGTGGCGTGCGAAGAGCTGCTTGACAATTGGGCCGACAGTGTCCCAATACTGTTCAGCATAAAGATGCCAGCTCCGGGCTGCGATTGAGTAATTTGGATTGGCTTCCCTGTATTTTCGAAGAACGTTTCTTTCCAGATAAAATTCTTCCGGTTCTCTATCCATTGCTGGATCCAGCAAGATGTGAAGCCATTTTACCACGGCATCAGCAGATGGCTTTCGCCCTGGAGCTGCCGGACTTTGGCACTGGGAATCAAACCCATCAATCAAATCATTGGAATCCGATATAGCATCGTTCTTACGTTTCTTGGTCTCGGCCATCATCTCAAGTGCATCCAATGCATGGTGCGGGGGCATACAGGCGTAGATGCTCGTGCTCCGTCGTCGTCCACATGAGCGCACGTGAGATAAAATGAATGAAGCCGTGAGTTTGACGTTATTTGTTTGGTCAAGGACCTAATAGTTGAGTGTGCGGACGTAGTTGGCTGTCTTTGGTCGATTTGTTGATGAGGGCCAGCCTGAGAAATTATTACGACGACGGATTCCTGTGGCTACTGGCACCGTGTATATCTAATATGCACCGTGCAGGCACTGTGAGAACTAGCGGTGGGCGAGCAACCACGGGAGGGCATATTGGTTCAACGATGGGCGCCGAAACGAATTTCTATTTTTACAAATTAACTCTACGAGCTTACTATCGGTATCATCAATGTTTCAATGGCCTCATCAGAGCCTAATCAAGCTCTTCTACCTCTAAACTGGCGCGCACAGTGGAATGGAGCCCCTGTGTACATTGGTGCGAAGGTGAAGCTCCCGCAATATCCAGGACACGGTGTTCGAGCCCTCAAACTCTTGCAAACTATGGCTAACACCGAGATTATGTAGGTTCAAATTAAGCAATGAGCATAAGCATTTAATTCTGCTGCCTGCGGTAGTGCTGTAACCATATCGCTGCCTGACGCTAATCGCCCCGATTGAGATGCAAGATCCGCCTTTCACCACCTGTCCTTTCGGCTTCAAATCGACGTGGAGGAATATTTAAAGGTGCCGAAATCTTCCAATAACTTGTCTTGGGTATCTATTACGCGCTCACTAAACTTTGTCGGAGAGACTCTTCACAATCCAAAACCTCAGAAATGGCGGAAAACTACAAACTCGTCACTCACTGCACTGTTGAGGATGCAGTGGGCCTCTCGCACGCCAAGATTGAATCGTTCGTCAAAGAACCTTGGTGGACCAGCGAATTCCCTCCTGACAGGACAGAGACCATATTGGAGTCTATGATTCTACGGGAGCCCTATAATCAACTCACGGCGAGAAACATTCGCCGCCACCAGAAGGTCATTTACGTGCCTACGGGTGAAATTGTGGGCTATTCGCGATGGTTTGTACCCAGCCCGGAGGATTGGCTTGAGGCTCAGACACCAGCCGTTAGCGAAGAGGAAGAGGAGACATGGAAGATTCAATACCAGAAGGCCTATTGGCATTTTGTCGAGGATGGCATGGGGACCGATGACCATGTCTCTGCATGGCGAGCGGATCTCACGCCGACTGGTCCAGTAATCAGTACGTCGGGACGCCCAGTCAGGTACCATCAGCGCCTGCATAAAAGTTGTTTGCTAACCGTGCGTTGCCAGGCCTCGAGTATCTGTGCTGTAAGCAAACTCACCAAAAGCGCGGCGTGGCCAGCCTGCTATTGAAATCAGGATGCGAACAGGCAGACAAACTGAATTTGCCCATAACGATTTACGCCATGGGCGAGAAGGCCAGAGATGCCTATCTGAAGCATGGCTTCCAGCAGCTGGCTGAAAAGCACCAGGATCTACGCCCCTTCAGAGACTGCACCTACCACACCTACTGGATGGTCCGCCACCCTCAGATAAAACGATCGGTGATACCTCAAGAATAGTTTTCTTACCGCTAATTGAATTCTTTTTCCCTTTTCCAAATTGCCCGTACTTTGCTTCGGGCATCGCTGAGCGTTGGGCACTGCCTCAGCCACGCTGCACTAGTAGGAATCGCGCTCTACGCGCCTGGCTCCGTGTCGGATGGCCCAAAGTTGAGGATCGCGGAATCGTGTAGCTGACTATGAAGACATCGTCACAGTTACTCAAGTTTTTCAGCACTCCATTAATCGGGCTGCACCACAGCCCACTGCTGGCATATTCTAGGTGCCCGACGCCGGAGGCCTCGTCCAGTCCGTCATGAGGTCCCGGCTTTCTTGCCCTGCTCCGTGCTGTGCATACAATAGGTAGCAGTCACAGCTGCATTTGTAAATATCTGGCGTGGAGTCCGTAAACCAGCTCTGTTGCCCCATGAGTTACCTTAATGTGTTGTAGACCGGTCCCATGTCTTAGCCACAAAGTACGTGTCGCGGCCCGTCTGCAGTACCACCAGGATGACAGATTAAGAGGCAGAAAAGCAGGTTTTTACTTGTAAATGCAGGTTTGAAACGCCACGGCGCTTAAGAGCTCGAGCCCAAGACTTTGCTGGGAATATTCAGACATGCAGCCTTACGGCTCACAGCCTTGCAAACCTGCATGGCAAGCAGCATTGGAGCCAATTACCTTCAGTAGAGCGACATAAAATTTCTCTCTAGCTATGCACAAATCCATCAATAGAAATAAACTTGACTGAAGTGATTTAGCAGCCTTTTCGACCACCTGCGGTGGCCTTGAAACGGGCAAGGTGTCAGCCTCGCGGTCCAGGCCAGCCAAGTCTCTACCCACACCAGTAATACGAGGAGACTGGCAGGGATTCTTTGCTCAAAGGGCATTTGCGTCTTCTAAAACGTAGTACAAGTTATGCAGGAGCATATCACATTTAGGCTTACTCCATGGCAGACTCTCTAGCGTCCAGGATGACGTGGACGGTGATGGGGGTACGATACATGTTCTGTCGTAGAGTGCTCCGGTCAGCAGTCCCGGGAGGGAAGTGCGTCGGGCTACCGTTGCTACCGTTAATATATTCTGATTATACTACTGCTGCGATTGTATTCCGTTTCAAACGCTTTCTCCAAAAGTGAGCTGTTTGATTTGGTGCATACACAGCAGCTTGATCTTTACTCCATCACGCGGCTCTGAACAGGACGTGCGTACCATACCACAAAATAGCTGTAGTTTTCTGTGAAAACAATTCAATATGGTACAATCTGGTAGAGGTTTAGACGCAAACATTTTATTAAAGAGACACCTCCCTGTCGTGACGTCTGTCGTCCAGTCTGGCATGTTCCGGCCGGGCCCGCCTAGTTGCACGAGATGTAGTACAGAATTCCGTTGGCAGTGTATGACAGCATCTTGATGTTCATTTTAGGCAAGATAAAATGTAAAAAGAGGAATTGGGCTGCCCAGTGTTAACAGTCTGTTGGCGGCGCAGTCTGTTTAAGTGACTAGCCAAGGCACGGGCTCAGCGCCTCCCCAGCTAGATGGACGTAGTGCTACCCATTCCCATCACATTTCAATACATTCCCGTGTACATTATCCTTGCAAAAACGTCTGGGCAAGACTCGTCCAGCTGCGGACTGGATTTATGTGGCGCTGCTTGAGCGTCACGGGCCTTCCGTTGAGGCGATGTTGGAGAACATGCCTGTGCAACTACAGACACCAGCGAGTATAAATTGAAATATCGGGTCGTATAAGATTCACGTTCATATTCTATTCATACCCAGTATCGTTACCATATCCCGCCACTTTTCCTTTCGAACATCCCCTTACATACAAATACACCCATCTCCTTACATCCTAGGCGCGCGCTCTTCGGTCTCCGCAGCTAATAGTTTAACCAGAAAGCCTTCAGTGTGATTCACAAAGATTGCTAAGTATGGTTGCAGTCAGCTGGCAGTAGGATATGATCTTAGTCCGATAACGGCGGTCACGCTCGCGGATAATGAAGCACATCCCCGCTCAGGCTTGTGTAATCTACGACGATCAAAGTGAAATTCCATCACATTCTCAAAGACAGCGCTAAAATGAGATTAGATTATCCATCTGAAGTTATTTCTTTGCGATATCCTGTGCATCATTAACTCGGGCGTAGTTCTGCCGTAATCCGACGAATTGGCGCCGCATCACATCCTTCTGGCGATTTGGCTCTGACTTCGCACATATTTCAATATCCCTACTCTAGCTCTCCAAGAGTCTCAAATATCTACCAGTATGCTGTTCTGTCACTCTTTCTATAATACTGTTGTCAATACGTGCTATGTAGAGTTGGTCCCGGGCCGTTCCAGTGATGGATTTGCACAAAGCTAGGTACAGACAGCCATCGCTGTAAGCGCCGTAGAAACCAGAAACTCTATTACGCAATGGTATGATGAAATGTATGTGTGGTCAAGGTAATATGGCATTATTTCAGCATATGGTAGCTCATTGGCACATGGTCGGATGATACGTCTGCCATCCCTCGGGAGGCGCTGATTAACACAAAGCGCCCGCCAGCCTCGTCAGAGTCATGCGGGGTAGGTTCTCAGTCAGCTACAGCGTTGCTTCAAATTTCTTTGAAATCTAAACCTGTCACGAATTTCGCATCCTGCAGACGTCAGAGCTCCAACAAAGATGGCGGAAAAGCCGGCAGCGAACATCACGGGCGATTCCGCGGGCCCTTGTCCCGATCTTGCAGGCCTCAACCGGCCGTTGAGTTTTATACTTGATGTAAAGGTGCAGTTTTATTATGACAAAATTATCCTTAGACTCGAGTGCTAACATCCAGAGTAGGAACGTTTGGAAGATAGCGACAAGGAGCGATACGACAAATTTCTTGCGGCATTTGCAAAATATCAAGAGAACGCGGCGACTTCTGGCCCTGGCTCTACAAACCAAGAAAATATAGACAATTTGCGAAAAGAAGTGCGACAGCTTCTCGTTGGTCACGACGATTTAGTGGCCGAATTCGAGCAGCTCTCAGCCAAGTAGCGGCGCAAGCCCGAGCATGGCAGCTTCGTGCTTGGTGGAATGTCATTCTAGTCAACTCTTTAATCATATATTTAATTAATGTTTCGATAATTGATATACTTGAATTCTTGCACAAATTGTTTATGTAGCAATAAATGTATTGTTGTTTTACATGGCTGTTTTACTGATTTTACGAGCCCAGCCCCGCCACTGGTGCCTGCCGACCCACCAAATTTCTGTCTCGATCTACATTGTCGCGCGCAACGCCAAAAGTTTTTGAACCTCACCTTCTTTTTCGCTAACCGCCACACCGACGCCTGTTCCCGAATTCCTGCACCGCGCAGGCAACGGTCGTCACCATGGATGACTTTCTGAACCTGGAGCTGCTCTCGCTAGTGTCCAAAGTCACTTCAGAACTTCAGAACCATGTCGGCGTCAGCGACAAGACCCTCGCCGAGTTCCTCATCGCGCAGCGCATCGAGAGCAAGACCATCGACGAGTTTCGCACAAAGCTGGATGGTCTCGGCGCCGATTTTCCGCCCAGTCTGGTGGACAGTCTCGATCGACTGGTGCTGAGCATGCATCCGCGCTTCAAAGGCAAAGGCAAAAGCGCGGCGGAACCCGAGGAGGAACACCATGGCCGGTCCTTGGAAGAAAAGGAAAAGGTTTTCAGTGGCCTTTCGCTTGCAGACGGCAAACCGGCTCCTCAAGACGACGGCGACGCAATTGACGACACTCTGGCGCTACTCGAGGGCCTCGAAGGCAAGGCTCGCAAGGACAAAGGCACTCGTAAACGAAGCCGAAGCCCGCACGACGATTCGCGACGACGAAGACGAGAGAGATCACGATCGAGAGAAGGTCGCAAACGTGATAGATTCCGGTCACGCTCACGTTCGCAAGATCGAGGCGACGAAGACTGGCGTGAGGGATACAGAGACTCGCGAAAGAGCCGCCATCGGCGCCGAGACGATCACCAGGATGACGATGATAGATTCAGACGAGCGCCCGAGCCCGAAATGGACGACGAGCCCAAACTCAACAAAGTGTACGAAGGCCATGTTACAGGCATCAAGGATTTCGGCGCTTTCGTCAATCTACATCACGTTAGCGGCCGACAGGATGGCCTGGTCCATATTTCCAAGATTGCGGCGCATCAACGTGTAAATCACCCTTCCGATCTCCTTGAAAGGGGAAAAAACGTATGGGTCAAGGTTATCAGCATTGAGGGCAAGCGCGTCAGTTTGTCTATGGCGGCCGTTGACCAATCGACTGGAATGGACAACGAGCCACAAGCCAGGCTTACCACCGGCGCCAACATGGAAGCACTGGGAGGATCCAGTAGCCGCGGGTTTAACGATGTGGCCTCTGGTATGCCCCGAGATGATATCGGCGCTCCAAGAAAGCACAAGAAGAGAATGACGTCACCCGAGCGCTGGGAGATCCGGCAACTGATTGCCTCCGGAGTGGCCAAGGCATCAGACTACCCCGACTTGGAGGAAGACTACAACGCAACTCTTCGTGGAGAAGGAGAACTGGAGCTTGAAGAGGATGTTGACATCGAGGTCCGCGAGGAGGAGCCGCCTTTCCTTGCTGGCCAAACCAAACAGTCACTGGAACTGTCCCCCATCCGTGTTGTCAAAGCTCCTGATGGGTCGATGAATCGAGCTGCCATGTCAGGAACAGCTCTGGCAAAGGAGCGAAAGGAGTTGAAACAACAAGAGGCAGATGCTGCCAAGGAGAAGCCCAAGGAAAATCTGTCTTCACAGTGGGAGGATCCCATGGCCGACCCTGAAAAGAGGCAGTTTGCCAGCGACCTGCGCAACGCGAAGATGAATGCTGGCGGGGACGATTTACCGGAGTGGAAGAAGGCAATTGTCCCACGAAACCAAGCACTGGGCAAGCGCACAAATCTGAGCATGAAGGAGCAGCGCGAAAGTTTGCCTGTCTACGTATTCCGCTCGCAGCTGATCAAGGCCGTCCACGAAAACCAGATTCTGATTGTCGTTGGTGAGACTGGCTCTGGAAAAACGACACAGCTTACGCAATACCTTGCTGAAGCGGGCTTCTCTAATAATGGCGTCATTGGTTGCACGCAGCCACGACGAGTAGCGGCCATGTCCGTCGCCAAGCGTGTTGCTGAGGAAGTTGGCTGTAAGCTTGGTGAGGAAGTCGGCTACTACGTCCGTTTCGACGACATGACGGGTCCCCTGACAAAGATCAAGTACATGACTGACGGTATGCTTCTTCGAGAGATTCTCGGTGACCCTGACATGAAGCGCTACTCTGTCATCATGCTGGACGAGGCCCACGAGCGTACCATCTCAACCGATGTTCTCTTTGCGCTACTGAAGAAGGCTCTCAGACGCCGCCCTGATCTCAAGGTCATTGTCACATCTGCCACTTTGGATGCGGACAAATTCTCAATGTACTTTAACGAATGTCCCATCTTTACCATTCCTGGTCGAACATTCCCTGTTGAGATCCTGTACTCGCGAGAGCCCGAGTCCGACTACCTCGACACTGCACTGGTCACTGTCATGCAAATTCACTTGACCGAGCCAAAGGGTGATATTCTTCTTTTCCTTACAGGTCAAGAGGAAATTGATACGGCATGCGAAGTACTGTTTGAGCGAATGAAGGCTCTGGGACCAGGAGTGCCTGAACTGCTCATTCTTCCTGTATATGCCCAACTACCAAGCGAGATGCAGAGCCGAATTTTCGATCCGGCGCCTCCTGGCGCGCGAAAGGTCGTCATTGCCACCAATATTGCCGAGACCTCCATCACGATTGATGAAATTTACTACGTCATTGACCCCGGCTTCGTCAAGCAGAGCGCTTACGACCCGAAGCTGGGCATGGATTCGCTGATTGTCACCCCCGTCTCGCAGGCGCAGGCTAACCAAAGAGCCGGCCGTGCTGGACGTACCGGACCTGGCAAGTGTTTCCGCCTTTACACTGAAGCTGCCTATCAATCGGAGATGTTGCCCACCACCATTCCCGAAATTCAGCGAACCAACTTGGCCCTCACCATTCTCATGCTCAAAGCCATGGGTATCAATGATCTTTTGCACTTTGACTTTATGGACCCCCCACCTGTCAACACTATGCTTACAGCTCTGGAGGAATTATATGCCCTCAGCGCACTTGATGACGAAGGTCTGCTCACCCGTCTCGGCCGCAAAATGTCCGACTTCCCCATGGAGCCTTCATTAGCCAAGGTGCTCATCACGGCAGTGGACTATCAATGTTCAGATGAGATGCTCAGCATCGTGGCTATGCTGAACCAGACAACCATCTTCTACAGACCCAAGGAGAAACAGACGCAAGCCGACCAGAAGAAGGCCAAGTTCCACGACCCCCATGGCGACCACCTGACGCTGCTCAACGTGTACAACTCCTGGAAGCACAGCGGCTTCTCCAGCCCGTGGTGCTTTGAGAACTTTATCCAGGCGCGCTCGATGCGCCGCGCCAAGGACGTGCGGGACCAGATCCTGCGCATCATGGAGCGCCACCGGCACCCGGTCCTCTCGTGCGGCCGCGACACGCAAAAGGTGCGGCAGGCGCTCTGCACGGGCTTCTTCCGCAGCGCGGCCCGCAAGGACCCCCAGGAGGGGTACAAGACGCTGACCGAGGGCACGCCGGTGTACCTGCACCCGTCGTCGGCGCTGTTCGGCAAGCAGGCCGAGTGGGTCATCTACCACGAGCTGGTCCTGACGACCAAGGAGTACATGCACTGGACGACGGCGATTGAGCCCAAGTGGCTGGTCGAGGCGGCGCCGACCTTCTTCAAGGTCGCGGCCACGGACAAGCTGAGCAAGCGCAAGGCGCAGGAGCGCATCCTGCCGCTGTACAACAAGTACGCGGGCGAGGACGACTGGCGACTAAGCGCGCAGAAGAGAGGAGGTCGCGGTGGCGGTGGTGGTACCTGGGGTTAATACAAAGAAGTGGGATAAACTTTTTTTTTCTTCCCTGCAGTTCAATTACAAGCGGCGATTGGAGTTTTCTTTTGGGAAGTTGCAGTTTTTTTATGCATTATATAGGTGGTTTACATGTAGACACATAGCTGTTATCAGCAATCAAACAACTACCCCATGTGATCTTTTATATCCCACTCTCAATACTCCGTACGTACTGCGGTATATTTTACATTTGCCAAATAAAGCAACTACCGGCATTCGAGTTGCCCTGTACGTACGTGGAGAGGTCGAGGTTCTCAGCCTCCCGATCTGGAGTCATACTTTGAGCTCCACCTTCATCTCGCCGACCAATCACGTCACTTCAGCCGCGACTCCCTTACGCAAGCCGTGCAGCAGAAACTGGGACAGGCCGCCCACCAATGACCCTGGTACCGTGCCGCGTGACGTTTGCGCCGCCATGTCGCCGCTGCTGGAGCCGGACCAGAAATAGTGTCCAGGCTGCCGCTTTACCAACCTTGCATCATCAATCAACGTTTCTCAATCTCGACCTTGACTGACATTTGAACCTCCTTCTTTCTTTTGTCTATTACCTTTCGATTTTTTTTCTATATTCAGACGCAACCATGTGCTCCGCAGACATCTTCCTCGGCGTCCTTGCCATTCTCTTCCCTCCTCTGCCTGGTACGTCCCCCCGCCACTGCGAGTGGTCGGCGCTCCCCCCAAACCCCACGAACCACGAACCACGAACCACGAAACCGATTAACAGAAGCATCACGATTACTAACGGGTCTCCTAGTCTGGGTCAAGTGCGGCATCTGCAGCGCCGACTCGCTCATCAACATCCTCCTCTGCGTCCTCGGGTTCATCCCCGGCCTGCTGCACTCGTGGTACATCATCGCCAAGTACCCGGAGCCGCCCTACGAGTACGAGACGCTGGCGCAGGACGGCGAGGGCGGCCGCGTCCGCTACGTCTACGTCCAGGCCCCGAGCAGCCAGCACCAGCCGCAGCCCCAGGGCGGCATGAACTACGGCAGCACCGGGCAGAACAACAACAGTGGCAACGCCGCCCAGCACCAGCCGCAGCAGCAGGGCGTCGCGAGCGGTAACAACAACAACAACAGCGGCGCTGGTCGCTCCGACGGCCAGGTTCCCCCGACGTACGCGGCGGCCGTCGCTGGAGACCACAAGGTTCAGTCGCACGATTAGGGTGTGTTTGACGGATCGATGGGACAGTGATGGCCACAAGTGGCATTCGCTGGATCCCTGTTCACTGCGGCGGAGTAATGTGCGGTTACACTTGACATTTGCTACGGTCGCCAGTCACACTTTGGGCAATACGTGATAAGCTCTTTCGCGTAGTGTCTGCTGTGTTTGTTCCCAACCCTCTGCTTTTGGGGCTTGTTTGGCATTTTTTCTTGGGTCTGTTTGGGATATTCCCCGTCGACCGTTGGCGTTTGATTCACATTGGTTTACATTTGACGTTTTTGTATTAGAACCCGCACCGTTTTTATTTGAGATGAAGAAAATGATAGCGAAATAATCAATGCACATATCCATTCAACTTTCCCAAAGCTCGCCGCATGTGATGATTCCCAACCCTTTCAGCAGTCTCTACCAGGGTGCCGTCCGTTATTCCTCGTCAGGCCCGTGTGCGTGCTGGTCGCCCTCTCTCTGCACTACCGCCGCGTTATCATGGATGGAGCGCGCCGGTCGGTCGTTAAGCCGAGGCGGTTTGTAGTCCTTGATGAGGTGCTGCGGCAGAAACGTGTAAAACGACGGCTGCACCGTCTCCAGCGTCTTGACGAAGCGGAACCCGGAGCTGAGCTCGCAGATCACCGCGGTGACCTTCATGCCGACCGTCATCTCGGCGAGCATGTCCTGCTCAAAATACAACACCACGTCTTCGTCGGCGGGGAGGGGTTCGGGGGCCACTTGGTGCACCCAGCCGTCTTCGATTACGGCACGGTGAAAGACGGCATGGCCGAGAGGTTCCAGCCTGAGGTTCTGGTCGGGGCTGAGCGCGAGGCGGCGAAAGTGGTTGCTGGTGGCGTCGCTGGGCATCTCTATGCTCTGCAGCGCAAGTGAGCAGGTGAATTGCCGAGTAACACGCAAGGCACTCTCCCCGGTATCCGTTTTGGGCACGGTCTGTTCAACGACAACAAGCGAGGCGTAAAAGATGAGCTCGGGGGACAAGGTCGTGGGCTCTTTGCAGTTCTGCATAGACCAGTCCGCCTCGTCATGAACCCCAAACGTCTTGGCCGCCGCTAGGTTAAACTGCCCGGGCAGGAGATTCTTGAAGCGACACAGCTTCGGCCACTCCTCGCGCGCCTGCCCACACACGGCCAGCGCCGCGTTGATATCCTCGCCGTACTCGGGACACACGTCGTGCTGCAGCACGTAGCGCAGGAAATTCTCCACCAAACAAATCGCCTTGTCGGTCGGTGCCGGCTCAAGCCCCGTCAGCGGGAGGATGGTGACAGAGAGGAAGCCGGCCGCGACGCCGGCAAAGTCGACGGTCCAGTTGCGGGCGTTGCCGTCGTAGAAGCGCGCGTTGGCGGCCGCGTCGTCGTAGGCGGAGGAGCGGGCGTGTGCATCGGCGGCGGGGATGAGGGAGCCGTCCTCGAGCTCGTCGGCGTTGAAGGCGGCGACGGTGGTGTCGACGCCGCCGATGAACATGTACTCATTGAAGTAAACGCTAAGTTCGGGATCGAGGCGACGACGGGTACGGTAGCGATGGATGCAGGTCTGAATACGTCTAGATGGAACGTTAGTTATGAATGTCTGTCGGTTTGTAGATGACCTTACTGTTCGAACGGGAGTGAACTGAAATAAAGTTAGTATGCCTTGTATTATTCGCTGCCTGTCGATGCTAACCTGGCGTAAAGCTCCTGTTGCTCACGCAGAGCCTCGGCGGGAGTGGTGGGAGGGTCTGCATAGTACTCTATCCCGAAATCAGCAAAAAAAAAAAATCGATTTAGCACCTTGGAAAGCAATCTACCTTCAAAGCCAGTAGGCGCATTGTTCTTCTTCTTCACGCCACCGCGCCTCTTCTTCTTCTTCTTCTCGGGGAAGTTCTGGACAGCGTCCAGCTCAAAGTGGTCCTGTTCGTGGTCCGAATCCATGCTCAAACCTTAACGGAGAAATTTTCGATCAAAATGACGCTGATGCAGGGAGAAGCTCTATGAACGGATACAGTTTTAATTTTAGGGTGTGCCGACAAACGGCGCTCTGCAGCGGCAGCTGGGTGTGCAAACGGAGACTATGCTGGCCGCAGTGATTCACGTGGCTGGAGTCGCACAAAATACTAAGATATTGCATAAATACAAACAAAAGGTCAATCGACATCTTGTAACTTTACTCTGTCCAACTCTCGGTCTATTTGGACTCATTACTTCTCATGGCGCAACAAGGTCTCTCTGCTGTAATACCTGGTGACGCTGATACCCTGCAGCGGCGACCGTTACAGGCTGGAAACAAGCTCGGGAATATCATCTGCCTAGAAACAGGGGTCCCGAATGCTTCTTTTACAAATCTCTCCTACGGGCTTTATTTAGATACCTCGGCTCGATGGCTGCGAAGATGCTGTTCCGCCACCCTGGTAAAATTATAAAGCAACTCCGCAAGCCCACCAGATCACCGATCGGGTGTTAGCGTCATCAAGAAACACCTGCTTCACCAGCTGTCTGTCAGCGGCCAAGCTTCCAGAAGCCATGCCGCCACATGGGGCGAACCTTCTAGTGATATCCTGGACTTCTCTCCAGGCCTATAAAAAATTTCCGGCTTCTGGCGCGTTCTCAGCCCTGCCCGTGAAGAGGGTTTCTCCAGGGGACCCAGTATGTCCGCCAGCGCGATGCGGACTTCCCAAGACGGCCATTTAGTGACCCACTTGTCCCGATGGTTGCATGGTATGAGGTAAAGTTTTCGGTCACCGGTTGCAAGCTCAGTGTCTTCTTTCGTCTGGCTGGCTTCTTAAATAAAAAGGCCCCTCAGACTCCCTCAATTACCCATTGATCTGTTACACTCAACCAATTTTCTGTGAAATCATGGCGACTACAATGCAGGCAATCACGGCTTCCAAGTATACCAACCCAGATGGCTACGAGCTTACAGCCGTGGCGAAGCCGACCGTCGCGCAGCCCACGGATGTCCTGATCAAGGTGCACGCGGCGAGCATCAACCCTGTCGACGTCAAAAAGGCAGACGGCGCCATGAAGATGGCCATCCAAGACAAGTAAGTCACGCGGCGATTCGCCCTTTTCCTGATGATTATTTATGACGGCGCACTAATACGCAGCCTTGCAGGTTCCCCTATCAGCTTGGGTATGATGCTGCCGGCGTGGTGGAGGAAGTGGGTAGCAGTGTTACGTCGTTCAAGGCGGGTGACGAAGTCTACGTGCGCCTGCCAGAGTCCTCTAGAGGTATGTGTGATTGCGATGGGTGCATAATGAATGCACCCTGAATGGACGATGGCACGAGGATGCTAACAAGCGTGGCGGCGAATAGGTGCGTGGGCTGAGTATGCCATGTGCCCGGAGAGCTACATTGCGTTCAAGCCCAAGGGCATGAACTTTGGTGATGCCGCATCGTTGCCACTGGCTGCCATGACGGCACTTCAGGCACTGCGCGAGTACAAGGGCTCGCTGGAGGGCAAGACAGTCTTTATCCCTGCTGGATGTGAGTGACACAAGCCTGTATGTGGCCAATCTCGATCTGTAGCTAACGCTGTGCAGTGAGTGGTACTGGGGCCTATGGCTTGCAGCTTGCCAAGAATGTTTTCAAGGCTGGCAAGGTCATTACCACTGTGTCGACGAGCAAGGTGCCCAAGGTACCCGAGTTGCTGGGCGAGCACGTCGTTGACGAGGGTACGTTTGTCGACTGCGCGCGCCGTTTATACGATACTAATGATGGCCAGTGATTGACTACACCAAGACTGATCCCCTCAAGACCATCCCGGCTCAGTCTGTCGATTTCATCTTTGACACGACGGGCCAAGCCACGGACTTCATGCCGCTACTGGTCAAGGGCAGCGGCCTCGTCGTGTCTGTTGCCACCGCCCCTTCAGGCGCGACGCTGCAAAATTCGAGTGTCATGGACACTCCCGACAAGCCGCGTCTGCCCGTCGTGGCTCGCGTGTTTCTCGACGCCACCGACGGGCTGCGCAAACTCAAGGCCCGTTTCTACGGCGTCGAGTACAAGTACATCTTCCTCAACCCCAACGGCAAGGACCTGACGGAGCTCAAGGACGCAGCCGATGAGGGCAAACTGCGCCCCGTCGTGGGCCTACGCGTGGACCTCACCAACATTGAAAAGGTGCGCGAGGCGTGCTGGCAGACGTACAAAGGCAAGGGCGGTGTGGGCAAGACGGTTTTTGAGGTGAAGCAGGATACCCAGGCGCAGTAATGATGCAAAGACGGTGGAGGAGCGATTGAGAAACTGGAAAAAGTACTATGTGTTGTCTTTGTCAGTTGTAATTTTCTTCATTTTTTTACCACCATTAGTTTGAGTAATGTCAATGTTGTACGACGAGGCCAAGACCCAATGCGGGTGCAATGCGAAGCTAGCTGCCAAGGCAGATTGGTAGGCAGTTTGACGCCACCACGGCTACCGCTCTGCGGGAGCGTTTGGTGCAGGTTGGCATCAGCAGATCGGGTGCGCTGGTGGGGGAAAGTAAATTTAATCACAGAGCCGCCGAGGACAAAAGCGAGCTGGCGAATCGCGAGGTGCAAGGGAGTGAGATGACTGGGAGAGATGGTGGCTGAGACGGCAACTGGGTTGCGAATGCGAAGGAAGGCGAGGCGCCACGTCAGGGCCGGCAGCCAGCTGGTGAGACCCTGTGGCTGTGCGACCCCAAGTCAGCCAGACCAGGTGGCTTACAAGGTGGCCTACCAGGTGGCCAACTTAGCCTGGCCCCGCGCGTCACCGTGCATGCCTCAACAGGCACAGTGACTCGCAGCATCTTGGCTGAATGAGGCTACGAATGCCGGTGAATGGCAGCTGAATGGCTCGGGCTTTTGTGGTGACAGGGTTGCTGAACAAGGCACTGCCTCTCCGTAGGCGGCGACTTATAGCGCTCTGTGATACCCACCTCAACTCGACGGCGCCACCACGGCGGCCCAAGGTGGCGTGGCCTTGTTGGGTGGCCAGGCTGGTGCAGGCTGGCAGGCAGGCTGGGCGCTGGGCTTACACCTGCACAGTGCATCTCCATTTTTCAAAATGACTGTACCGCCATTTGCCCATGTTCACGATTCCTCATTTATCCCTCGAGGCGCACACCGTCCAAGACAACAGGCCTCTCATATACTAAGCGCGCGCCATCCTCATCCATCCTGACAGCCCACACTGCTTCCCCTCGCATCCTATTTTTACACTTTTCCCTTACGACGCTCCGCCTGCGCCCCCCGCGAACTCAACCACCTCGTTCGCACACGACACGCTCCGACACGCGCCAGCGCTTTGCCTCGTTTCCTCCAAACCCACGAGCGCAGCAAGGATATAACACTCCGACCCTCCCCGGGGATTTCGAACCAACCGATCTACATCTTACACTTACATGTGCTCATCGAAATAACCCCATTCTTTGCTCAGCCTCAATCCGCTGGGCACCGCAGCCATGATGAAGGAAAAGCGCATCCCTGGTCGCGACGAATTGCGCAACTACAACTACGCCGTCGCTGGACAGTAAGTTTTCGACAGAACCGACTTCCCGAGGAATTCCACTGACCATGCCAGCGCTGGCACGTTATGCGACGCCGACGGAGAGCTCTTCATCAAGCCCTGCACGCAGGCCGAGATTGATTTCTACCAATCCGCCAATCGACGTCATCCCGAATTTGCCGACATCATGCCTCTCTACATGGGCTCATTGGTCCTCAGCGACCCCTCGGACCTCAAAATCGACGAGACCCTCACTGGCCTCATCTCAGACGCTGGCAGCATCCAGACCGCCAAGGAGCAGATCGAAGCGACCGTCGCCGAGCAGGTCTCGCGCACGCCCGCCGATACCACACAGAACGGCCAGAACGGCGCTGGCTGGGTACCTACGAACGGAAAGAAGATTAAGACCGACACGGCGGTTGTGCTGGAGAATGCCGCCAACGATTTCGTGAAACCCAACATTCTTGATGTCAAGCTTGGCACGCGGCTGTGGGCAGACGACGCCCCGGCCGCCAAAAAGGCGCGCTTCGACAAGATTGCGTCGGAGACGACACATGAAAAGTTGGGATTTCGCATAGCTGGCATGCGCGTCTATCGCGGGTCGAACGACGAAGCTGAGCTGGACGAAGAGGGCTACCTCGTCTATGACAAGGACTATGGCCGCGTTACGATGAACAATGACAACATTCTCGACGGGTTCCGGAATTTCGTATTCAGCAAGGCTGCCGGTATCAGCAAGGAGCTGGGACAGGCGGTCTGTGCCGCGTTTGGGCGGGAGATTGGGCGCATCCAGGAGATTATGGAGGCGCACGAGACGCGCATGTATTCGTCGTCGCTCCTCTTCATCTTCGAAGGCGACGGTGAAGCGCTGCGCCATGCGATTGAGAAGAACAATGAAGTTGTCACAGCCGTCGAGACGAAGCTTGCCAATCGCACCACCATGCGTACGGATAGTGGTATCTCCATGAGCGACGACGAGCTGATTCATTCTGCCGTGCTAGGCTCCGACGACGACGACATGGACTCGGACTTGGAGGCTGCGCCACAAGTCTTTTCTCTCAAGCTCATTGACTTTGCGCACGCGCAGTGGACGCCCGGCCAAGGTCCCGACGAGAATTTGCTGCGCGGCGTCCGAAGTCTGCGCGGGATTTTTGAGCAGCTTTCAGACTAAAAATAGGCGGTTGACTGCATCTTTTTCTTACAACTTCCCTTCTCATTTATTAAGCAGTCTCGGTAGTAGACGGCACGGCGTACCGGTGGACTTTAGACAACCAGGATAGAGGCGAGCATTATACCTAGCTGCGTGGCACAGTAGCTATGCGGCGACGCATGAATGGCGTTATGAATACATTATTATCTTGATTTATATCTAATCGTATTCTCTCGCTTTTTTTTTAAAAAAAAAGGAGAAAAGAGGAATATAAAAATTTGCCAAGTTGACAAGATTAAATCCCCAAAATCGTGGACCTGGAGTGTGACAAGAAAAGCGCTGACCCACACCAAGCTGCCCCTCTCTCACTGTTAAGTACGTACATTGGTTCGAAGCTGCTTCAGTAAATCATCATCAACTGAGGCTCCGTACGAGGCCCGCGCCGATTGGCCACATTATGCCACCATCAGCTACCTAACCAAAGCCAGAAACAGCGTTTCCTGCTTATCGTGCTGTTTCTTTGAGATATAAAAATACGACAGGGTCTGCAAATCGGTGCGTAACCTAATTTGGACCGCCCTCGTTCATCATTTTACAATAAAAAGCCGGGTTACAAAACACTGAAGCAACGCTAAAGGTGGGCACTGATAACGTCACAGCTCACAAGGCATTGAAACTACCAGAAGACAATGGAAATTGAAACTCATTCTTCAGCTTGGGCACTTCGTTATTATTATTTATAGTGGGTGCTATTAGCTATCTTGTCGCCACAAATCTATTGCATCGTTTGAAAACGTAGTATCCGGATGTTGTGAGCCGAGTACACGCCGTTGGAGAGAAGCGCAGCAGTCCATTAAATCAAGCGCCTCGCGACGACGACCAAGGCTTTTAAAAGTATATGCTAGGTTGGCCATGCTGGTCAACGTGTCGGGATGGTCCGCCCCAAGCTTCGTCTTGCGAGTCTCCAACACCTGCACCTGAAGCCTCTCCGCCTCTTCCCATCGGCCCTGGTTTTGGTATGTCAACGCCAGGTTGTTCATGCTGACCAGCGTGTCGGGATGGTCCGCCCCAAGCTTCGTCTTGCGAGTCTCCAGCACCAGCACCTCAAGCCTCTCCGCCTCTTCCCATCGGCCCTGGCTCCAGTATGTCGACGCCAGGTTGTTCATGCTAGTAAGCGTGGAGAGATGATCTACCCCTAGTAACCTCTTTCGAACATCTACTGATTTTTCAGCAAAATCTGTAGCCTTATTATAATCACCCTTCTCCATCATATAAAGCGATACATTTGATAGCAACAAACTCCAACCAAGAATATCGGCTTCAGCATCTGGTTGTTTCTCCAATATTCTCTCAAAATGGGGTAGTAATTGTTGACATTTACGCCATGTTTCGAAATGGCCTCCTGGGAAGTGCTCTGACGCCAACCGCAGAAAAAGCTTCTCCCAGCTCGTCACGTAGTCCAGCTCAGAAAGCCAAGCACGTGTACAGACTTGGACTAGAGAATGCATCTCATAAAGTTGCGGTCCTGTAGGCGTGCTGATCAGCGAGTAGGAAAACAACACGTCAATATCATCCTCCAAGGTATCACAAGCGCTTTCTCTAACGTCACTGTTCTCCAACACCTTGTTATATCCAGACAACATGTACTTAGGAATGTTTTGAGGCTGAAAACAGCTTAGAAGGGAGAGCAAATTAGCAGCGGCGGGTCTTTCCCGACGAACTTGGTCAAAAGTCACCTGCCATGTGATAGCAACAGAGTTTGACACACTTTCATACCGTCGGATATCACCCCCATCATGCCTTAATAGACTCGTCTTTTGCCTATCGTTGTCCTGGAAACGTTGTATATATGTGTTGATCGAGATACGGCGACGGTTGATGTATGCAGCCGCCTGGTTTATTGCGAGTGGGATAAAATCGAGGCAACTGACGAGGTCTGTGGCTGCGGCTCCATCATCGCTAGAGGTAAGCTTTTCTTGTAAAAGTGATAACGCCTCATCGCTGCTCATCGTTGGTAGTTTAATAATTGCTTTCTGGCTGCCTATAAGCTTCTCGGCGACATTGAGGTTCCGGGATGTTACCAAGACTTTTCCATTGCTTGTTTTGGGTAGATAGGACGCTATTGGATTCTCGTCCATAGAATCGAAAAACACATTCAGGTCGTCAGCATTATCAAGAATAATCAGCCATGGGGCCACGTCTTCTCTTTGCAGCCAGTCACAGACAAGCGCAAGAATGTTTGTTTTTGGGTCGTGGCGGCGAGGCAGGGCGAGGATACCGGCAAGAGATCGATAGGACGCTTCGAATGCCGCCTGAGAGTTTCCACGTAGCCAGAAAACACTCTTCTCGGGATTGGAGCGGTGGACGTCATGCGCAAGTTCGATGGCGAGTTGCGATTTACTTCTTTCAGGTTAGTCATGATATTGCGTGACAGCGTTGAACACGTCAAGAGCGACCTACCCAAAACCTCCCATACCAATGAGTGCTAGTCGGCTCGCCTTGCCGTTAAGTTGCTCCCGAATCTGTGCCTGAACAGCAGGCCGTGGGACGAAATCTGGATCCTGAGGGAAAGGTACGAGGAAATGAGGCTTTTTAGCGATGGATATGTCCTCATCCGTTGGAGGTGGGAAGCTGTCGACGCCATCCTTGATACGAAGAAGTAAAGTGCTATGTTGAATAAGCTCACTGTGAGAAGGCATGCGTTTGGGAGTCCACTTACATTTGATCAACCTGCAGACCATCCATAATCCTGCCATGATAACGTTCCAGGAGTGACACTAAAGCCTCTATCTCCCCATGGCTAAATGGCCATTTGAGGGCTCGAACCCAGATCCGGCGCTTGGACGAACGAGCGATGCCCAGTTCAAGCTTCTTATTCAGCTCTTGGAGCGTAGACAGACACCCATCGAGCTGCTCTTGTAAGTGGTGCGATGTAGACAGGGATGCGCCCTGCGGAGCTTCGATCAGTGCTTTGGTGTGGTCCAGTGTCGTTTGTAGGCCTTTCACTAATGTTGCGAGGCGCGCTATGTCGGTTCCAGCATTGGCGACTTCTTTAGAGTATTGCGAACATAAAGTGAGTATCTTCACCGACACATCAACAACCGCAATGACGCTTGCTGCAACACTTAGGCCATCCATCGTGATAAGCGTGTGCGCTGGTCAGATGTTTTGAGGCAACAGTCATGAGCATGAGAGCTCTGCGCGCTTGACGCCGGGGAGGGGGCTGTGTCGGGATGCGTGATACAGGCCATTTGATTGGTCCATGCCCGGCTAGCATGCTCTGAAGTGCATTTTGTGTGGAAGATGAGGACAATGGCTTCTGATGAACATGGCCGATAAACAATGCAAGATGGGATGCATTGCTGTACTGCGTCAAGGGCGACGAATACTTGCACGCAAAAAAAAAAAAAAGGCGATTTCTGAAGATCAGTGATAGTGGCAGAAGAAGGAAGATACCCACATCGTAGGCCTGGTAACAGCGGGCAGACATGGCCTATATTGCTGTCCCAGCCTACGTTGAACCTCTACGTAACTTTAAGACGTATCCGCGATGGAGTCGTTCATCTCTACGATTTTCGTGTTATCCATTTGACGAGGGCCGTACGCATTACCAGCGTTGACCTGCTCGATCAGCCGACCGGTCATATGGTCGCAGTGGCTACCTTGCCTACAATATGTCTTTGGACACTATTGCCGAAGACAGCCGATGTGACAGCCTTATTCATATTTGGAACGCTTCCTGCTGCTTAGAACTTTGAGAAAGATACGCCGCGCTATAGATAAATGAGCCGCCATATCACCCTTAAAATAGAGAATGCTATTTTTGGCGTTGGAGTAAGGTGGTCAGAACGGGAAGAGGATCCATTTTTGAATACAATAGAGCGACTGACAGAAAACGAGCTAGGTTTTGGGCCAGCGCCGAGTGAGTTGAGCCAGGTACGAGAGGTATATTGACATTGGCCTGGCGATGTTGACCCGGGTCGTCTACCGACCAAATAGAGTCCAACGATCCTAATAAATGTAAAGAAATCGTGCCCAGGCTCCAGCAGCGTCCGTAGCTCACAAGATGATGTTTATTAGAGCACAGCGACAGGTTGGTGTCTGCACATGGTGGGGGGCTTGCCCGCCTGCCGCAATAGTATGGTGGATGATACAGGCTGCATCACGGCCGTGCGAGACTGGTGACTGCTGTTGAGACAGTATTATTGGCAATGATTCATAAAACGCTTTAAGGTTTTTTTTTTTTATAAGAATGAACTAATGAACTAATTACTGAAATATAATATTAAAAAAAAACATGATTTTGTTATGTCTTTCAATTGAATACGTCTCTTTGGCTTATTTTAGCATTGCTGCAAGTCTTCAGATGGTGTTGCGTTGTGCAGCCAGCAAAAAAACAGTGGGGGCATGAGCATCGTCATCGTGGGCAAGCTTCGACTCCAAGTAAATTGTTCAATGTAGCCCACCATGTCAATTCCAGGGTTGGGGCAGATTCCTGCGCAGGTAAGCAGACATTCAACTTTGCATGCAAACCCCCTCTCCCCATCTGCGATTTTTCCCAGACTCTTGATCCTCCCTTGCGCCGCATACTGACTCTTGTTCCCAGCATGTCGAATCGTCCACCCGACTCGTTTCGCTCCGCAAGGCCGACGAATGGCGCTTCCACCTCGGCGCCGGCGTCGCGCTCACCGTCAAGCTGCTCTCCGGCACGGCCGAAAAGGACGGCATTGAGCTCGCGCCGCGCCATGTCTACAAGTTCACCGGCCCCGTGCGCGGCAAGCTGCTGAGCTGGCACGGCGCCGAGCTCGAAATCGACGGCCGCACCGAGTACGACACCGTCGCCACCTTTGGCGGCCAGCCGACCACGAATCCGGCGGCGTCTTATATCAACTTCCATGGCCGCCTGGTCGAGCTGCGCGCCGCCGCTGCGCGCGACC
>PHFE01000029.1:108407-237700 GCA_002796755.1 Paracorniculantispora psalliotae | reverse complement strand
GGTCCCCGCGTGCTGGTGACGGGCGGGCGCGCGGTCGGCAAGACGACGCTGGTGCGGACGCTGGCGAGCTATGCGACGCGGCAGGGGCAGCAGCCGCTGGTCGTCAACGCGGATCCGGCCGAGGGCATGCTGAGCCTGGCGGGGACGCTGAGCGCGGGCGTCTTCGCGACGGTGATGGATCCGGTCGCGGCGGACGGCTGGGGCAGCACGCCGACGAGCGGGCCGAGCGTCGTGCCGGTGAAGCTGCCGCTGGCGTATTATTTCGGGCGCGAGTCGGCCGAGGCGGACGCGGACGTGTACAAGATGCTGTTTGGACGGCTGGCGGACGGCGTGAGCGGAAGGCTGAGCGAGGACCCGGACGTCAAGTCGGCGGGCGTGCTGGTGGACGCCATGGCCGTGGAGGCGGGCAGCGCGCGGGGGCTGGATCTGCTGGCACACATGGTGGATGAATTATCAGGTATGTTTTCTACGGGTCGCCTGTGAGAAACGAGCTGCGTGCTGACAATGATGTAGTCAATATTGTGGTGATTCTGGGCACCACTGGCCTCAATGCAGAGATTGCCAAGCGCTTCGCGACGGAGAAGACGAGTCTGGGCGAGCCGATCCAGGTGATCACGCTCGACAAGTCAGACGGCGTCGTGGACAGAGACGAAGCGTTCACGGAACAGAGCCGTGAGGCCGTCATCAAAGAGTACTTTTTCGGTGACGCGCGCCGGACGCTGAGCCCTCAGATTCAGCAGGTCGATTTCGACAGCCTCGTCATTTACCGATTACCAGACTGTACGTTGCCCACATCTGGCGCCCCCAACATCGATACTACCCTTCTTCTTTCCTCTATTTCGTTTTGCTAACGTATTTGCAGACTCCGACTACGAAACGGACACGCTCGTCCGCGAGGAGGCGTGCTCGTCGATGGAGCACTGGACGCTGGCCATCATGCACGCGTCGGTCAAGGACTCGCCGCAGACGATCCGCGCGGCGGGCGTCATGGGCTTTGTGTACGTGGCCGATGTGGACGAGCAGAAGCGCAAGGTCAAGATGCTGGCGCCAGTGAGCGGCCGGCTGGGCGACCGGCCGTTGGTGTGGGGGCGATGGCCGGAGCCGTTTATCAATTTGCTTGGGTGATCTTTTTTATTAGATCGCATCTGTATTTTCTAGGCAAGCTTTTGGTATTTTAAATACATTACGATTTCATTCATCAGGGTAAAGTAATGGTTGCAGTAGCCTTGACCCAGTGCCCCATGAGAGTGAACCAAATTGTGCCTGATTCGTAGACTCCCTCTTCTACATTATGACCACATCCGGGAGACGTTTACGTGCACAATCGATGCGTATCTTCACAAAGGACGACGAAGAGATTCCTCGAACGTATTATCCGCGTGAGGCAGATAAGCGGTTTGAGAATGTCGACTTTCTGGACGGGACTGATATTGTGGTGCTGTGGACTCGGCGACTGACGAGGGCATGTGGCTTGAAAGATGAGCAAGATGTCAAGGCAGCCAATTAAGCACAAGCGCAGCCAAGATTTTAAGCATTATCCGTGTAGGTGAAAATGTACAACAGCACGGTTGCATTTCTTACCGTATGGAGGAAAGTGTGTAGTATCGACGCCGCCGGCGAGCTGCATGGTCACGCTACTAGTCCTAATTAAAATCAAACAATGAATTGAAAATGCACATAAATATATCTTGGCCGTTTAATAAATATGACTAAAAGAAAGTATATAGTTGCCAAGAATAAGATACTGAGGCTATTTTTGTTCAATCCTGGTCTCTACATCACTCTTTTCTTAGTTGCACCTTGCATGGACGACTGCGCATCAATTCTCCACATCTGCCAAGCACATGCTCCCTAAAGCCTTTGCTCCTGCACTCCAACGCTATGATACTAAACTCTATTAATTTCTCTCTCTTTGTCTCCCCTCTTTCTTTGTCCATTTTTTCGCCAAGGCTGCCATTGTCAGCGGCGTCTGATGCTCAATTGCCGGGGGTTGGCAGCTGGCCCGTCGTCTGAGGACCTCGTCGTCCGTGCCACACAGGTCGGCCCACCGCATACGGGGATCCGACGAACCTTGCTTATATGCCAAGCGAGCCAGCTGAGCATCTCAAATTTTTGCCTTTTCTTTGTCTTCTTTTCTTTTTTTGTACGGAAATCTTGCCTCTGAAAGACGGAAGACGGGACGCCGTGGCTTGGGCCAGCTTGTAAGCCTGGGCGCGCGATGTGACGCTGTGAGATGGCGAGCTTTGAAGAGTGGAGTACGTCACTGTGCGTTTGTGTGCTGTCAGTTTACTGCAGAAACACTGAGACAGTGTCTCAGTTTATGGCAGGACTCCAGTGATTTACATTGTCCACAATCTTATCAGAATAAACCATGTAAATAATAACGCTATGGCAACTCCCGCGTTTCCCGCGCCGAGTTTTGCACCAGCAGCACTACCGTTAGCCTTTGTTGTCGTCTTCCTTTGATCGCGGCGCCTCTGCCGGTCAACTCCACTTCCAGCCAGCCACCCGCTGTACAAGGTTCCCACTAAAAAGTTGATTAGCTGCCCATCTTCCTCGCAGCTATAATAATAATACGAGAAACCTGGAAAAAGCACAAGCCAATTGAGCGTAATATCGGCAGAGCACTTTTTGAATTTGCGGCTATCCGCATTAGTCGATTTTGTCTTGGCCAGCGTTGCAATCTATTGCCGGACGGGCATGGGCGGGGACGGAGGAAGAGGAGGGGGAGATTGGGCGAGCATAAAGAGAATGCTCCATGTCTCAATTGACAATGATCAGCTGTCTCTTGTTTATTTTCCCTTTTCTCTTTCTTCAGTGTATGCTGTTGCTGTAGTAGCTGCCGCTTCTTTTTTCAGCTTTTCTTATATAATAAGTTCTCCCGTGTGCGCAACAAGGGCCATCTACCACGTCAACACACAGCAAACAGCTTCACCATGTGGTTCTCCTCCGCACTCGTCGCAGCAGCTCTGCCGCTTCTCTCTCTCGCTGCCCCCGTCGCCAGCAACAACGCTAGCAGCAGCGACATTGAGTACGATGCCATCATCGTCGGTGGCGGTCCTTCCGGTCTGGCTGCGCTGAGCGGCCTCGCGCGCGTTCGTCGCAGAGTGCTGCTCGTCGACTCGGGCGAGTACCGCAACGGCCCTACTCGCCACCTCCACGATCTTCCCGGCAACGATGGTACGTCGCCACAAAAAGAAAAAGAAAAAACTCAATTGACACCCATACTAACTTGGATCCCAGGCCAAGCACCTGCTTACTACCGCTGGGTCGCGCGCAACTCCATCGGCCACTACCCCACCGTCGCCATGACCAACGGCACCATCACCAAGATTCAGCCCGAGCAGAACAACACCTTCTTCACCGTCACCGGCACCTACGCCGACAACAAGACCATCACCTACCGCGCGCGCAAGGTCATCCTAGGCACCGGCATCAAGGACCTCATCCCCGCCACGCCCGGTCTCCGCGAGAACTTTGGCAAGGGCATCTTCTGGTGCCCCTGGTGCGACGGCTACGAGCACGCCGATCAGAGCATCGGCATCGTCGGCCCCGTCACCTCCGCGCCGGGCACCGTCCGCGAGATCACGTCGCTCTACACCGACATGGTCGCCTACACCAACGGCACCGCCGCCAACCAGACCATGCTCGACGCGACGGAGAAGAGCTTCCCCCAGTGGCGCGACTACATGAAGGCCAAGAAGGTGAGCATCGACGACCGCATCATGACGGAGGTCGAGCGCCTGCGCGACGGCGCCAACCCGGCCGCCGACCCGGCCTTGCCCACCTACCCGGAGAACGAGCTCTTCCGCCTGCACTTTTCCACCGGCGAGCCCGTCCTGCGCAACGCCTTCATCATCAACGTTCCCACGGACCAGGCCTCGAGCCTGCCCAAGGACATTGGCGCCAAGATCGTCGACGGCAAGATTGACGTTGATCAGACCAAGGGCCTCGTCACCAGCGTCCCGGGCGTCTACGCCATTGGCGACACCAACAACGCCGGCGCCACCAACATCCCCTATGCGCTCTTCAGCGGCAAGCGCACCGCCGTGTACCTGCACGTGCAGATTGAGCGTGAGAACGCGGCCGCGATCTTGGCTGGCGTCAACGCGGCCAAGGACAGCAACGAGCTCAGCAGCAGGAGCATGCATGAGGAGGCCCGCGCTGTGTGGGACGAGATGAACGGTCAGCCCGGCGACATCTTGTACGCGGGCAAGTTTGATCAATAAGTACTTCAAGATAAAGGAAAAGACAATGGCGGCAGGGGAATAAACGGCACGCTCATGACTCAAATGTCGCATGGATGTCGGCATGATCTTATACATAATTGATAACATAATTAACAATATATTAATAAACAGCTTTTGAACATGTTCTTTTGAAATTTGTGATCTGAACAATATTTTGACCGTCCGCAGCTTACGGGAATAACCCGAGTATACATGTTTCACAGATCGATGCAACCCGGCTTCTACATTGCTGACTCCTGCTGTGCGACCACTGCTACCCGGCAGACAGAATGTCTCAAAACATTGCTGCACTTTCAACCACCATGGCATTGTTGTGTAATAAAACAAAGAAATGAGCGGTCTTGATTTAATAAAGAGGAAAGATTAGGGATACGCGGAGGGAAAAAGTAGTATAACTAACCACTACGTGGCATATGGCGACCACCACCTAACCTGCACTTGGATAACCGTTCGATCAGAATTATCCAAACTTGCCGCTACTCGTCTTCTTACAAGACTACGGAGTCTGCGCGATTGTATTTGACGTATATTACAGTATTTACCAACCATCAATTCTCTTCATTTCATGAACACCGTTTCCAAATTCTTGCACGACTGAGTCGCCAATGCGTCACTTGCTGTTCCGCAGTGGGAGTAACAGCAGAATAATGGAGCCGATGCTTTGCAGCGCTTATGCATTTGACAAGTACATATATAGACATATATAAAGGTCGATGAAGACGAATATTAGAACTGAAGAGAATGAGTGAACGTATCCAAATAAGGGTGGTCTTGGCATGCATAGCGCCCCGCGTTATGATCCAACACAACGTATCGGCGTGAAGAGTCACACCGGGAATCGTGAATTCCAGCGAGCGAGGTACACTCAACTTTTCATCTCCGAAAGCTTATTGTTAGTCTAAAACGTCTCACGCCCGAGGGCCCCGGCTCGCGCGCAGAAGCGACGATCCCATCCTGTTAACACCTATCGCCGCTGTTTACAGGCCATCGGCTTCCACACGGAGCCCACCCACACCACTCGACGCACCTCATTCACGACCATGATTATTTTTAAGACCGACGATTCGGACAAATGCTGAACAAAGCTTGTCAAATGTCAATTCCCAACGTGTCTCACATGTGCATATTTTGTTCGCTGACCGCTCGCTGTGGGCTTGATGTGGGCAGGGCAAGCCACCAGCTGCGTGATCCAGCTGTGTATCCTCTCATCATGCGCGCGTTGAACAAATCCTTGCAGCCGTTTTGGTAGAGACATGCCAAGACGAGGAGTCATAACGACAATCCCGAGCTCCATTATCTGACATGGTAACACCGTTGCGGTCGTCTGCGTGAATGGGAAACTGCGTTGTTATCAGTATTGAAATGGGGGCTAATTAATCCGATTTGTGAGCCAGCAGCTTTCTTCGATGGCTCGTAAGCTGCTTTGCCGTTTTCGGAGCTAGTCCCGGCTGAGACTGTTATTTTTATTTTTCATGGTGCCATGTTACGTCATTTGACCTGACATGACGAAGGAAACTGCACGTTATTGGGGGTATTTGACGAACGGATAAAACATGACATTAAATGAAATGAAAAAAATAAGGAAAAGGAATGGAAGAATTATGAGGATTAAAAATTGTAAAGCGCCGCGGCGGAATTGGTTTGTAAGGTCATGGCAGATGCTGCGCCGGTGGGCCATATCTCTGAAATTTCACCTACCCCAAAAGGGTCCATGATGATTTGAAATCAAAAACCAACCAGAGTTGATGCACTGCCATTGAGCAAATACGACAGCGGGTACTGTCATCTACAAGGCTGCGGAAGTGATGGCGCCACTCATCTCACGAATAGATTGCGTGCGAATTTGCACATGGCGCATACGATTAGAACAGCGCCTACGATTTGAAAGCAACATGCGCCTGCAATTTGAAAGCAACAAGCACGAGCAAAACAAAGGTGAGAAACAGTTCACGAAGCTCCCTCGAGTTTCGGGTAGAGCGCGCGGTCGCTCACCCACATGCCGCAGCTCCGCGTAGTGGATGCCAATTTGGGTTTCGGCAGAGAACGCCCTGGCTGCGCAAAAACCAACTGCAGGCCGCCCAGATGTTAAACAGTGACTGTTGACCGGATGAGTTCATAATTCCATCCATCATTGAATACGCGGATATGTACATGGCTCTTATCTTTATGGAATCAGCGTCGCAGCGCACCCGTTTCAAAAGCGCGGCCGTAGCATTATCCCCGACGACCGCAACTTCGGCAACCGCATTGAGAAGGATTCCCCACAATGAATCATTCAACATCAGCCAGGGCCGCTATGCAGAGTCAGTTGCTGTCGGGCCGTGCGACGACTGCAGCGGCCCAACGATAGTGACAGCGGAAGGCTATCCGTTTGAGATCTCGTACTCGGACCACGGTAGGCTTATCGCAAAATAACGTGCTCACCGGAACAGGCCATTATTAATGCCATTAGAGGCAGTGTAAACCATAAAAAAAAAGTCTCCGTGATTGTGTCCTGCAGGGGACAAGAGTGGTGTCCGAGCCTCATCTTTTGCTCCGTCCCCACCAAAATCCCGGCCGAAATGCCAAGCAGCGTTGGGAAACAGCAGCAACAAAATAAGAAAAATAACAAATAAATTCCTGCTGCGCTGGCCTTGGCCGAGTAAGTTTCAGCAAGTACCCCGGAGATTAGAAATACAATCTCCAGGCACCGCTATTCACGGTGGCAGCCATTGACCCTGACTGGGCGGAACCACCAACTTTGTGGGCCAAGTAGCGCCGTGCGTCATTGCCCGGGATTGCCACGGCTCCGAAAGTTTGTCAGAGAAGAAAAAAAAATTGTTGAAACGGATCACACCGACCTGGTTACGGCCATAATTAGCTTCGTAATCGATCTAGCTTGGGCCAACCGCTCCTAGCATTCCATATAAATGTGGCTGTCCCCTACCCACCTTGACTTGTGAGACCACTGTAACGGAATGGTATTTGTCCAGAGGGGGCGAATCACTTTTTGAAAAATTTGAATCGAGTTTCTTTTTTGAACTCATTGTAGCAAAGAGACAAGGCCTCGGAACAACGAATCCCTCCACAATGGCTGCTGAAGAGCAGCAGACGGTGCCGATCACGGCCGCCGCCGGAGCTACCACCACCAGCAACACCACCACCACCGACGCCGTCGGCGCCGAAGCCACCAGTAACAGCACCGGCCACCCGAATATCCAAACCTCCTCCGCCGCCGACATCTCCTCGAGCAACGCCTCCGTCGAGGGCTACTGGGGCGACGCCGACGCCGGCGGCCCTGTCCGCGCCGACTCTGCCCGCCGCGGCTACGATGATCTCCAGAAAGAGCTGAGCCGCCGCGCCAGCAATGCCTCTGGCATCTCCCGGGTCAAGAGCACCGCCACGGCCGGCAAGAGCGGCGGCGGCCTGCTGTCGGCGCTGCGCAGCAGCAGGTCGAAGAAGGAGACCGACGTCGAGGCCGACAGCCAGGCGACGCAGCGCAACGAGGACGATTTCCAGCTCGACGAGTTTATGCGCCAGGGCCACCTCGAGAAGCGCCATCCCGAGAGCGGTGAGTCGACGAAAAAAGTCGGCGTCGTCTTCAAGAACCTCACCGTCAAGGGCGCGGCCCTCAGCGCCATGACGGTCCGCACGCTGCCGCAGGCCATCCTCGGCACCTTTGGCCCGGACCTGTACGGCCACATCACCAAGTTTATCCCCGCGCTCAACTTTAGCAAAGGGGACGGCCCCGCGATCCGCGACCTCATCCACGACTTCACGGGTGTCGTGCGCCCCGGCGAGATGATGCTCGTGCTCGGCCGCCCCGGCTCCGGCTGCACCACCTTCCTCAAGGCCATTGCCAACAACCGCGCGGGCTACGTGTCCGTCGACGGCGACGTGCGCTACGGCGGCATCGACGCCTCGCAGATGGACAAGCGGTACCGCGGCGAGGTCGTCTACAATCCGGAAAACGACCGCCACCTGCCGTCCCTCACCGTCGGGCAGACGCTGGATTTCTCGCTGCGCACCAAGACCAAGAAGCACGACAGCGGCAACATTGGCCTGATTGTCGACTCGTTCCTCAAAATGTTTGCGATTTCGCACACCAAGAATACGAATGTTGGTGATGAGTACACGCGCGGCGTGTCGGGCGGCGAGCGCAAGCGCGTGTCGATTGCGGAAACGCTGGCGACCAAATCGACAGTCACCTGCTGGGACAACTCGACGCGCGGACTCGACGCTTCCACGGCGCTCAACTACGCCAAGTCGCTGCGCATCATGACGGACGTGTCGGACCGCACCACACTGACCACGCTGTACCAGGCGGGCGAGGGCATCTACGAGCTCATGGATAAAGTCCTCGTCATCGACCAGGGCCGCATGCTCTACCAAGGCCCGGCCTCGGACGCGCGCCAGTACTTTGTCGACCTCGGCTTCTTTGCGCCGCCGCGCCAGACGACGGCCGATTTCCTGACGTCCGTCTGCGACGTCAACGCGCGCCGCTTCCGCGACGGGTGGGAGGAGCGCTGCCCCAAGACGGCGGCCGAGCTCGAGGCCGCGTTCCTCGCCAGCGACGCGCACAAGCGCGTCCTCGCCGACGTGGCCGACTACGAGGCGCACCTGGCGCAGACGAGCCACGCCGACGCCGAGACGTTCCAGCAGTCGGTGCGGGAGGGCAAGTCGCGCACGGTGCTGAAGCAGTCCAACTACACCGTCAGCTACTGGCGCCAGGTGCTCGCCTGCACGCGCCGCGAGTTCTGGCTGCTCTGGGGCGACAAGCAGACGCTGTACACCAAGTTTGCCATCATCATCAGCATGGGCCTGATTGTCGGCTCGCTCTTCTACGACATCCCCGACGACACCTCGGGTCTCTTCCTGCGCGGCGGTGCCGCCTTCTTCTCCATCCTCTTCCTCGGTTGGCTCCAGCTGTCGGAGCTCATTCGCGCCATTGCCGGTCGCGACGTCATTGAGCGCCACAAGGAGTATGCCTTTTACCGTCCGTCTGCCGTCAACTTTGCCCGTATCCTGGCCGATTTCCCGCTACTATTTGTCGAGGTCGTCGTCTTTGGTGTCATTTTGTACTTTATGTGTAATCTCGACCTCGATGCCGGCAAGTTCTTCATCTACCTGCTGTACATTTACACGACCACAATCTGCATCACGGCCCTGTATCGCATGTTTGCGGCCATCAGCCCGTCCATTGATGACGCTGTCCGCTTCTCCGGTATCACCTTTAACCTGCTCCTCATCTTTACCGGTTACGCCATCAGCAAGCCTACGCTCCTGAGCGAGAAGATTTGGTTCGGCTGGTTCTACTGGATCAACCCCGTGTCGTACTCCTTCGAGGGTGTCATCTCCAACGAACTAGCCAGCCGCAGTATGCAGTGCGCCCCTAGCCAGCTTGTGCCCCAGGGTCCCGGCATCATGCCTGAGAACCAGGGCTGTGCTGTTCCCGGCTCGGCTGCTGGTGCTACCACGGTCAACGGCGCCGACTACCTCGCTGCCAACTACGACTACCACCGCTCGAACCTCTGGCGCAACTGGGCCGTCCTGATTGCCTTTTCTGTCTTGTACATTCTCGTCACTGTCCTGGCCACCGAGACAATCTCCTTCGCCACATCTGGCATGGGCATTCTCATCTTCAAGAAGTCCAAGGCTGGTGCGGCCGCCGCCAAGGGCGTCAAGCCCGGCGACGAAGAGTCCGGCAAGAAGGAGACTCAGGGCAATGACCCTCTGACACGCCAAATTACCACGCCCGATGAGATTCTGCAAGAGTTCCAGCGCAGCGAAAAGATTTTCACGTGGGAAAATGTCAACTACACGGTCCCGACCTCGGACGGCCCCAAGAAGCTGCTCAACAATGTTCAAGGCTACGCAAAGCCTGGTGTCATGGTTGCCCTGATGGGTGCTTCCGGCGCTGGCAAGACGACTCTTCTCAACACGCTGTCCCAGCGTCAGACGGTTGGCGTTGTGGAGGGCAGCATGCTTGTTGATGGCAAGGGTCTCCCTACCGATTTCCAGCGTGGAACCGGCTTCGTCGAGCAGATGGATCTGCATGAAGAGTCCACCACCGTCCGCGAAGCCCTCGAGTTCTCTGCCCTTCTCCGCCAGTCCAAGGACACGCCCCGCGAGGACAAGATTGCCTACGTGGACAAGATTATTGATCTTCTCGAGATGCAGCCCATCGAAGATGCCATTGTCTTCTCCCTCGGCGTCGAGCAGAAGAAGCGCCTGACCATCGGCGTCGAGCTCGCCGCCAAGCCGTCTCTGCTTCTCTTCCTCGACGAGCCCACCTCCGGCCTCGACTCCCAGTCCGCCTTCTCCATCATCCGCTTCCTGCGCAAGCTCTGCGCCGCCGGCCAGGCCATCATCTGCACGATCCACCAGCCCTCCTCGGAGCTCATCGAGCAGTTTGACCAGATCCTGGCCCTGAACCCAGGCGGCAACGTCTTCTACTTTGGTCCCGTCGGCGAGAACGGCAGCGCCGTCGTCGATTACTTTGCCGCCCGCGGCTCCCAGTGCCCCGACGGCAAGAACGTTGCCGAGTTCCTGATTGAGCAGGGCGCCAAGCCCGCCGGCCGCGAGTTCTGGAACGAGCAGTGGCTCAAGTCAGACGAGAACAAGAAGCTGACGGAGGAGATTCAGCGCATCAAGCGCGACCGTAGCGAGGCTGCCGCGCAGCTGGAACACGAATCGGGAGAGGTGAAGCAAGATGAATTTGCTGCTTCGGTTGTCGAGCAGACCAAGCTGTTGACCAAGCGCATGTTTATCAAGCAGTGGCGTCAGCCTTCCTACGTCTATGGTAAATTCTTCGTTGCTGTCCTCATCGGCATCTTCAACGGTTTCACTTTCTGGCAGCTTGGAAACACCGTCGCAGACATGCAAAGCCGCATGTTCACCTCTTTCCTGGTTCTTCTGTTCCTCCCCGCCACAATGAACGCTGTCTTGCCCAAGTTCTTTATGGACCGTGCTCTCTGGGAAGCTCGCGAGTACCCCTCCCGTATCTACGGCTGGGTCGCGTTCTGCTCCGCCTCGATCATCTCGGAAATCCCCAGCGCCATCATCTCGGCTGTTCTCTACTGGGTGCTCTGGTACTTTGCCACTGGTCTTCCCACCGACAGCTCCACAGCCGGCTTCGTCTTCCTGATGACTCTTCTCTTCTTCCTTTTCCAGACCAGCTGGGCCCAGTGGATTTGCGCATTTGCTCCATCCTTCACCGTCATCAGCAACGTTCTTCCCTTCTTCCTGGTCATGTTTTCGGTCTTCAACGGAGTTTTTGTGCCCTACCAGCAGCTCGTCGTCTTCTGGCGCTACTGGATGTACTACGTCAACCCTTCCACCTACTTCGTTGGCGGTGTTCTCTCGAGCACTCTCGTCAATCAAGATGTCCGTTGCGCGGATCATGAAGCTGCTCATTTCAAGCCCCCATCTGGCAAGACTTGTGCCGAGTTCGCCAACGACTTCATCAAGACTGCCGGCCGCGGTTACCTGATTGACCCCAATGCCACCAACATGTGCGGCTACTGCCCCTACTCGGATGGCACTGAATACTTGGCTTCGCTTCACATTGAGCCTAGTCAGAAGTGGCGCGATTTTGGCATCTTTTTGGCCTTTTGCATCAGCAACTGGGCTCTGGTCTACTTCTTCATCTACACGGTCCGCGTTCGCCGCTGGTCGTTCGGCTTCAACTACCTGTTTAAATGGTTTTAAGCAATCTGCTTGCATATAATTTAGAGGAATGGCGTTCGGGGTTTGCTACACTTCAACATGTCGATGTGGCACTTGGTTATTTATTGTCTGTTCAATTCAACAAAATGAGGCGGAGATATTAGATATACCGTCGGCTGTGTATAGAATGATAATACATATTGCTTTAAGTTTGCTCAAGAATGTTCTGTCTACGTAGGCGCGATGATCTGAGGAACAATTGCAGCGAAACTCCCCATCAATATTTACACCTGGTTGGTATTTTTCGCACCGTAAAGGCGATAATATGGCTGCGTCGTCATTATTACCGTCTTACAAAATAGGTAGGTGGCCGTTCCTTGTGGAGCATGGCTGAACTTGGCTGTCGTGGCCATTGGCTGGCCGCTGATATAGGATGGAGTCGTGGAAATGCGCCCAAAAGCTCCGACTGGTATGCGATTGGGTAACGAGAAAAGCGTGGCGTTCCTAGCAGGCTGGCCTGCCTCTCATGAGCCTGAACTGTTGCTGCGCGCTGGGTTCCTTGGCAATTGCTTAGCACTTGCTAACCTTGGAATGAGGCAGTGCAGTGAACGGCGTGTGGACTGCATACTTGGCATTGCTAATTCGTTTTCGTCCCATAGTTGGCAAAGGGTACTGCGTCCAGACCACCCACCGTCTGTATGCTTCTGGGGTTGCCCTTGCAGTAGCCGCACTGCGCTGCGAGACACCAAGCAAGGCAATGAGGCTCGTGCCACTGACACGCTGCCAAATCGTCATTTCTGGTCGTGGCCGTCTGTCCTGAACAAACTGTCTCCTGTGGTGCACGGCAGTGATCCGGGCTCGATGGAATCGGCACCTGTTTCTGAACATCGAAGACATCATACCAAAGCTTGCGTAGAAGGCGCGCCCGCCAATTCCATTAATAAAACAGTGTGTGACTGGACCACGTGTGGCTCTAGAGGTTCATTGCTAAGCTGCATTCTGCAAAGCCCGTGCATTAGTGTGCAGTGCTGGCGCGCCCACTTTGCTGGGTCGCTGACGGCGGGGGACCCCAGCAGCCAACCTAATCTCGACGATCAGTGTGTCAATATACTGGGCGGGAGCTGGAGGGCGAAGCGGAGGTTGCACGGAAATGCTAACTTAGGCGACGATGATGATGATGCGAAAGCTGATGAGAGTGCTGCGTTTGCAGCTGGCCAGTCTATGATGGTGGAATGCATCTGCCAGCTGGCAGCTCAGATTCGGTACGTACCGGGCGCTGGCATGTAAGTACTGTTTGTTAAGGCGCCGACAACGCGTTGAGCGCCCTCCCCGCAGCTCAGGCCTTGACGACACTAACCAGGCCTGAATCCTACTCTGAACCTCCACTGAGTCAACCCCGCCGCCACTAACACAGTCCATTGCTTAACTTGGTGACATTCAGGACCATCCCTTGCCACCCCATGTCTATGGCGTCTTCTAACGCCGCCCGCCAAGCTACCAGTGGACACTGAGCCGGCATCCCCAGAACTTCAAAAGAGGCCGGCTCCCCGCGCCAATCGTAGCCTCTTATCTCCTGCTTCTCATCATTGCCCATCAGGCTTCTGCCTCTTGCGTATCGTTCCTTGTCTCGCATCGTCGAAAGCCTCTCGGAGTAGCATCAGTTCTCGTCTCGAAGACCGATTCCATCTCCTACCGCGCCTTTCTTCTTTGCTATTTCGTTAGAAAAGCACCCCCCCCAAAAACCAACAAAAAAAAACCACCCTACGTCTTTGCCTCGATTGAGAGTTCACTGCTTGTTAGCATAAAAACTACCGACATTCGATGGGAGAACCTACCACTGTCGTTACGAATGGTGCAACAAACACCAGTCTCGCCGCCTCGGACTCGTCGCCCCCTCCAAGCCAGGACGACCAGCCTCCTATACCGGAGCCCCCGGACATAGTAGTTATAGAAAAACAAACGTGCCCGCACACCCTCTCAGCGCAGCAAGTCGCTGATTACCTTGACACCGATCTCTACGATGGTTTGACTTCCGAAGAAGCCGCCGACCGCCTTGCGCGGGACGGCTCCAACTCCATCAAAGGTGCCAAGGGCCTTTCCCTCTGGGAAATCTTCTTGCAGCAGGTCGCCAACGCCTTGACTGTGGTCCTGATTGCCGTCGCCGCCTTGTCCTTTGCCATTAGTGACTATATCGAGGCAGGCGTCGTCGTCGCAGTCATTTTGCTGAACATTGTCGTCGGGTATGTGGAGCAATTCACTTCGGTTGGCTCGTTCTATACTAACGTGTACCCAGTCTTGTTCAAGATTACCGCGCCGAGCAGACGATTCAGTCCTTGTACGCCCTTTCCACGCCCAAGTGCAAAGTGATCCGCGATGGCCACAGCGACACTGTGAAGGCAGAAACTCTCGTCAAGGGAGACCTGGTTTCTCTCGTTACTGGTGACGTCGTTCCAGCGGACCTGCGTCTTGTTCAAGGCATCAATCTCTCCACGGATGAAGCTCACTTGACGGGCGAATCCGTCGCCATCAGCAAGAAGCCGGAAGCTGTTTTTGATGACGCTGACATGCCCGTTGGTGACCGAATCAATCTCGTCTTTTCTGGTAGTTCTGTAACCCGCGGTCGAGCCACTGGTATAGTCATCTCTACTGGTATGGAAACCGAAGTGGGACAAATTGCAGAGCTTTTGCGCCAAAAGAAGAAAGATACTGCCGGTATGACTGCCACGAGAAAAACGCTGCACAATGTTCTCCAGAGCCTTCGTAATATTCTTGGTCTCGAAGGAACTCCGCTGCAAGTCACCCTGAGTAAATTTGCCCTGCTCCTCTTCGGTCTCGCTATTCTCCTTGCTGTCATTGTCTTTTCGGTCAGTAAGTGGGATATCGACGACGATGTTCTGCTCTACGGTATTTGCGTTGGTGTTGCTGTGATCCCCGAATCCCTCCTGGCGGTTCTCACCGTTACTATGGCTGTTGCAACCAAGGCCATGGTCAAGGGCCATGTTATTGTTCGCCAGATGCCCTCTCTCGAAGCTGTCGGCGGAGTCACCAACATCTGCTCTGACAAGACTGGAACGCTCACCCAAGGTCGCATGATTACTCGCAAGGTCTGGCTACGCGATGACCTCAGCGGCGTAACACAAGATACATCCGACCCCTACGATCCCAGCAGTGGCACTGTTGCTTGGTCAGGCTCCCTCGCCGGCAGCTGCTTCAGCGCCTTTCTCAATACAATCAATCTCTGCAACAATGCTACGGTCACGGATGGAAAGAAGGAACCCGAAACCGACACTAGCAGTGTCACAACGGCTTTTGAACCGGCCGAGTGGCGCGCTGTGGGCGAACCCACCGAGATCGCTCTAAAGGTTTACGCCATGCGCTACGGCCAGATCCGAAACTGTGCCGATCGGTTGATCGCTGAGCACCCCTTTGATTCCTCGTGCAAGCTAATGAGTGTCGTCTACGGCACTGAGCTCGACACCTCTCATCATGTGCACACCAAAGGAGCGGTGGAAGTCATGCTTCCAATCCTCAATGAGACTGAAGAGTTCAAAGCTGCTATCCACGCCAAAGCCGAATCGCTTGCCAGCGAGGGTCTCCGTGTACTCTGTATTGCGGACAAGCTGGTTGACAACGCCCCCGAAGAAGCTTCCGATCGTGCCAAATGTGAATCTGGTTTGCGGTTCTTGGGATTGGCCGGTCTCTACGATCCTCCTCGCCAGGAAACCGCTGGCGCTGTCCTCCAATGTCGTGAAGCTGGCATCTCTGTCCACATGGTTACGGGTGATCATATCAAGACTGCAACAGCTATCGCCTATGAAGTCGGTATCCTGTCTCGTGACGCACCTCTGCGCCCCAACACCGTCATGGCGGCATCTGAATTTGCCAACCTGAGCGATGACGAAGTCGATGCGCTTGAAGCCATCCCGCTCGTCATTGCTCGCTGCAGCCCTCTGACCAAAGTCAGAGTCATCCAAGCCCTTCACCGACGAAAGGCTTTCTGCATCATGACTGGTGACGGTGTCAACGACTCCCCAGCTCTTAAGCAAGCTGACGTCGGCATCGCCATGGGTGACCGGGGTAGCGATGTTGCCAAGGAGGCCTCAGACATGGTCCTGACGGATGACAACTTTGCATCCATCGTCACTGGTATTCAGGAAGGACGCCGACTGGCTGACAATATCCAAAAGGTAGTTCCTCCTCTCTTGTAAATGTTCGATCGGTTCGTTTGCTAACACTCGACAGTTTCTGCTTCACCTTCTCACGTCCAACCTCGCGCAAGTCATTCTGCTCTTGATTGGCCTGGCGTTCAAGGACGAAAGTGGTACTGCTGTCTTTCCTCTGTCTCCCCTCGAAATTCTTTGGGCCAACCTCATCACCTCGTCGCCTCTCGCTCTCGGTCTTGGTCTTGAAGAGGCTCAACGTGATATTCTCCGTCGTCCGCCGCGCAGCCTTCGCTCTGGCGTCTTCACTAAGGATCTTGTGCGCGATCAGCTCATGTACGGCACCTTTATGGGCAGCCTGTGTCTCGCCGCCTTCATGCTAGTAGCCTATGCGTCTTCCGGCAGCGGCTATCACAATCTGCCCGTTGGCTGTAACGAGGAGGGTGCCTCTGGCTGCGACCTGGTTTTCCGTGCTCGCGCGGCCACCTTTGCCACACTGAGCTTCCTTTTGCTGGTCACCGCTTGGGAGGTGAAGCATTTCCATCGCAGCCTGTTCGCTATGGATGAACGCTTCCATGGGCCTTTTTCCGTTTTCAAGACGGTGTACCACAATCGCTTCCTGTTCTGGTCGGTCGTCGCCGGCTTCGCCGTCACCTTTCCCGTCATCTACATCCCGTTTGTCAATACGCACGTGTTTAAGCACCAAGGTCTTACTTGGGAATGGGGTGTCGTCTTTGGATGCGTGGCCGTCTACATTGCTCTTATCGAGGGCTGGAAGGCGATCAAGCGCAGGTTCCGTCTCGGCGTCGACGTGCTGCCCGCAGCGCTGTCGGCCGCATAAGGTGTGGGAGCGGTGTCGCAGAATGTAAATGATGTGAATGTTGAATAGGGAGAGACAGGTTTTTTGGATGTTAAATATTAGTATAATAGTTTTCCTGTATACTTTAGTTTAGTATCTTCCCATATGACAAGTTGCTTTCCTGTCACGAACCGGTTCCGCTCTGTGTTGTCCTCGACTAGTTATTCGTATTTGCAATGTCGCGCATGCGCTGTCGGCCGCAGTGCCCGTGATGATGCTGGATCTCTTCGTGAAGCCATCTTCGGTTTGTGGTGCGTCGTATCACGATGTCGCATGTCGCCCTCCAACAAATCTAGAGCAGAACACATTGACACTAGGAACAATATTAGCTCATGTTATATCACACACGCCCCTCCTCTCCCATTTCCAATCATGACAGTTTGATCAACCCCAACCATTGTGGTGCGGGCGCGCGCGCAGCAGCGGTGTGCACCTTGATGGACAAAAAAACCACCTTGATAGCGTAACGCGCACACCCCCTCCTCACCACCATCGAGGGAGGCATTGCGATAGTAAGGAAAAACGTGGCAAGAGCCTAAAAGCCTAAAATGGTGCATAGCATTTTAAGATGGAGATCTTAGTCGCGCACCCGTAGATGTATAAGAGTCGTGACGCCCCTGGACTCTCCGCTCTTGAAACCCTTTAGATTGTTCTTGTTTCCCTCTTTTGCAGAATTTTCACTCTCTTCGCTCAGTGCCATTTTCTGAAAAGCCTCGGAAACGGAAATGGCGCAGTGCTGCTGGCTTCGACGACCGCTGGTACGGCCCCTACGGGCTTACACGGTCCCAAGATGAGGCCAAACAACGCAACCAACGCCCGAAAATCCAAATTTTAACACGCCGATGCGATATTTCATCACATTCTGATGTTTCACGACATCTACTACTTTCACATACAAATTCGACGAAATGAATGACGAGTCTCGCTGCCCATCGCTGTCCGGGGACCAGCCTACTCCCCGAAACGCTCGCCCTGATTCTATGCCCGTCCGATCTGAGTTTTTTCTCGGACGCTTTTCGCGGTAATCTCCTGTTTCCTGTCTCATCCTCGCCTCGGTCTTCCTTTTTGGTGAGGCTAGCAGCAAGCTGAAGGATCCCGGTCTCCAGCCCCTTCGGACTTGGCGGTCTGAACTTGTTCGCTTGTCACTTTTCCTTCTTTCCTGTTTTGTTGCTCCGAAGCTTCAGCATCACGGCACCTTCCCCCATGTCGATGATGTCTCCTTCTCCCTCCGTCGCATAGCCCACTCGTTGGTCTGGTCGTCGTCCTCGACGCCATCACCAAAGCCTATCCACCTCTCTCACCAGGTAGGATGAATTCTCAGGCTGGGCACCCGTTATGCCGCTTTCTTCCCATCGCCGCCCCTCTCCCCTACCCTCCCACACTCCCGACCTTCGGCGTACGTATCGCCTTACCGTCTCCGTCACTGCCAACGAAGCAGGCTCTCCACCCACACACCCTTTCACCCCAACCACCATCGTCCACACCCCTTCCCGCTGTCGACATTTGGGAAACGATCCACAGGTTGCGGGCATACCCGCAGGCTAGTGCAGGCTTATTGGATGCAGCCGCTTGTGCCGCCATGCACGGCTCTGCATGCCCAGCCTGGCGAAAGTCACGCTCACCATTTTCAGCTCCACCACCTAGGTTATGCCGCATCAGTCATCACGCGCAAAAACAGCTCAGTGGAAAAAATGAGGCTGGCCTAGTGTCACTGATTTTGGTCTACTGGTGTAACCGAGGGATTATCTCTCAGGTCGTTGCCCACACATTTCGCCCCGGTTTGATACCGAGTCTTTCCCTATTGGCTTGTTGAGGTGTTTTCATCAAGTCATAGGAAACGACATCGTTGGCTACACCGGACTCTTTTTCATTACTAGCGTCACTCATCTTGCTCTTGCTGCCCGTATCCATACCCTCCTCACGATCCCGTCCCTCCAAATCGAGTATCCCGTCGCGTTCTGATGCGTGCGTGGCAAGCTCCGCCCCATCACTCTTGGGTTACACGAAGCGCAAACACGGCTTGGATGTCTGCCTAGCACAACCTTTTCACTGCCGGTCTACCGGATTCTTTCCCTTGTCCCGCACCTGTCAGGATTCTTTGGGTCTAGAGCTTGCTCGGTGATACTCAACACACAGACCATGCAGTGCTGCAACCAGCAGATGGTTTACGTGTGGAGATGAGGTTGACTTGACGTCGGCCCTTGGGATCTGTTCTGGGTCCTCTTGTGCCTGACGACAGCCGTCACAGATGCAGTGGCACTATTGGTACCGGGCACAGAAAGCCATCGAACCCTTTCTTGGATTTCCGCGGCCGCCTTCTTTTACACAGCTGCCAGACCCTGGACTGACACCCTGACCGGCTGCAACCGCCCCATGTCCCCTTGTCGTCGGCCTTTATTCCTACTGGATGATAGAGCTCCCCTTGGTCCAAGCTTTTACCCAGAAACATGCGTTGGCTGCCGTGGTCTGCCGACGCTCGTGAGCACGGGACTCGAGCATTCCAACAAGGGCAAGCCGGGTCGTCGGTGGCGTGTTCATCTGATGGGAGGGGCTTGGGTACCGTCTCAGAAAGGAGCGGCCCGGGGCACTCATGGGACCTTTGGGCAAGTGGATGCGTGATGGGCGAAATTATGCGTTTTGTACGCAAGTAGAATGGTGTTGTGGCGCGTGTTGGGGAGCAGAGCTGGACCAATAGTGCGAGGACTACCCCGCCGGTACATGCAGCGTGAGGTGGAGAGCAACGTCTTTATGCGGCGGGCGGGATGTATGTACGTGGCGGGCGTGCGGGCTGCGCGCGCATCAATTTGGGATCTGCCTAATTTTGGAGCTCTGTTATTGGGTGCAAATATAGCGAAGCTGGCGAGAAGCTGAAGGAGGGGTTACTCTGCATCTCCGTCTATAAAAGACGCTGCGTTCCGCTTCATCTCATCAGCTTTCTCTCTCTCTTCATCAGACTCTTCAGCATCACAACTATTCACACATTTTAAATACCCGGTTTTTTTAAAACACCAACTCTCAAAATGGACCCCTGGTATGTTTCCCATCACCTCTTTGCTGCAAAAAGCGAGCTTGGAAGAGTGACTAAGTTGCTCTGTGACCTACTGCTCCTGCGTTTTCCAGCTTAGCGAAATCTCCAGACGAAAAATCGCTGACCAAACTAGCAACTGCTCTACCTGCAACTGCGCCAACGGCTGCGACAGCTGCAAGTGCTCGAGCTGCGGCCACTAAACCGCCCAGTCATGCGCAACCACAACTGAGCGCGATGCGCTTCGGCATCCGCCCCGACTTTGAGACGAAACGAAAGCAACGGTCGATTTCGGTGACAAGATATGTCGGGGCGGACTGAACGGGAAAGAGGAGGAAGAAATGGGTTTCTGCATTCTTGATTTTGGATTGCGATGCTGCCTTCTTTTTTGGTTTAACTCTTTTCTGCCAGTTTTTTACTTTATGCTGATAGCTGCAATCTGATCTTGGTTGAAGTACATTCTTTTTCGCATCTTGCTAGCTTGAGCGGGTCTAGTGTAAAATGCTCCGCCGCTAACGCAGTTCTTTGTCCTGTGATTTGCATGTCGCCTTGCAGCGGTGATGGATGGGGTCTGGAGACGGATCAGTCGACATTTCCATTTGTAAAAGATTTCCAAACAACAGACGCATTTTCCGCGAATTTTTTTCTTCTTCTTGCTTCGTGCTCATCGATCAGTAACGGTACTGGCTGATCTCACTGATGCTTATGCCCAGCTGCAAACCATAGCGACAGTTGCCTTTGACCCAGGTATTGCCAGATGAACCACTTACTGTCTCATGCTACCAGACTAGTGCTGCGTCCTCGTCATTACTATTGTCTAAATCCTTCGCAGTCTTATTTCTTACCAGACGCCACATACGACTTTGAGGTGCTTACTCCCTGGCTGCCCAACGGCCCTATGTACGGGCTAACAGTACAGCTGAGCACAGCTCAGAGAACGGCGATCGCACCAAGTGGAGATAAACCGGAGACAACGTTGGCGCGGCAGACGTCATGAGCCATGATTTCGGGATTGTCAATACTGTCGCGAGATTCATTGTTGTTCCTGCCGTGTTTCGATTTTTAAGTTTGCGGCGGTAAAACTTTCTAACGGCGAGGCACACGACACTGTAGGTTGATTCGTTGACTCAATCAAGACCAACCTGTCGATTCGGTTGAGTGTTTCCATCTCATGAGACACCTACCTAGCAGTGTAAGACTAACGCGAACTATTTTCTTGTAAATCCGGGTTCAAAATCCTGGGCGTATGTGCTAGTGTGTAAAAAAACATGGCCGCTGGAGTTGTTGCGGGGACAGTAGCATCGAGATTTCTTTAAGAACCAACCCGTCGATTGTGCTCTTTTCTTCTTTTCTTCTTTTCTCCTCCCGCGACATTCATTCAAATCGTCAACCCGCCGGCCACAATTCGGCGTTCTCTTTTCATATCTGCACCCACCCACCGCGGCGTCGCAGTGTTCCGTCGTGTCAATGACGACGAACAGAAACGGCAGCATTCCGTCCCCAACTGCATCGCCAGTATCACCGACCAGCCGACCTCGGCGCACCGAGAGCAACGATGTATTCGATCGCGACATTGAGGCAGCAGCCGCCGACGGCGACCACTATCCCGACCATGACGTCGCCGAAATGCCCACACTCGACGGCTCGTCGCGAGAAAGCGCGTGGCACGCTAACAAGGTCCCCAAATGCCATGAGAAGGGGTCGCAGCTCGGCATCTACCAGCGATCGCTCCGCGTGACCTGGCAGTGGTTCTCGGTCAACATGTCCACGGGCGCCATGGCCTCGCTTCTCGGGCAGATTCCGTTTCGCTTCAACGGAATACGGACGATTGGCGAAATCTTTTACGTCGTCAACCTGGTCACCTTTTGCGCCTTTGTGCTGCTGATTGGCGCCCGGTTCGCCCGCAAGCCGCGCGCGCTGCCGACCAGTCTGCACCATCCCAGCGAGAGCTTCTTCTTTGGCGGCTTCTGGGTCGCCGTGGCGCTGCTCATCAACGGCATGCAGACGTACGGCGTGCCGCGATGCGGGCCGTGGCTGCCCGACGTTTTGCGCGTCGTGTTCTGGATCTACTTTGGCTGCGCGACCTGCGTGGCGATTTTCCAGTACCACATCATCTTTCACGCGGAATCGCTGACGCTCGCCGATGCGATGCCTGCGTGGGTGCTGCCTACATACCCGTTCCTGGTGACGGGCGTGGTCGCGTCCAACATTGCCAAGTCGCAAACCGGGACCAACGCGGTGCAGATCATTATCGGTGGTCTCGCAGCGCAAGGAATAGGCTGGATTATTGCCTTGTTCATTTACACGGTGTACCTGACGCGACTGATTAGCAGCAAGATGCCGCCGCCGTCGATGCGACCCGGCCTGTATATTTCGGTTGGACCGGCAGCGTACACTTGTGCGGGCATTCTCTTGCTGGGTCAGCAGGCTAAAAAGCACATTCCGGACGACTATTTGGGCATTACTGCTTTTCCTGTCGGCCAGCTGTGGTTTGCAATGTCGGTACCGGCGGGTATTTTCCTGTGGCTGCTGTGCATGTGGTTCTCGTCAGTCGCGACCCTGTCGATCATCCGGGACGCTCGGCGCATGTCATTTTCGCTGTCGTGGTGGGCGTTTGTGTTCCCCAACGCCGGCATGGCCATTGCGACGATTCAAGTCGGCACCGTCTTGGAAAGCAAGCCCGTTCAAATCGCGGCGTGCGTCATTTCCGTCATCATCGTGCCGCTCTGGATCATGTGCGCGGTGCTGCACATTCGCGCCGTGTACAATCATGAGCTGCTAGCTCCGGGTAAAGACGTCGGCGTCGAGGATGTGAATCATGCACACGATGTGAAGCAGGCAGAGGCAGATGAGAAGAGGAAATTGCGCCGCGAGACTAGAAGCAACAGTGCGCAGTGGAGGTCTAACTCGCAGCTCTCTATTCACAGCAAGCGTTCGAGGACGCTGAGGACGCCGAATGGACCGCGGCCCGCCCCGGTAGAAGAGGCGACGAACGAAAAAGAGGGCTAGAGGGCAAGATGCTGTCTACGATGTTTTTTCTTGTTGCTTTTATGTTAATGAGTCACGTCTAAGTATGTCGCAAGTGCGGTACTTGTGAGCTACATTTCAACCACGCACTTGGCGATGTCTTATTTAGAGTATGTGTATATGACTCTCAGGTACATATATTTTCTTAAATGAAAGCCGCATTCTTCCGGCGTTTCCGCAGATTTAGAGTTGTGTCTCGTGCCTTGCGTTAGTCTGCCATTGCCGCTTACCTCATGACACGCCACAGGAGGCGTGCCAGGGATGTTCCCTTCTACTGATCGTCAACGTCAATTTCAAATTGTTTGAAAATATTGACAATGACAGAGTTTGGAGGTTTATCAGAATTTTCTTGTATCCCGTGAATTTGCTTTCTTCCTTGGCAACGCCAATTGTGCAACACCTTGGCAGCGGTTGATGCCCAGCCGGATACAGCCCCAACCCTGTACAGCACCCGCTGCAACGGCCCAGGCCAGCCCTGCACAGAGGCCATTGGCGCCGCCGCGGACGTCCCACAGCGGACCTTTGTCAACTCCGACGCCCGATCCGCGAGACAGCATGACTCTTGACAGGTACGTTTCGGGCTGACAGGCAAATGAATAACCAGGGTAATCAAATGACCGGCTGAACTGTTTGCTTGCTAGCTGGCCCATGTTGTGAGTTAGTAATCCGGAAGCTTGTCAGTACTGCTAATTTGGGCAGCTTCCGTCCGCTTCGGTCGCCCCCACCATACTTACCATAGTCGCCGGATCGCTCGTCTTTTTTTCTTTTTAGCTTCCTCTCCTCTCGTGCCTTTCATCTTCTTACTTCTTGCCTTGTCCGTTGTACTATTTTGTTTGCTGCCAGTGGCTGGTGTCCCTGTGACGGCTCTCCCTTCTTGTGAAACTTCATCCATCCAGCATCTTTTCCCGTATTTCCCTCCGCCATGGCTTCTAACGCCCGCCAGAGCCTCGACGCGCCGCCCATCTCCCAAGTCAGGTCAACCGCCTCGACAGCCACCGCCTTCAACTATCCTCACGGCCACCTCAACTCGCTGAGCGACCAGCAGAACGAGGCTTTGCAAAAGTTCAAGGCCGTGCTCGAGGAGCGCGGCATCTGGAAGCGCGGACCCCCACCTTCGCACAGCGAACAGACGCTACTGTACGTTGCCATTCTCCAAACGACCACCTCGAGCAGCTATCCCGAAACGACAGAGTCGCAGCTAACAGGATGAAATTGAAGTCGCTATCTTCGCGCACGCCGCTGGATTGTGGAAGACGCAGTTGCGCAGTTCAAGGACACAGAGGACTGGCGCGCCGCCAACGAGCTCGACATCCTCTACGAGACCATTGACCTCGAAGCCTACGAAGAATCTCGCCGCCTCGTTAGTCTACCACCGATCCAAATAACTCCGGATATTCCGGAAATCGCACTTCACCCGGAGTCATAACTGACAAGCTGTATTAGTACCCTCAATGGACCGGCCGACGTGATCGACGAGGCATCCCGCTCTACGTCTTCGAGATTCGCACCCTCGACAACAAGACTGTCTCCAACTACGAGAAGAACGGCGCCAAGTCCAACTTTTCCCAGGCCAAGTCTGATGGCAAGACTCCTCCCGGTTTGATGCGCCTGTTTGCGCTCTACGAGAATCTCACCCGCTTCAGCCAGCCCTTTAGCACGCAGCTCACCGACCGCGAGAACCCCGACATCCCCATCACCCTGAGTACCAACATTGTCGACGTCCAGGGTGTCGGCCTCAAACAGTTCTGGAACCTCAAGGCGCACATGCAAGCCGCCTCCCAGCTGGCCACCGCCCACTACCCCGAGACGCTTGACCGCATCTTCATCATTGGCGCGCCCTTCTTCTTCAGCACCGTTTGGGGCTGGATCAAGCGCTGGTTCGACCCCATCACTGTGTCCAAGATTTTTATCCTGGCTCCGAACGACGTGCTCCCGACCCTCGAAACCTTTATCGAGAAGCGCAACATTCCCAAGAAATACGGCGGCGAGCTCGACTACAACTTTGGCCAGCTCGGCATCCCCGATCCAGCCTGGGACGGTGTTGTCGAGTGGGATAATGGCTACAAGTCGTTCCCCTCGGGCCCCATGATCTGGGAGGACGTTGAGGGCACACCCGATCGTGTCCAGTGCGTCGCGCTCGGTTACAAGGACGGCAAGCCCCGACGGGAGCGCGTCTGCACGATCCCCCGCACGTGGTCGCCGCCCGAGGATGAGACCAAGGCGAGCGCCGAGGAGCCTGCTTCAGCGGCTGCGCCCGTGGAACAGGAGGCTGCGCCCGCCGCGGAGCAGACGACCGAGCACAAGTCTCCCGAGTCTTTCCGTACCGCCGATACCCAGGTTGACACCCAGGTCGACAACAATGCCGACGCCATGGAGAGACTTGCGATTGATGAGAAGAAGGCCAGCGCTGAGCCCGCCCCCGCCGCCGCGCAGGCTGCGGCTTAAGTAGCAGTTTCAAAGTGCCACCACTTTACCTCTTGAATAGACGATGATGATGGGAACGGGTACAGGTTGAAAGCGGCCAATTTTTGCATATGCTGCTAGGGATTAGCATCAGACGGGCATCTACAGGGTCAGGGCGTTTACAACATTTTTTTTTCTTTATATATACCACAAACTCGGTCTTGGGACCAATTTTTGCATTTACGGTCTATAGATATACATTACTTTTTATATTTGCCCATTGCCATTGCTCGTAACTATGCAGGAACCCGATACATTGGCCCTTCCTATGCATCCTAATATCATAACCCAAGAACTCGGACCTTTCCATATTTCACAGATATACAGCTTTCAAATATGTTCTTCTGTTCGCCCTCAAGTCTTCTTGTAGCCTCGCCTCTTCCGCCACTCTTCCACCCCCTTTTCGACTTCCGCCCACGTCACGCCGTCGCGCACCAGTCGCATCGTCACGCCCAGCTTCTCCGTCTCCATATTCCGACTCTCGTCATCAAAGAATAGCATATCCTCAAATTTAATCCCCGTGCGCTTCTGCAGCGTCTCAAAGTGCTTAATCTTGCTCCCGGGGTAAATCTCCATTCCGCCATCAAACACGTCCCCCGCGCGGCGCGCCTTTAACCCCGCGTCCGCCACCGCCGGCAGGTGCAGCATTTTCAGCAGATCCCGCGCCAGACTCGGCGCTGACGTCCGCGACGCGACGCCGAGCTTAATCGGCGCCGTGTTGGCGGCAGGTGCGGCGGCAGTGTCGGGGTGGTGCGGCGACAGGCCGGCGCGCGGGAGGAGCTGCAGGATATATGGCACGTCACTGTAGAAAGCGTAGTCTTCGCCGTAGCGGTCGGCGGTGGACGTGTGCGCGGCGTTGGCCTTGAGCGGCGGCGTGACGTGCGTATCCACCCAAAACGGCCACAGCGTGTAGTCGAGGTCGAAGACGATGAGGCGCGGCAGCGGCAGGCTGGGGTCAGCGAGGGACGCCGGCACGGTGGCGGCCGACGGGGCGCCGCTGCCGCCGCCGTTGGCGGAGGAGGCTTCGGAGGCGGAGGTCCCGCTTCGGGAGAGCTTGCGCATGCTGAGGCTGGTGATGGGAGGAATGTGGTTTTGCGGGAGAAGGAAAAAGTGAGGGTGGTGTGAATGTGCGTAGATGACAGGGATTTTTCGCGTAAGGGGCACGCGGATGGTGAACATGGCAAGGGAAGGGCGGCGCCTCCTCAAGGGAGCGAGAGGTCGTGGTTGAGTATTGAGGGCATCTCCACAAAATACAGGGTAGCTAGAAGGTCGACGAATCTGGTAGTTTTCGCCTCGATGCCGGTCAAGTATTGCAAATATAATTGGTATTTAAGTGATTCTTTTATTGTTCTTCAAATATAACACTGTGAGGGAATGTATTGTAGGCCTAGAAACCTGATATGGCTGCATGCGAGGTACCCTTGCCAGCACTCATATCTAGCTCCAGCATGGCAACAAAGCTGCCAGCCTTTCACGCATGCTTGGTCCTGCAGAGACACTCTACCTTGGAAAAGGTGACCGTTGGGGTTTTTGTGTTATCCGTACGGAATTAATCGACGAATCATGCGCCGATAACGTCTTCGCAAAGAAGGGCCATGCCAGCCTATCGAAATGTCAATTTTGTGGCTTACAACGAAGGCGTCGTGCGTCATCAAGCTTACCACTGGAATCGAGCAACACCGCGCTTTTCTTCCTTCCTTTTTGCAGGCGGCGTCAAATTCAGTAGGGTTGCTAAGTTGCCCCTCAGCTAAGACTAAAGGTTAGATTGAAAAGGGGGGGGAAATGTTGGCATGACAGAAACTGGAAAAAACAGTTCATACGCGTGTGGCAGTCCACATCCGCAAGATTGACAATGTTCATCTTGCAGCAATTGGGCTGTGAATAAATCAGTCCTGCAGGGCACAGCGGAGCAGGCGCGCCTCCTTCACCGAGCGGCGGCGGGAGGCTGATCTGAGGAAGAGCCACAGCTGGACCAGCAAGGGCGCAGAGAAGAGAGATGAACTTCATGATGATTATTGTAAATGAAGAGCTGCGTCTGTCTGCTTGGCTTGGGAACCAGATAGCCGTCATCGCCGGCGGCTCGGGCCTTTTATAACATGATAACAGCGATCGAATAAACTGGCCAGCAAAGAAAGGTCAACAACGATGTGGTATTCGCGGCTGGCACATGGTTAGACTTGCGAGAATCAGCTATGCAGTTCATAGTGTCTGAGACAACCAGCCCTGATCAGCCTACAGAAACCACTGGTCCGGTGATACAGACGGCAACCACCCGCATTCTGAACCGTTCAGGTCGATACATACCTTCGTAAAGTATTGAGACATGCGCTGCATTGCGCGCACACCTATTCGGGTTCAATATCGGTGCATAAGCGACGCTCGCTTCCACCATGCGTTTTGTTCCGCGCACCGTCTCCACGGCGCCGAATACGTCAAGGATAGGCGAGGTACACGAAATCAAAAGTAGCGAATTTTTTTTTATTGATGATGTCCTTCAATTGCCTTGGTTTTCACTATTAGCCGATGAATCGGATACACTACTCTCGATGCTCAGTTGCGATGCAGACACTGTCTCGTTCTCTAACCGTTGCGTTGACCAATGAGTAGGCATGAGTACTTGGAAGCTGCAACAATCTTATCATTTTTCGGGAAATCCTTATTGAACGCCATAGAGACAGCAGAATTGCACGACTAGGCAATTGGGGGGAGTAGAGAGACGCCGGAGCCTCGTGTACATCGATGCCAAAGACCAAGCGCTCTTGGTAGTCGGGTTTTATTACTCGAAAATTTGAAACGAGTATGCATCTGTGTACGCCACTCATACTTCATCAATAAAGAAACACATTCATACCATATCGGAGAGCAGTTTGGCGGAGGCTCACGTGAACTGCAGTGCAGCTGCGCGCAGGGCCATGAACTGATTAAAAGGCATTTAGACAAGCATGGGAATCGGTCTTTGTTATCCGCTTCTAATTGAAGATCAATACTTCTATGTAAACTGTAAACTAACGAAATCGCTTCATGCAAAAACTCTCCTTCCCATACCATTCAACGGCTTTGTTCACCATCTGCCAACCCCCAATCGCTCATTAATGCCCGTTATTAGATGGAGAAGCTTAGGGCGAACCGGAGTCGTATACAACGTTAAAAGCGCCGTCAATGTCGTTGACGCGCACCAGTCTGGGATCTGGTCGGAAATTACTCCGTATATATGGACCAGAGCGCACCATCTCAGCATGCTCGTAAAAAGTACGCTCTGCGCATATCTCCTTCCACGATCCGTCTGGCTGGTATTCGACAAAGGTCTGCGCAATAATTTCTTTCTGAAACACTTCGGCCCACATTGGTGAATCGGGGCTGTTGCTGGAGAAGCTGCTTATCGTCTAAAATTCCGCAGCACCGAGTGTAGTAAAATCCCACATCACCGCGACTAAGCAGAATACTACCGGCATCAGCGGCACCGCGGGCTCGGGATTTGTATTCATTGGACCTAAGAGTTCTTTATGCAGCGTGAGATTGCGACAAGCATCGGTAGATATCCGTTGCAATTTACAGCGCCGCGCAGGCTGGCGGAAGTGCTTGTGTTTGCCGTCCGTGATGCTCTTTGATTCCGGCAGCACAAGCGAGAGCGTCTTGAGCTCGGGCAGCCATGTCTGGACGAGCATGCCAGCTGGACGGCAAATGGCACTATGAAGCTCAACAGCAAGAGACTGTACGGTTTTGAGTTCGGGAAGCATCTGGAAGATGCATGCTCTGGCCTCGGCGCCCTGCACCATCTGCTCCCAACTCTCCCCGCCCCAGTACAGGGTGTCTATTTCTGGCTTAAACTCGCGATATGGCACGCGGCATCCGGCAGCTGACGAGTCTCGAAAGAGCAGTCGGCCGAGGTTCTTGTTCTGCATCAGGGCGCGCGACTCTTGGCAAACGTGCATCGCGACCGGCCAGCTTGTGTCGACCAGCAGTGGGCGAGCGGGTTGCAGCCCGTGCTTGGTTAAATAGACGGGCCACAGAAGACAGACCTCAGGTTCATCCTCGGGGATGCTGAGGAGCCATATTTCTTCTCGAAGCTCGAGCGGAAGCTTGTTGAAGCTCATGATTGCTGCGTTTGCCTGCTAATATAATGTTGATGCTGTGGTGTGGGTATACTGATGTTGGAGAGACAACAAAGGCGACCACACAACCAACTAGCCCCAAAATAAATGACTGCAACAAAAAAGAAGCAAGAGCAAGTGAAGCTATACTCTCCCCTTCCCTACTTGACCCATATTGTGTCATTCACTTTGCTTAGATCTCGGTTAGCTTGATGCATTCTACCTTGGTGATGCATTTAACATCGGCAAGCGCGTACGGACGTTGATGAAGTAAACGTTTTGCTACCTAATCCATAAGATACAGAACAAAATGAAATCCTTAAATCATTTATTCTCGCTCAAATACGTGGCCTATGACAACGGCGCATCCGCTTGCGCTTTTTCAGAATTTTTAGTCTTCCAAATCTCTACTTCACCGCCACCACGAATGACTCCGACACGCATTGTAGACAATAAATTGTGCGCCGCGTTCGAGTGTTCGTAAATGCCTCCGTTAAAAACAGCCGTCGCATCCTTCCCCACAAAAGAAGAAATCAACGTTTTGCCCCCAGGATGCTCCTCAATGAATGGTGCAACATCATGCACCACACCACTAATCGCCATCAGCGCCTGTCCACCGTCGCGCGCCCGCTCCACAAACTCATCCCAGGACATGACGGGCAGGTCGGCAATCGGGGTGCCCCAGTCGAGCTGCGCCCGTTTCTGGTCCAGCTTCTTCTGCAGCTGCTGCACGCGGCCCTTTTCAATCTCGTTGTGGCGGAACTGCTTGAGCTCCGTCGCCAGCCCGAGCTGCTTCCACGTCCAGATTGCCCACTTGGTGGGGTCGTACTGCCACCACTCGATGGCGTTGCGGTAGTCGGACGGGAATTCGTGATGGAAGTTGTGGTAGCCCTCGCCGAGGGTGACGAACGCGGTCAAGACGTGGTCGCGCGGCGAGTTGCGGTCGTCGAACGGCTGGTCGCCCAACCAGTGCGCGAGCGAGTTGACGCAAAACGTGGCCTGCTGGATGAAGCTGGAACGCAGAATACCGGCGTAGATGAAGCCGCCACGCCAGTCACCCCAGCCCAGGCCACAGACCAGAGTTGGGAAGACAAGTGCCATGAAGATGACGCCGGGGATGTAATGGCGGTGCTGCCAGACCACGACAGGATCCTCGTTCAAGTCGCTAATATCCGATCGACCAATTCGCTTAGGATTCTGCTTGATCACCATCCATCCGAGGTGAGAATACCAGAACCCTTTCTTAACGGAATATGGATCTTTGTCGGTATCGGTATATCGATGATGCGCACGATGGCCACGCGACCACCATCGGATCGAGCCTTGCGCAGCACCAAGACCAGCGGCAGCAAGATATATTTTTAGAGGTAGACTTGCTTTGTAGCATGAGTGCGCCCAGAGGCGGTGATACCCTGTTTGCATGTTAGCGTATGTTAAGAATTGAGACGACACTGTGATGTGTGTACCTGCAGTGATGCCAAGACCAGCGTTAAAGTAATAAACCACAGCAAATATGATTGTGTATAAATGCGCAGGATAATAATAAGCCGAGACCAAACCAATCAAAGGAACAAATATGATAAACGTGACGTTGAGCCAGTCGATGTGCTTGTGCCAATTGCTCAACGTCATTGGTTGCTCAGAAATGTGAACGCGTCGTGACGCTGCTACATTTGATTTCGTCCCCATGTTTTAAACTTGCAGTAGAGTAAAAGAATACAGCTTGAAAATAATTTCTAACATCAAATTGTTGCCGCAGCGAGCAGCATTGCTATATATACGGACCTCACACGGAAAGTGGTCTGACCTTGCCATCCCCAACTCTTCTCATAAACACTCTCTAAGCAGGAAAACCCCCGACATAAATAATACCGAGGCTTCAACAGCATGATAAATTCCCAACGCACGTGAAATGCGCAGGTAGATGTAAGCCAACTTTTGTTGAGGCTCTGGAGAATTGTGGTGCCATTGTGGCTCTCTGGCCAGGCCCAACAGTGCCCACAGCCTGACTCAAATGGGAGAAATGCTGGGGATAATGGCGTGAAGGGCGGCGAGGAAATAAATCGTCACAGTTGGGTTTATTTTTACCCACTGACATGATTTTCGAGCCAAGCTATGCAGATGGGCTGTCCAATGCGCGTCGCAGCAAAGCGCGATGGTGCGTCAGCAGCATTTGTGTTGGGGTTCACTGAGGTCGTCGAAGCACCACCAGATGACTCTGCATCAACCTTAAAATGGAACAGTCGATAATTTGAATGTTTAAGTTGCGAGAAAATCCTGCAATATTCTCTATCGTTGTGCCTAACCCCAAGTTCGAATTCGCTATGATCATCCGTAATCACTCCACCATCGTATCTGGACCATCCAACATCTTGTCTCCCTCTCCTATACAGCTTCAAGTATCCGTTTTGATAGAGGCTGAGTAACATCCCGTTTTAAAAGATGAAATTTTAGAAATTTTTTGGGTTAATAAATCTATTTCTATGAACAAACTTGTACATCAACGCCAGTCTCTCTGTACTTTTTTACCTTTACAGGCCCAGATCCTGGAAGAAGGCATCCGAGTTGGGCTCTCTGCCCAAAAACTCCTTGAGCAGATCCATCTCGGGCCGGCTGCCGCCGCGCTCCAGAACAGTGTGGCGGTAGCGGCGACCCTGTTCGCCATTCATGGGATCCGCCTTGAAGGCTGTGTAGTACATGTCAGCGGAGAAGACCTCCGAGTACATGTAGCCGTAGTAGCCCGCATCGTAACCACCGATGAAGTGACCGACGTTGTTGTAGCCCTCGCTCCATTTCCTATGCGCCATGATTAGTACCTGTGGAGAATGCAGATGGTTGATTCAGCAATCACTTACCAGCCGTGTCCGAGAGCTTCGGGGCCCTGGATGCCTCCAACCTCTGCACGACGCTTGTTCCACTCCTCGGCAAGGTCCAGCTTCTCCAGATCCTCGTGCGACGCGGGACCGTGAACCACCATGTCGAAGGTGCCGTAGACGAGCTGGCGCGAGTAAAAGACGGAGCTGTTGATGTGCCTGGTCTTGACGAGCTTCTCGATGAGATCGTCCGAGATCTGCTCCCCGGTCTTCCAGTGCGACGAGAGCGACTTGAGAACATGTGGTACCCAGCACCAGTGCTCCAGCATCTGTGACGGGGCCTCGACGAAATCGCGCGAGACGGCGGTGCCGTGGGTGGCGGTATAGTCGGTCTTGGAGACGAGGGCGTGGATGCCGTGGCCGAGCTCGTGGAACAGCGTCACGGCGTCGCTGTGCTGCAGAAGAGCAGGCTTCTCCTTGGTCGGCTTGGGGAAGTTGCAGACGAGAGACGTGAAAGGATGGCGGCGGCCGTCGGCGTTGAGGTTGGAGCCGGGACCAATGGTAAAGTTGGCATAGTGGCTGTACTTGTGATCGCGAGGATGCATGTCCAGGTAGAGGTATCCCATGAAGCTACCATCTTCGTCGCGAACGGCGTACAGCTTCACGTCCTCGTGCCAAAGGATGTCGTTGGCGTTGCCAGTTGGGCTCAACTTTGCGCGGGTGTTTTCGTCCAGTTCTTCGAATTGCAGGCCAAATATGTTCTCGAAAATCTTGATCATGGCGTTGAAAGTAGGCCAGAGAGCAAGGTATTCCGAAATAGCCTGCTCGTCGACGCTGTACTCCTTCTCTTTCAGGATGCGCTCGTAGTAATTGTAGTCCCAGACGTAGAACTCTCCGTCAAACTCAAGTCCGCGGGCCTCGTGCTCCGCCTTTTTGTGCTTGAGCATAGCAGCAACATCTTTTTTGACGCCGGCCCCAGCACGCTTTTGCATATCGGCGAGGAAGTTGTTGACAGTCTCCGGAGTCTTGGCCATTTTCTCGGAAATTCGAAGAGCGGCGTGGCTCTTGTAGCCTACTAGTCTAGCAGCCTCATCTCTCAGAAGAATAATCTGTCTGAAAAGAGGTGTGTTGATGTTCAGCTGCGTCAGGATTAGTACATGTCAGTCGGCCAACTTAGAATGCCAACCTACCTTGTTTTCTTTGGCCATGAAGTAGTCGCGGCGGGTTTCAGGGCGGGTAGCACGTTCCATTAGAGGAATGGCAATGTTGTTCTTGAAGCCAACCTTGTATTTGCCCTCGTTCTCGCCAGTGCCCTTTTCAAGCTCAGAGATATTGACAGAATCTTCGGGTACTCCGTCAAGCTCCTCAGCGGTGAAAAAGATGCCACCAGTTTCGCTGTTGGAGTTATTTCTAGCCTCAATTGTCAAACGACTCAACTCCAACTGGATTTCCTTGAATCGGTCGCGGGCAGGGCCGGCGGGGAGCAACAGGCCAGCATTGGCGTAGCGCTGGTACTCCTTCTCGACGATGTGGCGAGCCTCGGGGTCTAGACCAGCAGCATCGCGGTTATCGTAGACAGTCTTGACACGCTGGAAGATATCCTCTCGCATGCGCAGCTCGACAAGCAGCTCTGACCACTTCTCCTCTGCCTTCATGGAGGCCTCGCGGATGGCAGCGTCGGCATGAACATTGTGATAGAAGCAGATGATGCAGTTATCGTCGATGTTGTCTTGTTGGAGGATGGGCTTTAGCGTGTTTTCAAAGGTGGCGTCCTCGACCTTGGTCTCAGCAACGACCTTGTCAACGATGGCTCTGGCGCGCGCGAAGATGACTTCGGCCTCGGCGGCGATCGACTCGGGCGTGTGGTTGAACAGCAGCGGCGCCTGCTGGGGCTTCTCTTGCGCAACGGCAGCCATGATGTCAGAATTTCGAACTTTGGTTCCAACAACACTCGAAGTATGATAATGACGGGACAAGAGCTGACGGGACGCGGCTCGTTTTATGTTACCGGCGAGTGGCTGCTGACTCGGTGGCCTGATGATGTGCGGGGCAGATTGAGGTGGGGTGAAGCTGGATCGCGGGGCATTCTGGCGCATTTCATTATGTACAAAATGGCGGCACAGCCCCGCGCTTCGCAGGCAATTTCTTTCGATTTTCATAACTCGTTAGAAAGACAGACAGAGCAGCATGAATGGTCTACAGACTTTAGGCTGTTGCACGTAGCTGATCCCCTAACCCCGCACCTTATTGATCCTACCAGCTATTAGTTGCCGCATCTGGTAAAAGCCAAGGCTGGCCAGCCTCATGCAACAGGGCCAAGACAAGAAAGGGAAGACAAGAGGGGCGTGGCATAAACAAAAGCTCAATAAGTATAAAAGCATATTTATACTGAAAGTGACTTTGAATATGGACAATTAATACGAATACATCATACTGACTTTGTCTGACCTCTTGTTGCTTTTCCGCATGACTGCCCAGCCTTGATATCCACAATAAACGAACCGGGTACCACATGCGATATATCTGGAGACCCTGAACAAGGCTGTCAGGCACTAGTTGTTTACTCTCTTGACAGAAGTTCCTGGAGCAAACAAAGTTCCTGGAGCAGAACGCGGTCGATTATGGAGTGGAAAAGCAATTCACTTTCTGACATAGGCCGACAACTCCGCTGATAACCGACAAGCACGAGATTGGGCTATTTGAGTACGGCACATGCATCTCACAAGTATATTAAATCGGATCGGGCGCATCAATATCTGTGTCCTTAGTCTCACTACCTGGCCCGTTTTATTGCGGCTCAGACCATCGTGGTGACGGAGGTAGTGGGCTGTGACAGACACGGAGACATTTGTACGTGTTGGTATAGGCATCCACTTGTGAATTATGCTGAGTTCAAAGAGTGAAAGAATTTATAAGTTAAGCCTCCAGGCAGCTAGACCTGGTGTGAGTGAGGCAGCTGGGTGCTGATCACTGACGTTACATCAGATAAACTAGTAATGAAAAGCGCGAAGCTGGTGTGGTTGATACCCTGTATCAGTCTGCATGCACACCACGCAGAGAGGCCCCTACAGTGAGGATAACGAAGTTCTTTCGCTGTTTTGTTCAATGATCGTTCACACAAATACGTGGCCCTGCTGGCTCACTTACAGCTCTGGTTGATGTTGTGTTATTGGAATCGTGTAAATCGCTGTCTGTGCTTGACAGCAACCCGACGGACAAGGTGATTTTTGCAACTGTTGTGTCAACCATGGTAGGGTCATAATCTGGAAGCGACGGTAGCAGCCGTAGTGTAATATTGGGCAAGGCTGCAGCTCGTGACAGTGCAGCGTGTGGCGGAGCATGTACTGGCTACTAACTACTACCCCCTACCTCAGCTCGCTCCCCCAGGCAAACCCCGAGTTTCAGCTGCCTCCCATTATGCGCTTTTGCATATTCTACTACCCGTGCAACTCTCTCATGATAAAGCGCAAGAGAGAGTACATATGATGAATTTTAACGTGAGCGTCGGTGACCTCATCAAAGGCGTCGACCTGTGCCGAAAACTGCGGCGGAGCTTTGCAGCCGCACCGCGGCAGTATCAACAGATTGCCGACCAGTACGTCTCGAACCATGCCCTGCACACAAAAGTTCACCCTGACCCTAACCCCATCGTGAAGGGTGAGGAGTCTCTCTATTATTCTACAAGATATTGAGATTTCCGCTTCCGACCGTGATCTCACGGGTGCCGACCTGCATGACCTGCAACAGGTTGCGAGTGGGTGTCACGACGTGCTGCTCGAGCTGTCAGAGCTTGTTGAGAAAAATTGGCCGCTTGACGAAAATCCATCAGGGTCCAGAAATATAGCCAAGCGAGCCTGGGCGAGAGCCAACTGGTCTCCCGAACTCGCTCACTCTCTGCAAGGCCGCATCAGTGCCAGCGTGACTCTCCTGAATGCCTTCCAGGCTCGCATAACCAGGGAAACCACGGCGAGCCTCTTGCGACATGTTGAGGACCAAGAATGTCAGCGCATGCTAGAGTGGCTCTCTCCAACACAATATAGCCTCGAGCACAGCGATTTGATTAGCAAACGACACCCAAACACAGGGCAATGGCTATTAGACTCACCAGAGTTTCGGCGTTGGCTTAAAACACAAGGCACGACGATGTTTTGTCCCGGGATCCCGGGAGCAGGCAAGACAATCTTGGCCGCATCTGTTGTCGACTACTTTTTGTCCCACACACGGCTAGAAGATGGGATTGGAGTTGCCTACATCTACCTCAACTTCCGCCGACAGGAGGACCAGAAACTCCCGCACCTTATCGCAAGCTTAGTAAAGCATCTCGCGCAGCAAAACACATCCGCGATTCAGTCGCTTAAAACACTCTACGATGCCCATGCCAAAAACAAAACAAGACCGTCAATAAATGAACTCAACGAACTACTGAATGCCATCGTTCACTCCCCATCATTTGAAAGGATCTTCATCATCGTGGACGCTCTGGATGAATGCCAAGCTGCAGAGAATTGTCGGGCAAAGTTTACATGTGTCCTCTCTAGACTTGTGCAAGCCGGGAAGGCGAATGTATTTGCAACTTCCCGACCCAGTCCCGAGTTACAGAATGCCTTGCAGCAGAGTTCCACAATCTCACTCGAACTACGGGCCAACGACGAAGACGTACAGGCATACTTGGAGGGTAACTTTGAAAATCTGCCCAGCTGTATAAAGTCTAGTTCAGTCCTGCAAGATCAGATAAAAAGCACTATTGGAAAGGCTGTAGATGGGATGTTTCTCTTGGCTCGACTCTACCTATCACAGCTAGATGACAAGACGACTATCAAGGATGTCAAAAAGGCATTGAGATACTTTGAGGCACAGGGGAAAAAGGCCGGCGTCAGTGAAGCCGCAAACCTCGAAATTTTATCACAAGCATATGATCAAACTATGGAGCGGATTCAATTGCAAAGACCGGGATTTCGACTACTTGCGGAGAAGGCGCTATTGTGGATAGTGTCTGCTAGACGGCCGTTAAAGGTAATGGAGCTCTTGCAGGCTTTGGGTATTGATGAGGACGAATTGGTGTTTGATGATGATAACATTCCGCAGCTTGAGGATGTCGTATCGGCTTGCGCTGGCCTAGTCATTGTTGACAAAGACAGTGAGGTTGTTCGCCTTGTACACTATACGACACAAGAATATTTCGAGCAGCGCCGAGACAGTTGGCTTCCTGATGCTGAATGGCGCATATCACGGGCCTGCATTTTATACCTGTTTACGTGGGGAAATCGCCCATGGCCAACTATCGACTGCCACGACGACGATCTTGCGTGTGACGAACCAGCGTATCAGCTGCGCTCGTACGCGGCTGAACACTGGGGAGAACATCTTGCCTCTGCCCCGACGCACTGCCAGCTTAGCAGCATAGTGATTGAGTTCTTACAGTCTTCCAAAAGCCTTGACATCTGTACAACCCCCCTGCTCTGGGAGACCGAAGTTTTTACTGAACCTGAGCATCCGCCGGGGGGTAGGCATGCTCTTCACTTCGCAGCACACTTTGGACTTGTTGAAACTATCAAGGCTATTCTTGATAAGGACAAGAGACCCGAAGCGGTCAATGTTGGTGACCCAGCCAATAGGACGCCCATCTGGTATGCGATACGGTCAGGAAAAGAAGACACGTTACGTGAACTAGTTGGTCGCGGCGCCACAGTGTCACTCAACCTGCCATGTGAATATGGAACCCCACTGGCGGTGGCCGCATACCGCGGGCAAGACAGACTTGTCAAGTTTCTGGTTGAGAATGGTGCTGGAGTAAACGACTCATTCCGTGGGAATTTCTTTGCACTATACCCAGCTAATGCTCTCCTCGCGGCTGCCAAGGAGGGCCACACCGAAACTGTCAAAGTTCTGCTTGCTTGCGGTGCAGATCCGGAATTTGAAAACAAGGAAGGCGAGGGGGCGCTTTTCTGCGCTGCGGAACGTGGCCATGTTGAACTGGTGCAATATTTAATCAACAGCGGGGCAGATGTCAACGCGAGAAATAGAGAGCTGACCACACCACTCATCAAAGCATGTGGGAGCGGGCGCCTCGACGTAGTAAGGCTGTTGCTTCTCAACGGCGCGGACTTGGAAGTAGTCGACATGCAAGGAGAGACAGCCCTGCGCGCTGCGACTGCCACTGGGGTCGAGGCTGTCGTGCTCGCACTCATTAACGCCGGTGCCGAGATTGATGCTCGAGAGATGTGGCTCGACGCACCGTTGAAAACGCCGCTTTGGATAGCTTGCAGAGCTGGCTATGCCCATTTAGCTAAACTGTTCCTCTCCAGGGGCGCCCACGTCGAGGCTTATCGCAAATTCATACACCGCTACGCGCGCTATCGGGACCCCTTTGTTTCCGACCTGACGCCTCTACAGATAGCGGCTGATAGGGGGCATGCTGCTGTTGTAGCGCTGCTGCTTGAATACAACGCCGACAAGGAGGCCACAAACGCGAAGTGGAAGACGCCGCTCATGTTGGCAGCGGAAGGACGCAACTATGACGTGGTTAGGCTACTGTTAAACGCTGGTGCGGACTTCCACGGACTGGACATAGAGGGGAAGAATGCAGCAACAGTAATTTGGCAACAGTATAGTTATGACAAGAGGTTCCTGCCCCCAGAGCCGACGGAGCAGCATACCGCTAATGTGTCAGGGTTCTTGCTCAACGCCGTCACTGAGGACAGAGCCCGTCGTATCCAGACCGTCGCTAGCCAGCACGAGATACTACAATTCTTTGCATCTCAGGGGGCTAAGCTGATTACATTTACCTCAGAAACAATCGGAAGGGATCGTTGGGACGAGTGGTGGGAGGACAGCGAGTACTGGGATATGCCTCCTTGCAGGTCCATAGCTATGGAGTCAAGCCTGCAACTGAGGATGCTGGAAGCTTAGCCTTGCCTTCAAATCTATTTATGTTATTCCTTCCAAATTCAACACATCTATCTACGCCAATCAGTAATGCGCTGGTGTTCTTATGCATCATCCGTGTTCTGGAACAGTGGCCCAAGCGAAACAAATAGAAGGGCATGATATTTACTACCAGCTAGCTAACTGCATCATCGACTTTTTATCGCCCGATGCCATGTCATCTCCGTGTAGATTTCCATGCTCTTGAGAAGTGACACACACAATTCCTGCTACACGTTAAACCCGACGTGCGAGAGGTCAGGTCAATCTTCACTTATGTGGATACGCTATGGCACTACTACTCACACAGCTCAGATCTCTCCACAAGCATCTACAACTCTACCAGATTTCCCCCGTATTGCATAGTTATTCATCATGGCGCAAGAACCGTTGTTTCCGACCAGTTTCAAAGAATTTGCTTTTACGACGCAAGACAAGCCGCAGGTCGTCATACATGGTGTTGCCAGCGGCGATGCGTCGACGTCATCGCTGCCGCCCCTCCTTCTCATCCATGGCTTCCCTCAGACGCACCATATCTGGCATCGCGTCGCCCCCGAGCTCGCTACACACTTCACGCTTGTGATTCCCGACATCCGAGGCTACGGGCAGTCGTCCAAGCCCACTGGCGTCGCCCACTACGCCAAGAGCGCGATGGCGCGCGACATGATCGCCGTCATGGACCAGCTCGGCTACGCGGGCCAGCCCTTTTACGTCATGGGTCACGATCGCGGCGGTCGCATTACGCATAAGATGCTCATCGACCACGCCGACCGCGTGAAAGCCGCCATCCTGCTCGACATCTCCCCGACGCTGCGCATCTTTGGCAACCTGGACCGCCACATTGCGCGGTACTTTGACCACTGGTTCTTCCTGATCCAGCCGTCGCCGTTCCCGGAGTCGCTGCTCAACGCCAACCCGCAAATCTTTCTGCAGAAGTGGATGAGTGCGGGCGCGGTGGGCGCGCTGGAGGGTCGGTTTGATCGCAGGTGCCTGGATGTTTATGCCGCGGGACTGGCGGACCCGGACACGGCGCGCGCCATGTGTGACGACTACCGTGCCGCGTATGAATTTGACACCGTGGAGCAGCAGGAAGATAAAGAGGCTGGACGTGTCATCGCACGCCCTCTTCACCTTCTCTGGGCGGAGAAGGGGGCTGTTGGGCTAACGATGAACTGCCTGCAGGACTGGCAGGACATCACGGATCCAAGCATCAAGGTGACTGGGGATGCTGTGGCGGGAACGCACTTTATTCCAGAAGAAAACCCCCGTTCAGTGATTGATGCTGCGTTGGCCATGTTTAAATAAATTTGCAAACCACGTGAAAACATCGCGTGCAAGAAAACGTTTTAATGATTAAATGTTGGTTTGATGATGTCGCCGTTCGTCGGCCTTGTGCTGTGTAGTAGTTGAACTGAATCTGGAAGAGAGCGATGGCATCTCGTCTACATTCAACACACAAATCAAGCATACAATGAACGTTTCTCGTACCCTTTTCGCCAAAATCGAGTTCTGTGGTGACTGGTGACTGCAGTGGCTTGGTGAAGGTTCGCCTTAACCCACATCGCAGAAGCACATGTATGTACCATATTGCTCCAAAACTTTTGCTTGTTCAATTTCTTACTCATCATTTAACCAATCTATTCGAAAAAGTCGTTCAAAACAACATGGAAGAACGCACTGCAAACAAGTCGGAACCTTGGACTTGGTACGACCTCCCGCTGGAGATTCGTGAACTGATCATTACAGCCATTGCCACCCAGAAAAATAAGGGCTGGGGCTCTCACGCGGCCGTGTGCAAGGAATGGCGTGCCATTCTGGAGCCTTTCAACTTTCGCAAGTTAAACCTGCACCCTCCCGAGCTCAACGAGCTTGTCACAATAGTGCCGGCAAATTCCAAGAATCAAAGACTGGTCCGTCACATCTGTCTCAACATCGACCTGCCCACATACGACTTCGATGACATCTTGGGACACGTACTTGCGTCTCCATACGCAAGTAAAATAGTTCTCAACTCGGTCTCGGAACTCTGCTGGGTCCTCCACGACTGGAAGCCAGCGGGCAAGCTGGCGCTGGAACTGAACGCGTACTCCACGAGCGACACTGACTGCTGGTTTCCGAATGTGCATCTAGAGTCGGATAACGTCGATGATCCGACGAATGCAAATATCATTCCGGATGTGTGGAAAGGCGGGCGCCCCTACCACGATCCCATCCACGGCTGGGAGCATGGTCGACGATCGAAGAGGGTTCCAGTAACCGCCATGTGTAACCTCTTTTCACCAATATATGCCCCTATGTTACGTTCTCTCAAAATAGTAGCTGTGACGGATTTCATTGTCCGCCGGCAGACGAGACGCTTCTTTGCACCGTATGGATTCAAGCATCTTTTGGTCGCACTTTCCCAGGTAGAGTCAATCTGGTACGAGCCGTGGGACTCGTATACGACGCCTTTCATGATAGAAAGCAGGAAATACCGGAACGACGGTACGTATATAAAGACTTGCACCTGATCGCCCGCCAATCTCATTGGAGAATAATTACTTACTTTGAGGCAGCTCTTTCCAGGGCTTTAGATCTTCAGTTAGTGCCACATTTGAAAAATCTTGTCCTATTTGAGGATTCCTATAGTTTCTATCGCCATTTTGGCGAGGAAAGGCGAATGTACCCCGGTATTCGCGATAACTCTCTCTTGTCGAAGACGCTCGCCACCAACGCTGCTCTGATGCACAACGTTGCCATTTCCTTTCTGGTGACGGCGGAGGAGCTGTTGGAACACTGGTACCCACAACCATTGGAGTGGCCCTTTCTCGAAACCCTGACGCTCACCTCGCCGTGCCTGCGACCTAGCTGCATCAGCGGAGCCGAGTCGCTGCTGGGCCGCGCGGCGCGCGTGGTGCAGCACATGAAGAAACTACATACGTTCGTGCTCTGGAACGGCGGGTGGTGGAACGGCGGGGACTGGACGATCGGCGCGCCGGAGGCAGGAGGGGAGGAAGGGAACGAGGAGGGGACGGGCGTGCACCAGTCGAATGCGTGCGCGTTTCTCTTTCGCAGGGTCAGTCGACATACGGCATCAATTACATGGCGCGGGAACTGGCAGTATACGTTTCCGCCACACGTCATCAAGGACTGGAGGGATTGTGCTGCAGCCTTGGGGTGTGATGGCTTGGAGGTCCGGCACGAGCACATTACAGACGCTTGCATCAGGTCGCACGGAGATGCCATCTATCATCTGAGACTGCCGTGTCCGGTCATCACCCCGGAGTCGATCTGGCAGATCCGCAGAGAGGCACATGTCGTAATATAACTCGTCGGTGCATAGTTGTAGCTAAGCTGGTCGCCAACTGCACGCATTGTGAGGGAGAACTACAAGACCAAGGAGTATTAACTAATTAGATATAGGTGTCAGGATAAGATAATCATACGATAAAATCTGTGACAAAATGTTGCAGATTCTAAAGTGGGTTGGTTCAAGTGTCGTCATGTCGCTGCTTATAAATACCCTGCGCCCTTGGTGTCCACCAGAGGGCGGCTGTAAGTCCGAGAACAATTGACCCCCAAACTAATTCGGCACAGAATCCCGGCTTATTTTTTCTTCTTCGTCTCATATTGGCGATTGGACGTATTCTTCTTTCTTTCCCTTTGCTTTGTATATATGTTGCGCCAGACCCTTCTTCGCCGCGCTCCCAAGTGTCGACATCCCCCGCACTCCCAATCTAGAGCCTCGTTTACCCCACCAAGGTCATCACCAGCATATAAACCAGCGGCACAACCTCTCCGGCCTCGCCCTCCCATCCCATCACCCTCAATTCTGCCAATCATCACCAGCGTCCGTCGCTACTCCTCCTCGCACACCATGGCTCCCGTCCCCGCCACCATGAAGGCCGTCGTCATCACCCAAAACGGCGGCCCCGACGTCCTCGAGTACAAGGACGTGCCCGTGCCCGTGCCCGCCGCCGACGAGATCCTCGTCCGCAACAGCATGGCCGGCGTCAACTACATTGACACCTACTTCCGCTCCGGGCAGTACCCGTCGCCTTCCTTCCCGCGCATCCTCGGCCAGGACGGCGTCGGCGAGGTCGTCGCCGTCGGCAGCCCCTCGGCCGAGCCGCAGCACGCCATCGGCAGCACCGTCGTGTATCTCGGCACCAACGGCACGTACTCCGAGTACGCGACGGCCAAGGCCAAGTCGGCGATTGCCATCCCCGACGGCGTCGCGGCGGAGGACGCCGTGGCCGCGCACCTGCAAGGCCTCACGGCATGGACATTTATCCGCCGCGCGGCGCTGTCGCAGCCCGGCGAGTGGGCGTTTGTGCATGCCGCGGCGGGCGGTGTGGGTTCCTTGCTCGTGCAGCTGCTCAAGATTGTGGGCGCAAAGGTGATTGCGACGGCGAGCACGCCGGAGAAGCTCAAGATTGTGGAAGACCTGGGCGCCGACTATGCCATCAACGCCAACGACGACTGGGTGGCCAAGGCCAAGGAGCTTACGGGCGGCCACGGCATTGACAGCATCTACGATGGTGTTGGCAAGGACACCTTCCAGCGCGATCTGGAGATGATTGCTGTCGGCGGCAGCCTGGTCATGCTGGGCAATTCGGTACGTTTTGACATATGATTGCGTGGATTGATATACATGTAGTTTGCTGACATGAATCAAATAGTCTGGCAATGTTGAGCCTTTTGACATTCGCGCCACGCTGGGTCCCAAGAACGTGCGCCTCTCGCGCCCGATTCTGTTTGCCTTCATCGCCGAGCGCGCAGACCTGGAAAAGTATGCCGGAGAGCTGTACGAATTTATCCGCTCTGGAAAGCTCAAGGTGCTCAAGCACGCCACGTACGACCTCAAGGACGTCGCCAAGGCGCACGCTGATATTGAGAGCCGCAAGACGGTTGGCAAGCTTCTTCTGAAGATTAACTAGATAAAACGCCGAGTTTAACGAATTAATTGAAAATTGTAAAATATGGTCAATGGAGAGGTTTAAAACATTTATATGTAGGGCATGTGGTACTTCGACTGTTGTCTTTATCATTAGTGTATTTAGCCATATTAGCTTGCTGAGTATTATACCAGAGCTCAATCATTGCTTTGATTAACCTAAATTCTATTCTGGCCAAAAAATTATCTCGCTTGTAGGATGCGTCCCCCAATTTTCATCATTGTATAATTCACGCGGCGCTTAAGCCTTGGGTGTTTGAATCGCGTTCATCAACTCCGCAGGGGGCTCTTGACGGTAGCCTTGAGGGTTGTTGCTGACCCAGCGCCACAGGTCGTCGCACGCCTTCTCCATGGGCATCTCCGTTTTCCACTTGAGCTCCTGGTTGGCGAGAGTGGGGTTGGCAGTCAGGTCGAGGACATCGCCCTCGCGGCGCTCAACAACCTCGTAGGGAAGATCGCGGCCGACAACAGAGCTAAAGGCCTTGATTATCTCGAAGACTGTGCTGCCACGGCCGGAGCCGAGGTTCCAGGCCTTGACGCCGGGCTTGTTGTCGCGAAGGTATTGGAGGGCAGCAAGGTGGCCCTTGGCGAGATCGATAACGTGGATGTAGTCACGGATAGCGGTACCGTCGCGAGAAGAGTAGTCTGTTTTGCGCTGTTAGGAGCGGATTTTGTGTTGAATTGCAAAGTCAACGTACCGTCGCCGAAGACGAGAAGCTTCTCACGCTTGCCAGTGGCAACCTGGCCAAGGAGAGGCAGCAGGTTGAAAGGCACACCCTGAGGGTCCTCGCCCATAACGCCGCTGGGGTGGGCACCGCAAGGGTTAAAGTACCGCAGAAGAGCACCGTTCCATTGTTCGAAAGGCTTGCCCTCCTTCTTGAGCTTGTTGCGCTCGGCATTTACGTGATCGGTGATGACGTCCTCAATCATGGACTTTGTGCGACCATATGTGTTTGTGGGGCCAATTGGGCAGTGTTCGGGAATGGGAATCATGTCGGGGAATCGAGTAGCATCGCCATAGACGGTGGCAGAAGAAGAGAAGACAATGTTGGAGACATTGTGGCGCGTCATGCTGCGCATGAGGCTGATGCTGCCGCCGACGTTGACGCGGTAGTACTCGAGGGGAATCTCGGCGGATTCACCAACGGCCTGTTTGAATGATCATTAGCTTCTTTCGAGGTCGACGCTCGTCGGAGAAATTTGTGCATACCTTGAGAGCGCCAAAGTGAATCACCGAGTCAATCTCGGGGTGCTTGTCAAAGACACCGTCGAGTGCCTTTTCGTCAGTTACGTCGACATTGTGGAAGGCTGGGCGACGGCCGCAGAGCTTCTCAATGCGGTCGATGACGTTCTCGAACGAGTTGTAGAGGTTGTCGACAATGACGACATCGTAGCCGTTCTCGAGGAGGGTCAAGGTGGTGAAGGAGCCAATGTAGCCAGTGCCACTGTGACGATGGTTAGCCCCGCCATACTGCGGTGTTTGCGCGCGCGCGAGCCAAAGATGCGGGCGAAGAGCAGAGCAAGGACCATGGGCTTACCCGGTGACGAGGACAGTTCCAACAGGCATTGTTGCTATTTGCGGACGAGAAGACGCTGAACAAAGAAATGGGTGATGCGAAATGAAAAGGAACAAGGAGAAAAACGAGAAGAGACACGAGCCTGGTTGCAAGGTGGGGTGGCGAGGGGCAGCTTAATGAGTTGCAGCTCTGCCGACAGCCTTCAGGGAGTACGACGCTGTTACAGGGACTCCCTGCTTGTCAGGTTTAGCGGCCCGCTCCCTCGAATGCGGCAACGCGGCCCCTAGGTAACATTGGCCCTCGCCCCCCCTGTAGCATTTGCTACCTAACAGCCTTCTTTTCTGCAACGGCAGGAATTGCGACGTGCAGAGCAACTCGTACTTTGCACTCCCTACCTTACGCAGCTCATACGAGGCTAAATTTAGTGCCCACGGGGGCCCAGTCGTTCGATGCGGGTGGCTCTTGTTTGCCGCACTAATCAGAGCACGCCGTGGTCGGCACCCAGCATTGGCAGAACTTTGCTTGTAGAGAGGTATCCTCTCCGCAAACCATGCTGATAAGAAAAGGCGCTTCTTGCTCACGGAGAATCATGCCGGTTTGGCTCTTACAAGAAGCTTTCTAATTCTCCCATTGGCTCGCTAGTCGCAACCAGGTACTCGAGTCTTGGGTAACTTTTACACCACACCGCTATGATAAGATCGGCAACGTCTTTATTGGAATCGGCAATGAGGGGCGTATCGCATTGGGGCAGTATTATTCAAGGCCACTTTCCACTTCCAATACCTAAAAAGCATGACATCTCGCGCTGACTCGGCCGGCCAGTTGGACATTGTTTGGTGAGTGCCCTGCCCGCAAGGTTGCTGCAACAGTCGTTAGCGTGCTGGCCATGCACGACGCCACAGCCCAGCCACAATACAACACGACAAACAAATTTAACACCATTGTGTTGCGCTTTTTGCCAGTATTTGGGAACACAAAGAGAAAAGAAAAACAATAATACGAGGGATACAAAAACAATATCCAAGCGAGCAAACATAATTCCCATATCATACAGGTATCACGTGCATATGCATGTCCAAATTTTCCATGTCGCACTCGCTGCCCAGCCCCCTCCAGCCACGAGCCACCTCGCATAATCCTCGGCCTCGATACGCCACTTAAGTCGCGCTTCCCCATTGCGACCATAACACGGCCACGCTGAGTCGCATGTCCAGCGGTTGCTTGATAGACGGCACCGACGGCTTCTATTTCTGCCATTCCATTTTTGCTTTTTATCGACGCATCTGCAAACATCTTTGACGAAAACGCCACAGCATATACTCGCACCCAAAATAAACCTTCCATTCATCATCACCGCGCCGCGCAGCGCAACCAGGACCGCCCGACGTGCACACCCGCCAGCCCGTTGCGCTGGGTCCGCCTTTGTCCCAAGCTCATAAAGATGCTCTTTGTTGGCCACCAGCTCAAGTGTGCGCCACCCTTGGGAACAAAGACTGCTTTCAACTCTCGATACGGCTCAAAGACGGGGGCGCTCTAACCACCGTCAACGTGCGCCTGCGCGAACCACCCCTCGGCCGCCCTGGCCTGGGCGCCTCACCAGTCGCAAACTCACTTCGCGCTCACTGGCTCACTGGCTCACTCACTTAAGACGCCAGAGTCCCGCGACTCATCTCTTCATCACTTCGCGACACGTTTCCACATATCACTTTTTCGAAAATTCTCCCAAGTTTCAACATGCCACCAAGAGCAGCCCCCGTTCGCCGCCGCCCTGGGATGGTCGCCCTTGAGCGCGCGCAGATGACACCAGGCGCCGAAGAACAGTTTAAAAGACCCAATCTGCCCGGATTGCAAGGTACACCCTCTGCCAAAAGATCATATACGTATGGTGCTGCTGTCGAGCCGCCGCCTACTCGGCCACTCGGTCGAGGCGATGCCGTTGACCTCAGCGGTGCCGTCGCTGGCGCGCTTCAAAAACACGAGCAGCAGCGAGCAAGACAGCTGGAGCTCCAGCAACGTCAACAAGCAGGCGCTGATTTATTTCTCCGAGAAGCCGAGCGAGATGACTATGACGACGGACAAGGCAGGCGAGCGGCCGATATGGTCGCGATGCCTCCACCTTCATTCACACCCCTTCAAAGTGAGTCAAGTGTTTTGCTATATAGTATTGAATGTTGCTGACTGTTGTAGATCCGCCCACAGAAAACTCTAGACATGTCGGTTTTGCCTCTCTGATAGAACAGCGAGATGAAAGCGACACCGACGACGCCCGTAGCTTTGCCATGGAGAGCGATTACTACGGTGACGCCACGATAGCATCAACGCCAGGCACTGCACCCACCACCGAGTCACGTCAACGGCACAATGCCTTTTCACAAAGACGCATGCCTGACGCGCAACGATTCGCTGCCCCAGAGCTGCCTGTCTTAACGCCAGGGCGGCCGCGCCAATCATCCAACGCTGAAAACGAGCGACCCAGCTCCCCTAGTACGCAAGATACACCTGGTCTCCGGAGTAGTCCTCGAAGACCAAGGCAATCAAGTCGCAAAGCGGTAGCGGATTCTCAGCAGAAAGGGCCTGAAGCTTCGAGAAACATTGCCAACTCTAAAGTTGACGATGCTATACTCAACGTCAAGGAAGTAACGAAGCGTGCAAAAGCCCTGACAAGAAAACTAGAAGTCAGCGAACGCGCGCCGCTGCGACAACGCAGCGGAAACTCAGACCACGGTCAAGAGCCAGAAGAAGAAATAACGACTCGCCCAAGCCTGTTTGCGCAAGCCAAGAACTTTGCTGCGGCTGCTAGCCCGTTCTCGTCGCGCTCATACTATGCATCAGATCATAGTGAACTTGATGATGCGATGCAAAGAGACATACTTTCAAACGCTGGGGACTCGGACGAATCCAACTCACAAACTCAAAATTGGCAAGAACGCTGGTCTTGGGCGAAGCCTCTTTCCTCGCTGCCATTTCTTCGTCGCGACGCGCCCGAGCTCGAAGAAGAGGTCGACTCGTTTGTTAGTGAGCGTGGACCAGAGGTAGCAGACGACACTATCAATTGGTGGCAGCTACTCAATCCCTACACATATTTCCAGGCCTTTTGCTGGATCATTAGTGCAGCATATTCTGCATTTCTCGATTTTTTGGACAAAATCTTTCCCCACAAGCTGTTCAATAGTCTATTGTCTTCATTCGATCTGCTGCTCTATACTGCTGCCTCAGTCGTCATGTTTGTCACAATCATTAGCCTGGCTAATGCAGCGCTCTTCGGCAAAGTCGACGGCGATTTCAACATGGATCGCTTATTCACAATACCCGAGCTTCAATGGCCAAATTTGGGACGCATGGCCGACAAAGCGCAAGACTTAATACCTGACTTTTCTTGGCCTACGTGGAGTCGCTCGTCCTCATTGCCAGACCTGTCACATCTGGATAATGAGGGCTTAGCTCGCCTGGACGAATACTTGAAACAGTACCAACGCGAATTTGAGCGGATACAAAACGCCGGCAAGCTTCATGACAGCTCGCTGAAGAAGCTAGAGGCAGTCATTCCCAAACTAGTGCATATTCAACTAGAGGATGGCAAACCCGTGGTTGCGCAAGAATTTTGGCACGCATTGCGCGATCTCATCCATCGTGACGGTGATTTCCTCACGTTTGAGAAGAAAGGCGGCGTGTACGAAGTTGCTTCCGAGGCGCATTGGAAAGCCATTGCGTCGCGCATCACCAAAGATCCAACGTTTATCAAGCAAATCAACAGCACAGTTGACAGCATGGAGACGCGGATCAAGGAAGGTGCTGCCAGTTTCTGGGACTCATGGATCAAGAACAACGACGCCAAGATTTCAGAGATGTTTGGCTCTGCCCTTGACCAGATACAGAACGCCGGATCCCAAAGAGACTTTGACAAGCGACTGCAACGCATCGTCAAGGAGCACATTGACGAGACGAACATGCACTCGTCCGTTGTTTCTCGAGAAGAATTTTTGCGCCACCTCAGCAACGAGTTTGCAACTCACCGAGCCGAAGTTCGCGCAGAGTTGGCGGAATTGCAGCCACGGCTCAGCGAACTGGTTCGCCAGGCGGCTGAGCTTGCGAGCAAAGAGACGCCGCAAAGCATGAGTAAGACGGAAATCGTCACCCTCGTCCACGGCATGGTGAACAAGGCCGTGGCAGACATCAACTTGGAAGCCATGGCTCGCGGTCAAATTCATTCGCATTGGGACAGCGTTCTTCGACACCAGATTAACTATTTTGGCCCGGGTGCTGGCGCGACTATCGATGCGGTACACAGTTCTTCCAGCTTCAAAGCCCCACCAGATTCTACGTACGTCAAGCAAAAGGGTATAAAGGGCGTTGAAGAACCGATTCAGCGGGCGGCGATAGAGCCGTGGTCTGACGAGGGTGACTGCTGGTGCGCGGCGCGCTCCCTGAACCACAGAGGTAATCCTCATGGTGCCATTGTCGCCGTGCAGCTCGGCCATCGCGTCATTCCGCAGCACATTGTGGTCGAACACATTGTCGCCGCGGCCACAGCAGATCCCGACGCGCGGCCCAAAGAGATTGAGGTATATGCCGATGTTGACGAATACCTGCGCGATGCCGTCAAAGACTTTTCTGCCGTCCATTTTCCAGACATTTACCCACTCGAGGACGAGGCCGAGGAGGGGTGGAATGTTAGCCCTGCCGAGTTTCCGAAACGCTTCGTCAAGATTGGGCAATTTGTCTACGAAGATGTGCAGCCTCACGACGGTGTGCAGGTCCATCGTCTGAGCGATGAGCTGGTGAACCTAGGCGTTGCCACTGACCACGTCATTGTGCGTGCAGTGAGCAACTACGGCGCCAAGACGCACACTTGTTTTTATCGCGTGCGTCTGTATGGTCAGCGCGTGGACGAAGGAAATGCCTCGGTGTAATTATTTTAGAGTGATGGATTGGATCGAGAAAGATGGGAACTCTTGGTTTTTCTTGTATTTTCAGGGTTGATTCTTTTGACATATATCGAACAGCGGCGTTTCAAGGGCTTGGATGGAAAATAGCATGCTTTGGCCAGCGCGGAGCAGAACGAGTGAGGACACTCGGGTATTCAATGCATTTGTTGTTTTTCTTGCCTAATCTTTTCTTTCCTGATAAATATTATTCTGCAATTTTGAGCACGTGTTAACGTCTTCCTGCTTGTAATGTTGTCATCCTTGTAAGTGTCGATACTGAGGAACGGTTCCGCGCCAGCCCCACCACAACCGACTGTGGGGCGGATCTCCAACGCCAGTGACTTTTTTTTTTTGTCGCCTGGCAGAAAAAAAGTTTTGGATGGCCCATCCCGCCTCAAAGTGATACCTCTGTAATACTCGCGAGACACACAATCATGGCCGCCAATCCTCGTGCTTCTGGGAAGCAGTCGCGGGCGCCCAGGCAGAACAAGACAGATGTCCGCCACCAAAAAAGAAAGCGGGATCAGGATGACCTGACGACGCTGGAGGATGCCATTCGGGAACTGGTAAGTCTTGGTCACGATTGTGCCGGCGTGTGCCTTGGAAATTGACACGATTGCTAATGGTTTTTTTTTCATGATCATAGGACCCTAAGAATACCGAACTCAAAAACTTTTCCGAACTCCCCCTCTCGCGAGCGACCAACAAGGGCCTCTCCGCCTCGCACTTTCAGACGCTCACCGACGTGCAGGCCCGCGCTATCCCGCTCGCGCTGCAAAACAAGGACATTCTCGGCGCGGCCAAGACGGGCAGCGGCAAGACGCTCGCGTTCCTGGTGCCGCTGCTCGAGAAGCTGCACCGCGCGCAGTGGACCGAGTACGACGGCCTCGGCGCGCTCGTCATCTCGCCGACGCGCGAGCTGGCGGTGCAGATCTTTGAGGTGCTCCGCAAGATTGGCCGCTACCACAGCTTCTCGGCCGGCCTCGTCATTGGCGGCAAGAATCTCAAGGAGGAGGCGGACCGCCTGGCGCGCATGAACATCCTCGTCTGCACGCCGGGACGCATGCTCCAGCACCTCGACCAGACGGCGGGCTTCGACGCCAACAACCTGCAGGTGCTGGTGCTGGACGAGGCGGATCGCATCATGGACATGGGCTTCCAGTCGGCGGTGGACGCGCTGGTGGATCATCTGCCCAGGGACCGCCAGACGCTCATGTTCAGTGCGACGCAGAGCAAGAAGGTCTCGGACCTGGCCCGCCTGAGCCTCAAGGATCCCGAGTACGTCTCAGTGCACGAGGCCGCCGTCTCTGCTACCCCGACCAACCTACAACAACACTACATCGTCACGCCCTTGCACGAAAAACTCGATACGCTATTTGGATTCATCAAGTCGGCGCTCAAGAGCAAGATCATCGTCTTCCTGAGCTCTGGCAAGCAAGTCCGCTTCGTCTACGAAAGTTTCCGCCACCTCCAGCCCGGTATTCCTCTGCTCCATTTGCACGGCCGACAGAAGCAAGTCCAGCGACTCGAAATTACGAACCGATTTACCGCCGCCAAACAAGCGTGTTTGTTTGCCACTGACGTCGTCGCCCGTGGTATCGATTTCCCCGCCGTTGACTGGGTTATTCAGATGGACTGCCCCGAAGACACCAACACATATATTCACAGAGTGGGCCGTACAGCTCGCTTCCAGAGCGACGGCAAGGCTGTGCTCTTCCTCGAGACGAGCGAAGAGGCCGGCATGATCAAGAAGCTGGAGCAGAAGAAGATTCCCATTCAAAAAATCAACATTAAAGAAAAGAAGAAGCGAAGCGTACAAAACGACCTGCAAAATATGTGTTTCCAGAACCCAGATCTCAAGTATCTCGGCCAAAAGTCTTTCATCAGTTATACGCGGTCAATTCACCTGCAACGAGATAAGGAAGTGTTCAACCTGAAGAAGCTAGACTTGGACGCCTACGCTTCCAGTTTAGGTCTTCCCGGCACACCACAGATCAAGTTCCAGAAGGGCGACGATATCAAAAAGATTAAGAATGCCTCCAGACAAGGCATGTCCAGCGATTCAGAGTCGGACATGGATCTGGATGGGCCGAAGAAGAAGAAGAAGAATGAAGTCCGCACCAAGTACGACAAGATGTTTGAGCGTACGAATCAAGACGTTTTGTCTTCTCATTACAGCAAGCTGGTCGTTGATGACGACAAGGCTTCCGATGATGACTCGGACGGCGAGTTCTTATCCGTCAAGCGCCGACTAAACGACGACGATCTGGATGCTGAGTCCAGAAAGGCCAACCCCAACGAGCCCAAGGTTATCTTTGGCCTCGGAGGCGAAGAACCCTACGTCATCGACTCCAAGCGTCGCGAAAAGGCCCTGCAGTCCAAGAAGAAGATGCTCAAGTTCATGGGCAACTCGTCCAAGCTCGTCTTTGACGACGACGGTAACTCGCACGAGGTGTACGAGCTGCAGCGCGAGGAAGACTTCAAGGAGGCGGGCGACGCGGCCGACCAGCGCGCCAAGTTCATCGAAGACGAGACGGCGCGCGTCCGCGCCGCCGACCTCGACGACAAGGCGCTAGCGAAGCAGAAGAAGCGCGACAAGAAGGAGAAGCGCAAGGCCGTGGAGCGCATGGAGCGCGCTGGCGGCGGTAGCGACGGTGAGGACGGCGACGAGGCGCCGCAGTTGGTCGGCGGCGGGGACAGCAACGAAGCGCTCGAGTTCCTGCGGTCGCTGCCGATTGCCGGCGAGGACAGCGGTGGGGAGGATGGGGAGGACGAGCCGCCGAAGAAGAAGTCGAAAAAGTGGTTCGAGGGCGACGAGGAGGAGGAGGACGGCAAGAAGAAGAAAAAGAAGAAGAGCAAAAATGCGGGCAAAGTGTTCGAGATGGACGAGGAGCCCGAGACGCTGGAAGATCTCGAGAAGCTGGCCACTGGACTCTTGGATGGATAAATGTACTTTTTGTCTATATATATGTAATGAATACCCGCCAAACCGTCTACGTACAAAATGTGATGCAGCTATGCCATTCAAGTGTAGTGTACAAAGCTTTGCTGTGATGCTTATATTTACTCCCAGATGGAATCAGCTCGGATCACTTCCATGTCCTCTTTGAGGGACAAGACAATCACGTCCAGCTTTTCGTCTACTGCGCCTCTCCTTCTCGGGAGAATCACAACCACACCATCACCTTGCGAGTACGGGATCCGCACAAACTTTGGCTTTCCCAGACCCTCACCGAAGTCGAAGTCGTAAAACCCCTGGTCCGCCCAGCTCGTGACGCACACGTCGCGCGGCCCAAACAGCTCCCACCCGGGGAAGATGGTCCTGTGATCGTCCACCCCGCGAACTAGAGCAGCGACCTCGCGCACATAAGTCGCATCGACCGTTTCTGGCGCCACGGCCGCCGCCACGGCAGCGACAACGCTGGCCATCCGCTTTGAAGCATCGGCGTCGGGTAGCTCGGCGGTACAGGAGGGCAGCGCGGCCGCGGCAACCTCGGCGATGGTGAACAGCACCACGTTGCCCAGATACGGGTCGTCGGGGTCGGCGAGCATGGGTGAGAGACGCTTGCGGCCGTTGACAATCATGGGCAGCTTACTGATGCCTTGGAGGAGGCTCGGGACGCGGCGAGTGCGTGCGCGCATGATGGCGGACCAGACGAGGGCGCAGGCGACCGAGTTGGTGGACGGCCGCGTGGACAGGTGCAGCTGCAGGCGGTCCTTGATGGCGTCAATCTTGCGCACGGATAGTTGAAAGACCTCACCCGTGCATTCGGAAGAGTCGACGGGTGTTGTGGATGGCGGCATCGGGGAGTATTCGGTATGCTTGGCCCATAGGTCGTCGATGCTGGTCGGCAGTGGAATGTTGCCGAGCGCAGCGTCGAGGCGCCAGCTGCGTCCCACGGCCGAGCGAAAGCTGGAGATGTGAGACGATGCAGAGTCCGAATTGCACATCATTTCAGACCAGAGACGGATGATGGAGGCGAAACCGAAGCCGTCCATGGTGCAGTGGTGGCCGTGGACACACAGCCCGACGGCATCACCCTCCGCAAAGCCAAAGCAGCTCGCCGAGAACACGGGAGCGCCGTCCTCTTTCGACGCATTCGCTGCCTGCTCTTCACTTGACGGCGGCCAGGCCTCATTCGGGATGCCGTCCAGGGGCATATTCTGAGCAGCGAGTTTTGCGTAGCGCACATCCGTGAGGATACCCTTGTCCAAGATGCGCGGAGGTTCGTCCGCGGCAGCCCAGCGGACTTCACGCCCGGGTGATTGGCCTGCCTCGGCGCCGGTGGCAATTACACGGCCTTTGAGCCATGGGATGCGTTCGCAGACCTTGTCCAGCGCGGATTGGAATCTGGGCAGAAGACTGCTCTGTGGGTGTGTGGTGGGAAACGTTAGGACGGCGGCGACATAGCACTCGGGCATGAGGAGGTCAAGAGGCGACATCCGCTCAATTGACTGATTCGATGCCATGATAAATTGTGGTCCCTTCTCGATTTTTGGGATTTTTTCGGTTTTTCTTCCCGGCGCAGAGCTCACGTCACTGGCCTCTTATATCGTGGAATGGATGCAAGCATTGGGTAGCACCGTCCTGTTGCCTAGGTCAGTCAAAAATTTAGTTGCCTGGAACCACATAAGCGAGATGTAGCATCCACTCCAGACATTGTGAGCTCAATTATCTGTCCGGCTTCATTTTCGACGTAAATAAAGAAAACAGATAAAATTAATTGGGGAGATGAATTATACGCCAGGTGCTGAGACGACACATTTGAGGCTGTTTGCCAACGCCCCACATTGTTGTGCAGACGGCCCCGCCACGATGGCAGAAAAATCATGACCGCCAAAAAAGTTCGAGCACGTCTTTCCGCCAACACCATTTCCTGTCCCAGTCCGCCGCGATCACAAATTTTCCTGCAATTGTGCTTTGCGCATACAAACAGAGACGGCCAAAATGAAGTCAGACAAGAAAAAGGGAGCTCCGGCTCCAGAGCACATCGCCGATCCTCGATTTCGCGGTTTCGAGACGGATCCGCGATTCCGTCTGCCGTCGAAGAAGCATGCCAAGACCAAGGTTGACAAGCGATTTGCTGGCATGTTCGAAAACGAAGAATTTACATCGACTTCGCATGTTGATCGATACGGCCGAAAAGTGAAATCCGACTCCAAGAAGAAGGCGCTGCAACGCCTGTACGAGACCGAGGGTGACAAGAAAGACGGCGAGGACGAGGACGGCAGCGAGCCTGAAATTGAGGTTGATGATGACGACGTTGTCCAAAGAGAACTCCGCGCTGTTCATGACCGCGATTCGCGCAACTATGATCCTGCTCGTGGTGGTGGTTTCTCGTCCTCCGAGGATGAGGACTCTTCGGAGGAAGAAGACTCGGACGACGAGGAGTATGGCGGCGCCGCACTCACGACCGAGGGTGACATGCAGAAGCTTCAAGACGAGCAGGCTGAGGTTGAGTCTGGTGAAGTTACGAAGCGCATAGCTATTGTGAACCTGGACTGGGACCACGTCAACTCTACCGATCTCTACGCTCTCTTCACCAGCTTCATCGGCGAAAGCCCTGGGCGCGTGACCAAGGTATCTGTGTACCCCAGTGAGTTTGGCAAGGAGCGCATGCAGCAGGAAGAAATTGAGGGACCCCCCAAGGAGCTTTTCAAAGAGAACAAGGACGATTCCGACAGCGATGAAGCCGAAGACAGCGACGAGGAGGACGAAAAGATTAAGAAGAAGCTTATGCAAGAAGGCGACGACCAAGATTTTGACAGCGACGCCCTTCGAAAGTACCAGCTCGATCGCCTACGATATTACTATGCTGTCATGGAGTGCTCGGATAAGAAGATTGCGCAGCAAATCTATGAAGCCACCGACGGCACGGAATACCAGTCTTCGTCAAACTTTATCGATCTGCGCTTCGTACCAGATGATGTTGATTTTGACGAGGAGGCTCGCGATGAGTGCACGAAACTACCCGACTCTTACAAACCCGTCGAATTCGTTACGACGGCCCTCCAAAGCTCCAAGGTCAAGCTGACATGGGATCTACACCCCGAAGAAGCGACACGCAAAGACCAGATCAAGCGTGCTTTCACCGGCAGCCGTGCTGATCTCGAGGAGAACGACCTCCGCGCTTACCTCGCCAGTGACACGGAGGGCTCCGACGACGAGGAGGGCAAGGTCGCCACATTCGGTGGCGACGACGACAGCGACGAAAGCGGCGAGGAGGAAGACGCCGGTGGCGAGGATAAGCCCAAGCTGTCCAAGAAGGAGCAGGCGCGCCAAAAGATGCGCGCGGCGCTTGGTCTGGGCGAGGAGCCTGCCCCCAAGGCGGCCAAGGGCGGACCCGTCGGTGAGATGCAAATCACATTTACCCCTGCGCTCTCCGACGCCAAGGCCAAGACGCCCGCCACGGATGAGGAGGAGACAACGATTGAAAAGTACAAGCGCAAGGAGCGCGAGCGCAAGGAACGCAAGCGTGAGGCCGCCCGCGCCCGCCGCGCCGCCGCCAACGGCGAATCGGTAGACGACGATGCCGCGGATGCCGACGCCGCTGCCGGCAGCGACGACGAAGAGGGCGGCGCGACCATGACGTTTGGAGGCGACGACGACAAGGATCTCGGCTTCAACGACCCCTTCTTCACGTCCGAGGCGCCCGAGCAGGCCTCCAAGTCCTCCGTGCGCAAGGCCGAACGCCTCAAGAAGCGCGAAGCCCGCGTCGCCGCCGAAGAGGCCGACGCCAAGGAGCGCGCGCACCTCAGCGCCGTCATGGCGCAAGACAACGCCGACACGGGCGCGGCCGCCGACCACTTGGATCATTTCGACATGAACGAGATTCTGCGCGCCGAGAAGCTCGCCAACAAAAAGGGCAAGGCCAAGGGCAAGAGCAAAAAGGCCGCCGCCGCGGCCGCGGAGAAGCTGGCGAGCCGCAGCGGCGGCACCGCGCTGCAGGCGGGCTTCGAGATGGACGTGGACGATGAGCGTTTCCAGGCCGTCTTTGACAGTCATGAGTTTGCAATTGATCCGTCGAATCCGAAATTCAAGGGCTCGGAGGGCATGAAGAAGGTGTTGGAGGCGGGCCGGCGCAAGAGGCGCGCGGCGGACTGGGCGGCGTCGGGCAAGGAAGAGTCAAGGAAGGCTAAGAAGAGCAAGTCGTCCCGGCGTTGAAAGAGCTCAGGATTGGAGAATCATAGGGAAAAAGGAGCATGTACATACTAGCGTAAAATTTAGACTTGGCAGCATGATGATAATGCCGATTATTTCAAGACTCGAGAGAGATTGACTGCAGTGATTTGTTTGTTCAAAGGTATCATTATCTAAGAAAATGTGATTGCAGAAACAAACGTATCAAAGCCAAATTGAAGCAGAATAAGCACGCCGTCAATGGAAAAAAGACTGAATCACCTGCTTTCACCTGATATTTCAAACAAAAACGCTACCTCCGCCGATGATGTGTGTGGTATGGTATGATGGTTGGGGTGTGTGTGTATATTGTCGTACGTCATGTCATGCGTTGTCCTTACGCGTTCAGAGGCTTCTGGCCGCTCCAGAAATGCATCTTGCCGTAGGCATGCACCTTGGGGTCGCGCATGGAGAGGCGCACCTGTGCGAAAAAGACCTCCATCTCCGTCTTTTCCCAGCCCATCTTGGGAAAGTGCATGGCGCCCACGGCGGGGAGGAAGTCTTCGCAGGCGGTGCGGTAGTACATGCCCACCAAGCGCATCAATCTGCAAAGGTTGTCAGTACACCAGTGCCGGGTTTGTATTTTTTTCATCGCCGCAAGGGTGGAAAAACATACTTATCTTTGGGCCATGTGCCATAGGGCAGCTTGACGTAGTTGTGTTGTATATTGACGAAGCCGGCCTCTTCGAGATATTGGCGGCCGAAATCGGCGGCGCTGGCATTGGTGCCGAATTGCGCAAAGGCTTCAATGAGTAATTCGGTTAATCTCTTTAATGGCCATCCTTCTGGAACGCTATCGTCGTCGGTGTGGACTTGGCCGTCGACATCTTGCAGTTCGACCCAGCCGCCTGGTTTGATATGGCTGCGACATTGTCAGAAGACCTTTCGCAACAGAAACGATTTCGGTAAATCTCACTCGTAGGCTTGTTTTAGCAGATTGACGGGTGATTTCAAAATAGGAATCATATTCCGCAAGTGCACCAAGTCAAAGTCATCGCCATTCAGCCACTCAGCCTCTACATCGTCGACCAGGAATCTGTAACGGTTAGCATCATGCACTGGTGATGCAGCATTCGGCTTGACATACTTGACGTTCGGAGGGACCCATGCTGGTTGAATGGGGCTCAGATCAAGACCCGTAATCTCTGCACCAGGATATCTATCTCCCACTAAACGACATGTTAGTGTTACACAGCTGGACCTGTCAAGCGTCTATGCATACATTCGATCGCCCACAGGCCGGTACCCGTTCCGAGATCGATGACTTTTTGCATATTTGGGCATACTGGAGCGTAAAATAGTCGCCCGTCGGTAGACTCCATCATCATGGTGTGCAGCATATCTTCCCGATTTTGTTCGGCTTCGTCATTCGGGATGGGATAACGTCCATGGCGATAACGATGATACCGGCGGCCATTGACGTAGCTGTGTTCTAAAATGCTGGATCGCAGGGACGTCGAGTCGGAGCGGTCGTCTATTACCGAGTCGCCATCAAAATCTGTCGCCGAGAACTCGCCATCTTCGTCGCTTCCGCCAGGCTCGATTTCCGTATCGCCGTGCAGCAAGCCACGGCCATTTACATCGGTCGCTAATTCATGCGAAGTCTGCGGCACGCTTGACAGGCTTTCGGTTCGATATTTTCCTTTTATACTTCCGTGACGTTGTTCATCCACCGATCCTTTGCTGACATTCGCGTCTCCTTCTGTCGTGGCAGCGATCTCAGGCGAAGGTGTACGAGAGGAGTCTTCTACTTGGAACAGTCAGCCATAATGTCGCAAAGTCAGTGAAAAATTTGAATGAGTTTTTGTGCACAAGTCAAGGACAAGAGGGGAACGGCGCAGAAATACTACTGTCGCCGTCAAGTCGCTTTTCTTGGGACGCTTGCCAGACGAGGCAGGCTATTGAACCGTACAGTCGGGTTCTCTGGGGCAGAGCAAGACGTACCAGGGTGGGCGGAGGCGGCTTGCGCTGGCGCCGCAGCATCGTCGCCCGCTCCGGAGGGCTTTTCAGAGTCGCCCGAGTTGTCCATGAGGTTAAAGAGCAAAAAGACACTGCAATGACGAGGCGGAAATTGAAAACAGTCGAAAGTCGGTGGATTAGAAGAGTATTGGAAGCCAGCACAGAAGGGGTCGAGTGGGGCACTGGAACGGGACTTGTCTTCTTTTGCTTTTCCGGGGACAACCAGGGATACTTGTCTTGATTTGGGAGATGGGCGTCTGAAGTCTGGACAGCAGCCATTTGGTAGTTATAATACGGTCCCGGTCCGAATTTATGAATCTTTGCTGACGGCACGAAGTGAGTAGTAATCGGAGCAGACTTGGCACGGGCCCAGCAATAGTCAACGGCTGCAGGACCAGAGTTTAACTTAGTACTTGAGGCAGCGTCCCGTTGGAAGAACTGAATCTCGGTGCAACAGGGAGCCGAGCTTCTAGAAGTATGGCTCGGCTTGGCGCTCGACGGGACTCACTGCCCCGTCTCATTGCGGGTTCTGAATTGTCACAGCGTTGGCCTCGAGGGCAAATCGAAGACGACTGCCGAACCGGCGAGCACGGCTGCGGCGTTGATGTGGATAGTGGGGGAGAAGTGGGCGGGATGTGCGGGATGTGCAGTGCGCCTCGATGCAGGGCCCCCAAAAGATCATGCGTCAGCTGTGGCGGCGACGATGAGAGACACGAAGGCGTCGCGGGCGCTCGTCTGTCGGGTCGTAACAAACAAACGTGTACGCTTCGCGGTCGCGATTAGCTTTGGAATACCGTGCCGTGTTGATGGCTGCGCAGGCGAGGATCCTCTCAACTGGCTTCCTGTTGAGTGTCTTTCTGGGGAATGCTTGCTCGGGCCGTGCACCTGGAGACCTGTTATTGGACACGGTTCCATTTGATACGAGTGATAAGATATCCCCGATTAGCCAATATCCTTGTGAGTGACCGTGTCAGAGACTTAACACACCCAAATGGATGTACATACGGCCGTTTCGTATGCCTTGCCAATTGAACCGCTGGAGAGTCAATGTAGCGTACGCGGGAAAATAAGGTAGGCGTGGACGAGAAGGTTCAATCGATGGGGCCGTCGTGTCCGACGCAATAACGTCGTCGCATTTTGGCCAGCGAATGAGATTGATGCAAACTAGGATACAGCCTGCGGAAAATTTTGTTATCGGTCATGTGTGATGTTGTTGAAGCTTCGGGTGCGCTCGTTTGCATTGGCAGGAGGTGTCGGCCAATAGTCGCCGTGGGGTACACGCCGACCGTTTGTCCACTCGCTGCCATCATTTCCGATTATGCAACAAGAAACCGAGGGCTCTGTATACGTTGCACAGAGCCAATCATGTCAGACTTTCTGCCCCTAGATTTTATTCGCCTGCCCACGCTTCACCTCACTCGGCTTTGTCGCCTCCGATGCATTGCCAAGCCGCAGTCCGCTACCCTACACGCCGGTTATCTCAGCCTTCAGAATAGTGCTGCGCTACAGAAAGTTAGCCAGGCACATCTCTGACTTTAACTTAGATCGCCTTAACAGATCTGAAGCTTTTTAGTCAATACACAGATAGTCATGCCCCTGATGACAGTGTGCGGACCGTGATCATTTACCAGACTTGTAACGGGCGCAAGAGTGGATGTCATGGTTGCGTCACACTTGGGTCATACTGGGTTTCTCGCCAGCAGTAGCCTTGGATACCCGTCAACAAACGTTGTGCCACAGTACAAAATGTCGTAATACAGTATCCATTACATTACGCGATGTATCAGATGTGGTATTAAAAAAGTAGAGCTTGCCACAGCATGGACATTTCAAGACGCGAGCGACGAAAGGGGTGAAAAGCCTACGACACTCCAAACATCTCATCCAAAAGATGAAGCAGATGATAGCCTCAAATAGAGGACGAGTTTTTCAAAATGTACAAAACTTGGCTTTGGGCCGTCGCAGCTCACCTTGGCGTCGTGTGACTGGACACAGTATGATACAGCGCCAATGCTCAGTCAGTCCTAGGAGCACATCAACCACCAGACGCAAGGCCCCGTTTTCGGTTGCAGACGACCAAAAAAGAATAGATATTACCGCGGGCAAGCATCACAACGGGCCCAATCACCAGCCACTGTCTCTTCTGCCGCTGAGAATGATTCTTCGGTCGCTCATGACTAGTACAGTCTCTTCGTCTCCAAAGTTACTGGCAATATTCCTCCCCATCCTGCGATTTTTGGCATACAACGAGACGAAGATTTTCAACCCAGATCACAATATTCTATTGAAATACATCTTGAACAAATCATTATATGAACAGTTCTGCGCTGGCCAAGACGCCGAAGAGGTCGCCAAGACGGTGGCCGGGGTCAAGGACATTGGCTTCACGGGCGCCATTCTAGCATATGCCAGAGAGTCGCCCACCGAAATCACCAAAGACGAAAGCAAAAAGTCACAGACGCAGTCCGACGCCGATGGGAAAACCGACAGAGACATTTCCGAATGGCTTGATAATTCGTTACAAACTGTGCGACTGGCCAAAGCTGGTGATTTTATTGCGCTCAAGTAAGGCTGTACAATTAGTCTTCTCAGAAAAAAACCGTTGCTAACTCAGCGCAGATTTACCGGAGCAGGCAGTCTTGCCCACGAACAACTTCGGAACGGATCTAGCCCGGGACCCTATCTAACGGAATCGATACACAAAGTATGCCAGTTTGCTAGCGAGCGCGGTGTTCGTGTTCTGATTGACGGCGAGCATGATGAACTGCAAGACACCATCGATAAATGGACCCTTAAACTGGCCGCGAAATACAATACAACATCTAACAACGCCATTGTTTTCGGGACGTATCAGGCCTACAAAAAAGCAATGCCCGAGGTGCTTGTCAGCCATCTCGAAGAGGCTCGCAATCAAGGTTTCACGCTCGGTGTCAAGCTCGTCCGCGGTGCCTATCTGCACACCGACCCTCCTGGACGCCTCCAAGACAGCAAGCCAGATACCGACGCCTGCTACGATGCTGCCGCGGCCAGCGTCCTGACCCGCGAGTGGAATTCCACGCTACAAGGTTCTGGCGAATATCCCTCCGCCAGCATCATGTTTGCGACGCATAACGCAACATCTGTGCGAAAGGCGTACTCTATCTACACGTCGGGGCGCGCGCGGTCGGAGATTCTGTTTGCGCAGCTCCAGGGCATGGCCGACGAGATTAGCTGCGAACTGGTCGACATGAACTCGACTACTTGCGGTGGCGATGCGTCGACGACACCTGCTGACATATATCTGCCGGTATTTAAATACATGGCATGGGGTAGTACAGGAGAGTGCATGAAGTATCTTCTGCGGAGAGCTGAGGAGAACAGGGACGCGGTGAAGAGAACGCGAGAAGACCGAGATGCTATGTGGGCAGAATTGGTACGGCGCGTCAAGGAGTCATTTCAGTCGAAGTAGTAGAGCTTTTTGATGGATTGCAGAACGATACCCGCTGGATAGATCGAAATATACGCCATCATGTATTCTTAGAAATTCCATGACCTTATGTTCATTCTTCTTATCTAAGGATCTATAATCGTTACCGTCCTTGTCTACTACTGCCAGCTGTCTGCCCGCGACGCTGTCTTCGAGCACGAGTTGGGCACCGTGTAGCTGTGGTTGGGATCCTTCTCCCACGTCACCGACCCGTCCGCGCCCACGTTGATAAACTTGTACTCAATCGCCTTGCCAGCCGGCAGCGTCACCGTGCCCTTCCACACGTGGTTGTCGCTCGTGTACTCGCTCGCGTCCAGCGCCATGGCCTTGCTCGTGTCCCAATTGCCCAGCTCCGCCGTGTTGCCCACAATCTTGATCGTCTGCCCGTACTGCGTCGTCACCGTCTCACGGAACGTCACGGCCACGGAGGCCACCGGTGTACAAGTCGGCTGCGCGGATGTCGTTGTCGGTGGTGCGCCGGTCTTGGGCGTCTGGTTCGCGGGGAACGAGGTGGCTGTTGCGGATGTGTAGCTGCCTTGTACCGTCTGCCCGGAGCAGGAACCGGGCACCTTGCTGGAGCCGCTGCTCAGCCACGACGGCGGGATGACGCCGGCGCGGCGGTCCGCGGCGGTCAGGAAGGAAGCGTAGGACCAAGTTAGGTCGCGAGCTGACAGGGGAGAGCCATTGTTCTTGTCAAACTGCTCCGCCAGTGCACCGCCGGATGGCGTGTACTTGGCCACAATCGCGACAAAGTCATCGGCATATCCCGTGACCCCTTGAACGATGCTGTTAAATGTGCTTGAACCACTAGCATAGGTACCAGCCGAGATGTTGGGCACAAAGTCCTTGAAGAATGCCTGAGATGTGCTTGTCACAGTGATTGAACCCTGTTTGTTCCAGCTGTAGAGGGCATCGTACATCTGCTCAGCCGCTGCCATAGTCGCCAGGTACCAGGGGTTGCCGTTGTAGTACACATCCTCCGAGTATCGTCCAATCGCGACAGCTTTACCAGCAGCAATGCCCTTGTTGACGCCGTAGAAACGGAACGAGTCCACCACGGCCTTGTGGTTGGAGAGTGCCTTGTCGCTGCACGGCTGGAAGGTGTTGGCGTCGCATCCCACCGCCGCGTCAAAGTTGTGAATCGACGTCAAGATCGAGTTGACGTCTTTGCCTGTGCGACCGTTGTTCTGGTTAATGTTGGAGTTGATGTAGCCACCCGAGGAGACCCAAAACGTTTGCAAGAAGCATAGAATCTGAGGTGCTACCTGGTTGTACGCCGATCCGTCCTGTCCAATCTTGGATGCCAGGCTGCTGCCCTCGACGAGTGACCGATGCTGGCTCGCGACACTGAAAAAGGAGCTGCCATTGACTTCTTCCCACAGATCGAATCCGGTCTGATTCCAGTACTGTGCGACGTAGTTCAAGTCGTTGTGGATGACGGGCCAGACAATCTGCTTGACCGTGTCCGTGTAGCCGTTGTCAATCAGCCAGTTCGAGTACGAAATCAAGGCAATGGCACGAAGAGCGGGCCCATCGCGCTGAGGACGCCCCCAAGGGCCGGTGAATGCAGAAAGATCAACGTTAAATTTCGGCTCGGCCAGTCCAGCGCCATTGGACAAGGATCCCGATGGGTTCGAGACGCCCTGCAGCTTTGCCTGTGCTGCAATATATTCCTGGATGAGATTCTGAAGATTGTGGTCATACGAATGCGTGAAGCGGTCCACAATACACTTGAAAACCAGGGCGCTGTCTCTTGTCCAGGTGTACCAATCTAGCCAAGTTAGCTACTCAATGTCGCCTCTTAGACAGGTGCACTTACAATTTGGGCTGCTGGTGCTTGGTGAGGCCACCACCACGCCAGGCGCAGCAGTCTGCGCTTCGCAGCCATCTGATCCGATGTTACAAAGCAGTTTTTGTAGCGCGATGGGTCCTTCTGAAGAGACGAAGCTATCGACGCTGCGTCGCTGGAGTTGTGCGTTCGTGCTAGGCAGGCCTAGCACCTTTTGGGCGGCTAGGGTGCCAAGCAGCAGGACGCTGCCGAGACCGTGCATGATGGGCTGTGCGTAGGATGCGTATGAAGTATTCGAAATAGATAGTATGCCACTGCCGTCCATCATGACTGACGTTAAGGGCGCTGCCGTTTATATACACGATTCGACGAGGGTTACAGCAGGGGAGATCGAGGAGAGTGGGTACAAACGCGATTCCCCATGGGGGGCAGGTATTACAGAGGAAGACGAACGGCCCGACTTGGAGGGGCTTGCGCGGCGTCCAGCTGTGACGGAGGCGCAACAAGCGGCATCTAGGTTTGCCGTGCGCTGCTGGAGGTGTGGGCGGTAAATTCGGAGCAGAGTCCCAGCATGGAAGGTCGACAAAGGTGTGGATTTGGGCCGGCGGCGGGGAGGCAAAAAGCACAGACAGAATGTTCACGGCAGCCAGTGAGCGAAATTATTTCAGCTCTCTTTTAATGACGACACTGTCGACCAATAAAGAATAAGAAAGCGGTACAAACTCGGCCCAAAAGGGTTTGTCTGGGGAAATGCAGCTATAGCTGGCGTTCGATAATGCATGTCGATCATCACGTTGGCCTCGCAATTAGCCTCCATCCCGGACCGACAACTGTCTCGAGCTGAGATGACAGTATAGTGCATCAACATGCGGCGCACTAATCTAGGTCCAGAAAAGGGATCAGCCTCGGCTGGCGGGGACCAGGAAAGGGTCTCGATTGCATCACAGGCCAGCCGGAGAGTTGCTCTTACAAGCCTTCTAGTGCCGGCAGTGGCCGTCTCTCCGATCAATCGGTCCTTCTACGCAAGCCCAGCGGAGCTTCCAAACAGAGCCAAAGAGCGTTCGCACGTGGAGTGTAATGACGAGGCGAATACGACGGTGGATTGACTGCCCATGAACGGGAAGTTGGGCCGTTGATAGCGTTGCCTTATTTGGTCTGCCAGTTGCTGGGAATTTGCTGCTGGTGTAAGGCTGAAGCATGGCATGGCATGGCCTCTGGTTGAAAAATGGGTAGCGAAGTAAGATATGGATGCCGACTCTACGTATGGGTTGCCAAGCCGGCAAATAACAAGGAAAATTCTACGCTTCAGATTCATATCAGCGGACGACCTGCGCTTGGCAATTTGATCGACTGGCAATCCCTTCACTGCCTGGGAGGCCGTGCTTGCATCGCCAGCCCATCCTCCAATGTCATGTTTATTGAAAATCGTCCGTGGCTCGAAAGATGTGGTGCGCATGGTTTTCCCCAACCGCATAGGTCAACGACCTAGGAAAAGAGGTTTAGAATATTACGCCCTGGAAGCAAGGCCGTGGATCACCGCATCAGCCGCCACGGAGGACGACGAGCAGTGCGACCAAAACTCCCGATTATTCTGGGACCTGTCGATAGGAAAATTGACATCATAACAAGTTGATGGCTCCATGAGTTATCGAGCTGCACAGATATCAACTCCACACGAAGCAGAGGACGTCTGGCACAGATCCGGTGAAGTAGGAAAGGGAAAAGAAAATGAAGCAGAAAATTTGGCGGGCCTTTATGGGCGCGTTGGAGAATTGAGGGTCCATCACGTGCGCTCACGGGAGAGGTGCGGCTAAACCTGTCCAGGCCGCTCCACTAACAAATTGTTAGAGCTCCAGCACAGCCAGCGACTTACAAGGCAGCAGTGGTGGCTGAAGACGTCAATCGAGTCCCTGCCAATTTTTCTTCTCTTCTTTTTTCTTCATCTTACCTTTACAAGCCGCAAAAATGGACGCCGCGACTATAGAAGAGACGAACCGCATACGAGTGTCGCTGGGCATGAAGCCTCTGCCCGTGCCCGGCGCCGACGCGCCCAGCGACTCCGACTCCGAACCGGAAGAGGACGTCGGCAGCACGCTCGAGACGCGCGAGGCCGAAGGCGGCGACAACTACAAAAAGTACCTCGATGGTGAAGCCAACAAGCGTCGTCGCGAGCAGAAAGCTGCCGCTGCCCGACGCGCGCGCGAGCTCGCGCAGCGCAACCTCGTTCTCGATGGCAAGGGCCTGGGCGAGGCCGAAGCCGACGATCCTGCCGATGCGCGCGCGTGGCTGACAGGCCAGAAGAAGCGCCAGAAGAAGATTGACAAGGCGCGCAGGCTGGAGGAGGAATTGGCTGCGGCCGAGGCGGCGGCGGCGGCAGCCGTGCAGTACACGTCCAAGGACCTGGCGGGCATCAAGGTCGGCCACGACATGTCGGCCTTTCTTGACGGCGACGAGCAGGTCCTCACACTCAAGGATACGGCGATTGACGGCAACGACGAGGACGACGAGCTGGAGAACGTGGCTGTCCGCGAGCAAGAGTCGCTCAAGGACAGGATGGATCTCTTGAAGAAGCGTCCCGGCTACAACCCTTTAGATGGCGAGGAAGCAGGCGGCATCCTTGCGCAGTACGACGAAGAAATCAGTGGCAAGAAGAGAAAGCGATTCACGCTTGATGAGACTGGCATGAATGCGGAGCTGGCAGATATTCTCAGTGCGCCCGCTGAAAGGAAGAAGCAGCAAAACGTTTCGTTGGACGACGTTGTTGGTGGGTATTTTCGATCCCAAACGCACAGAGAACAGTTTCTAACAAATTTTACAGGCGACGGTGTACAGCCCTCCTCCGACTACCTAGACGCCTCCGAAATTAAAATCAAGAAGCCCAAGAAGAAGAAGTCCAAGCAAACGAGACAGAAACAACAAGACGAAGACGATATTTTCCCTCTCGAGCCTGTACCCGAGGCGAATGACGACATGGATATCGATAGCAAAGAGGGCATCCGGAAGAAGCCAAAAGCTGTATCAGACACCTTTGTTGACGACGACGATCTACAAGCATCGCTAGCCGCACAAAGAAGAACCGCGCTCAAGAAGCGAAAGAAGAGTCGTCCAGAAGATCTTGCCAAGATGCTGAAGGAGCAAGAAAAAGAAGAAGAAAAAACGGAAGATCAGCCCGATGGCGGACTTGTTATTGGCGCAGTGTCTGAATTTGTCTCTGGTCTAAGCGTCCCCGAGGAGGAAGAACCCAAGCCAAAGCGAAGCGCCTCACCAAAGAAGGAATCTAGGCCAGAAGAGAACGACGGGGACCAAGTGATGGAGGACCTGGAAGAGGCGCAAGTCTACCAAGAACAAGAGCCTGAAGCCGAGCCAGACCAAGCTGAAGAGGAGGAAAAGATGGTCGGCAGCGGCATGGGCGCGGCGCTTTCCCTGCTCCGTGAGCGCGGCCTCGTCGAAGAGTCCAAGGGCGACGAGGAATACGCCGCCTTCCAGCATCGCCAAGACTTCCTCGCCAAGAAGACGCAGCTCGAGCGGGAGCTCGACGACGAGACGCGCCGTCAACGCGAGCGCGACCGCGCGAGCGGCAAGCTGGACCGCATGTCGGTACGGGAGCGCGAGGACTACGCGCGACAGCAGAACCAGTGGCGCGACCAGCAGCAGGCGCGGCGCATGGCGGAGCTGTTCGAGGCAAACTACAAGCCGAAGGTGGCCATTAGCTACCGCGACGAGCACGGGCGCGACCTCGACACCAAAGAGGCCTTCAAGCACCTCAGCCACCACTTCCACGGCAAGGGCAGCGGCAACACCAAGACGGCGAAGCTGCTTAAGAAGATGGACGACGACAAGCGGCGCGCGGCGCAGAGCATGTTTGACGCGAGCGACAGCACGGGCATGGGCCGTGCTACGACGCAGCAGATTAAGAAGCGCAAGGAGGCGGGTGTGCGCCTGGGTTGAGCGGGTGATGAAGTCACACTGGGAAACAGAGCATAAAAAAAAAGGTCAGGAATCCGTTTGGGTTGGCTGACAACTTGTACTTTAAACATCAAAAACACGCACATTTGCTGACGCTGTGCCATGAGCTTTAGATACCCAACATCATCGGTCTGTTCGTCATCACTCTCATTACTATGCTTTCTCGCAAATGTGAATTGATAACGGCAATGTATTTATTCTCACTTACCTGGAATCTAGTTCTCTTTCAAACTATACGTACATTGTTCTTTACTTCTTTATCCGAACCCAACTGCCAAGACGCTGCAAACGCTGCCGTTTCACAGCCGATACGTGCCATTACTGATGTCGCGCTCGTGCTCCTTCTGGCTTTCCTCTATAAAATTCATTAGCAGCTTCATCTCGCGCGACACGTTCTGCTCGGCCGAGCACCCACCGCGAAGGCGCTCCTTGCGCTCCTTTTCCTTCTCACGCTCAATCTGCCGCACCGCCCGCACGCGCAGCTGCTCAGAGGCGAGGACAAACGACGCCCGCGGTACGGGCCGCTCGCCGGGCTTGGTCGGAACTGGAGCGCGCTCGACGACGGCGCGCGCAGCCTCGTCGAGGAAGTCGTCGTCGGCGTCGTCCGGGAGGAGCGTGTACTTGCGCAGCGGGATAGGGTACGGGGAAGCAGGGGATGACTTCGACGAGGGGGAGGGAAGAGTGTTGGAGCGCTTGGGCGGGAGGACTCGCGGCACCAGCGGCGAAGAGGGTGAGGGAAGGGTGTTGGTGCTCTTCGGCTGGGGAGTTCGTGGCACCAGCGGCGAGGATGGTGAGGGAACAGTGTTGGAGCACTTGGGTAGAAGGACTCGCGGCACCACAGGCGAGGAGGGGGAGGGAAGAGTGTTGGTGCTCTTGAGTTGGAGGACTCGCGATACCAGCGGCGAGGAGGGAATGCTGTTACTTCTTTTGGGTTGTTGGGGTATCAGCGGTGACAAGGGAACCGTCTTAGGTTTCTTGGGCTGGAGCGGCTGCGGCACCAGCGGCGACAAAGCCTTCCGTAGTGCGGTCGCAGCAGGAGATGTGTGAAGCCAGCGCGGAGAAGGACGCGAGGATGAGCTGCTGGCGTCCGTCTCCTTCTGCTGCTGCTGCTCGCGCTTACGACGGCGACGCTCGCGCGCTGGGCCGGTCGTATACGAACTGTTGTCGAAGATGAAGTAGGTCGGCTGGTTGTCAAACGACACTTTCTTGCGCAGAGCTGGGGTGCCGCCCTCCTCTCCCTGCCGTGCCCTCAACGGCGATGAGACCGCCGACTTCTTCGGCTGTTGCGGCGGCTGCTTCTGCCTCTGCTGTTGCTTTTGAGGTTGGAAACGCTTCTTCTTGCGCGTCTCGGCTGTCCGTGGAGGATAGCGGCTCCTTGGCTCCGACGAGGCCCGCGGACTGTGCTCCGAGGGGCGAGGGCTGTCTGGTCGCACAGCCGGGGCGTCGCCGACGGCACCGTGTCTTACCTTGCGGGGTGTTTGGGTCTCTACCACGTCTAACTTGGGCCTCTTTGTAGATGGAGCCGACGACATGATGCTTCAGTTGCTGTTTACTTGTGATGACTTTTGCTTGCGAGTGTGGCGATTGCGTGTGATGGGAATTACTGCGAAACAACAAGAAGAAAAAGATTGACTCGTAGACGTAAACTTGACAGGGTATTATATAGTCGGTGAACCAGTATGCTTCGATCCGACAACCGACTGCGTTGCAAATTTCGGCCCAAAGGTGGTCTTCCCTTTCAGATGGTTCTTTGTCACACCGCAGGGCAAAGTGCGGCGACGCGGCTTTGTGCATGAAGCGAGAGCCGATTTGCCAAAGAAGACAAGGGCACAAACAACTGCATTGTGCTAAAGTACTTTGAATAATTATTTATATCTACAATATCTTTGTATGCACGATTCAAGGCCCTGCCTCGTCTTTTACCTTTACTTCTTCGACGGGGTGTTTGTTCAAGCTCTCATAGAGCTGTAAATAGCTCCCAATCAAAAAAGCCCAAGATCCCCTATTGCATAAAGAAAATCGTCAGTGAATGTAAAAGATGCAGCTTATGATAAATATTCTCAAATAAAAATAGAAACTGTCAAAACGGGGACTTACCAAAACGTCGCCAGGGAGGACTGATACTGCGCCCCGGAGTTCTTATACGCCATACCCAGTGCGCCGCACAGCGTGAACCCAAACGCGCCAACCAAGTTCCAAAACGCAATGTGCCAGCCCAGCAGCCGCGGCGCCGGCTTCCACCAGTGGTCCTGCGTCTCGAGCATGTACAGCAGCCCGCTGACGACGAATCCGGTACCACCCACGACCTGCGGGATCCAAAACGCTGCGTTGAGGCGCCACTGCGGTATAAGATGCTCCATGATGCCCGGCAGCGCGGTGAAGCCGGCGACGCCAAACACGGTCGCCCCAAACAGCTGCGCGGCGCCGGCGAGGAAGCCGAGCTCGTAGACGTAGTGGTGCGTGAGGTCGTGCCACGACGGGCACCACTGCCAGTGGCGGGTGCGGCGGGGAAGGGCGCGCTGTGGCTGACCGACGAGATTGCGCCTGTTTTGGTGGTGATGGCTGCAGGTTGCGCGGTTGGCGACGTATGTGATGGTGGGCATTTCCTTGTCCACGAGCTCTTCGACGGCCCAGCCGAAGCAGTCGGTGTCGTTGGCGTTGATGGCCTCGAGGATGAGCAGTATGGACCCCGTCTCGAAGAAGACGATGGCGCCGATGAATGCAGTGATGCCACCGCCGTACAGACTCTCATTCTTAAACTCGGTTGACGGCCGCACCAGCGGCAGCCACGCAAAGAAGCCCTACAATTATCAGTATCTAGATGACCTTGTGCAAGAACATGTCGCTTAAGTTAAAACCGCTTACGTTGATGACCCAGATCACGCTGCCCATGGTAAAGATGAAGGCTACCAGCCAGGAGATGTCCCACACCGGAAACTGCGTAAACGGGCGGAGGATGCCCCGAAGCACCTCGCGCGGATGCGACGTGCGCCGTGGTACCGAGACGCCGGTTGCCAAGCCGCCCGGTGGTTTGTGGACGCGTAGCGGATGACGACCTTTGCGATTATCGCGTGATCGCCAGACAAAACGCACGCCGCCCGGGTTCGTCCGGTGCTTCCTGGGCGGCGGAAGCGCGTCTCCCGCCGTCGTTGTCGTCTCATTGCTGGGCAGCTCTCCGCCAATGCCGCCTTTGTCGCCATCAGAAGACGATGCGCATGACGCTGACCGGAGTTGACCTTGTGTCGGATTCAAAAATGGTACGGGTCCTTGGACGTGATGAAGCGCTGCATGGTGGTCGCCATCGCCGCTTTTTCGAGGCGACCGCTTTGAGCGGCTCATATATTCTGTCTGGTTGTCGGCGCGGTAGCGCCGGGCAGCAGCGTGTTGGTGCAAATGCGTGCCTCGTCAGACGTATAAAAGCAGTTTAATCGCCCGTAAAGGGGGAGTTAAGCTACTTTTTGTTCCTCGCGTCAGAAGCGGGAAGCCGAAGGTTATAATTGCAAGTGGTGGGAGAATTTAAGATGCACCCACCGATGTAGCCTAGTTAGCGTGTCGCCGTCCTGGCAGTGGCGCAGGTCTTCATTCCAAAGCATGAGGCCATGGTGCAAAGACCAAAAGTAACACTAACCCTTAAGCCTTAAACTATATAACTTTGACAGAAAATTAATTTATTTTCTTTTTATATAATATATTAGCACTTAATTATCTAGCCGTAACTATTACGTCTTGACTAGGTAGCGGCTACTACCTCAATCAGCCCCCGTAGCCACGGCCAGTGCACGTCGGCCGCCCACCGTCGCAGGTGTCGCAGCGCCGCGACGATTTGGTACACGCTGCGTGTGTCCGCCGTGCTGCCCAGGAGCACTTTTTGCCACAGAACCGTCTGACTGCCCTCGCGCGTGATGACGACGAGCGACCAGTCGTGCCCTTGTACAATGATGCCCGGTAAAAGCGTCGGGAGGCGGCTGGTATCGAGTTGATCGCCGGGGATTGCAAGGGCTTTACGGTAGGTCAATTTTCTGTGCATCGTGACAGGAGGCTCATTAAGAATTGTAATGGTATTAGGACTATGAATGAAGGAAGTATTTGTCCCGAACCCTTCTGAATCGTGTCCTGCAGTATCGTCTCTGCCTCTTCAGATGATGGTCCTTTCTCATATGGAGGCTTGGCCACGGAGGGTGACGAAGGCTACCATCCGAGCGCCCAGTTTATCATCGTGTTGGAGAACAACGGCAGCATCGTCAACAGAATCACAGGCGAGGAGAGCATGCTCAACCTCGCCTAGTTCAACCCTCTGCCCCCGAACTTTCACTTGTGAGTCCTTGCGCCCGATGAAAGTCAAGCATCCGTCGTTGTCAAGCCGAACCAAGTCTCCAGTCTTGTAAAGCCGACCAGGTCTTCCTAGATGGCGGGGGCTGCCTTCAAGTAACCAACGCGGATTCTCAATGAATGCTGCTGCTGTTTTCGCAGGGTCGTCTAGATAGCCCTGGCCAACAAGAGGACCCTCGAGTAATAGCTCACCAATACACCCCAATGGAAGAAGTATGTCGTGATTATCAGCATCGACAATCCAAGTCAACAGCCCGAGACCTTTTCCCAAGTGCATGGCATCATCGATACTCGCGGGACTGCCATTGATTGTGCTATTTGGAGTGCACTCGCATGGCCCATAGAGGTTGACGATGTTGACTTTTCCCCACCAACGTGCCACGTCTTTGGGGTAGAGCTTTTCTCCACCAAAGATAATCGTTTCTATGCCAGGCACCTGCTCAGGAGATAGGATTCGAGCGACAGATGGAGTGAGATCGATACTGTTTGCCTTGAGAGACGCTATGCTTTCCACCAAGCTGTTTTGGCGTTGTTGTTCGCTGGGGATACAAACACAGCCTCCTGCAGCAAGTGTTGAGAATACATTGCAGATTGAAGCGTCAAATGTGTAGGAGCAAAAGTCGTAAGTTCTAGAGTGAGATGTACGATGCAAACTGTCCTGTTGATAGTGTAGGGCCGATGCAAGGTTTCGATGGGTTATGACTGCGCCTTTTGGGACTCCCGTACTGCCTGACGTAAAAGCAATGTACATGACATCGGACGGACTGGATGATATTGCCGGCGATGAGGGTTGATCGTACAATGATTGAATGACAGATGAACCCAGGACCATCACCTTGGGTGCGAGTCGAGAGCTCAGCTGTTTCTCCAAATCACCCGACACAATGACGTTGGCTTTGACTTGATTCGCCAGGGCAAGAAGACGACCTTCAGGGAGCGAAGGGTCAAACAGCACAAAAGCGGCGCCCGTCTGGAGCACCCCGAGCATGGCGACGACTGCCCACATGGACTTCTCAAAACACAGGGGCACAACCTGACCGCGACAGACACCAAGCTCGGAAAGCTGTCTGGATAGACCCATGGCTAGGCGGTGAAGTTGGTCGTACGATAACTCACCATCCCAGGCGCAGATTGCCGGTGCAGCTGGTTGTGATGCCGCGCATTCCTGGATAATGTGATGAACGCAACGCTCAACAGGAGTCTGGACAGCACCATTCCAATTCCAAATATGTTCCAACTCGTCGGGCGTCGCAATCGGAATTGCAGAGATGCTGTCTGCAGCGTTTGAAACTTGAAGCTGGTGTAGGGCGAAGGCTAGCTGCCGACACAGGTATCTCATGGTCCAGTCTGGGATGACGGCGGAGTCGAAAGAAGTCGTGATATCAGTACGATCATTGCCAAACTGAATTGTAAATACCAGAGCCACTCCTGTGCTCCAACTCGGTTGCTGCTCACTGGTAGCCTGGCACGAAGAAGTCTCCATCAAAGCACCCTTCTCAGGTTGGTTATTAAACAGCGCCGAGAAGGCAGGCATGCGTTGGATGTCGCTTCCCGGCTCACGCACGCCACCCCAATCAGAAGACCTGAGTCTATTTTGCTGACTCTCCACATGTGCGAGATAGTCTTGAACTGATTGATGGCCATCGAAATCGATACAAATGGGGATGGCAAGCAATTCTGCGCCGGCCGCATCTGCTAATTTCTCTGGCTGATGCTGCCAATCCGTCACCCCGAACACGACGCGGTTCGACTTCGTCATGCGGCTCACGATCAAGGCCCAAGCCGCATATAAGATCGTCGACTTTGTCTGCCCCTTAGTCCGTTCTCCGATTGGCAAACACTGTTGCTCTAGCACAGTGTTTCTCGTTGGCGGCTTTCCGAGGGGAGGAAGACTGGGAAAGGGTACAGGGCGCGTCTTGTTATCATCCGGCGAGTCTGGTGATGCAACAAAGCCATTTGCCTCTGGAATTATATTCACATGGTTACTGCCATTGACTGAATGGTTTTTCTGTTCCAGAATCGCAGTTTCTGAACATGGTGTGGCAGTCAGTCCAGACATCGTCAGACTGTCACCGGTAGTGCTGCAGACTTGATCCAATGTCATGATGCTGGTATGTAGAGCTTCGGTGATGTATACTTGCGTTATGCTGCGCGACCAAATACCATTGGAGGGGAGCTAGAACATCTTTGGCATGAGGGGTTAATCTGTACGAAGCTAACATTTACCACTGCCAAAGCATTATGCATTGGACACCGTTACCGGCGTCATCAATGAGCGAGACACACGGCACCAGTGCTTGAGCAAGTCACAGCTGGATGACAGCGTGTGAGACCTGCATGGATCTGCGAGCGCCATGTTTCGGACCCGGATCTGACTCCTGGGTTCCCTGTGAGTGCGGCATACATCTGATGCGGTCACTCACAACGAAAATGGCCAATAATGCTATTAGCTATTTGTGGTACCTTTATTTCGGTAGCATTTATTAGTAACATGATGCATATTCTGTGTCTATCAATACCTAAATATATAGCGAACAGGGATTTTCAGCTGAATCGTAACGTACCTACGAAGCTCGCCCCAACCTGTAGGTAAATTGACCTCCTGCAGGCTTACCGTACTCAAAGGGATTCGAGCTCGACGGATGGAGCACCTGCTTTATTACACACACTTACTACAAAAATATCCGCAATTTTCCGTGTAGCTACAGATATTTAGCTGACGGGGAAAAAAGCGAAAAAATGTTAGATATTTGTTTGAAGCTTATTCTTTCTTGTTCGAAAGGCGACGGGCTGCGGATGGGAACTTTGGCCGTTCTGGCTATTGTCACATTCCTTGCCGGCAGTCTTTTCATCGCGAGACGTTGCGCGCGACTGCGCAATGTTCCAGGTCCAACATTGTCAAAGATTACAAGTTTGCATTTGGGTCTACAGGATCTTTCATACAATCGGAATAATGCCATTTTGGATTGGCACCGAAAACATGGCCCCATCGTGTGCATTGCGCCAAACGAAGTGTCAGTTGCCACACTAGAAGCCACCAAAGTGATATACGGGACAAGACACCGATGGGCGAAGAGTGACTATTTCGATCTATTCACCGGCTTCAACATGAGATCCGTGTTTGCAACCAAGCCGTACGAAGCGCATCGCACGAAGAGGAAGCTGATTTCGGCATTTTATCAAGCGTCCAACATCTACACTATGCCTCATATCGAAGCCCATATCCAAGAACGGTGCCGAGCTTTTCTGAAGCAAGTCCAAAATGGTCAAGCCGTGGATGTATACGCCCTGACCGACCGATTTGGCTTTGACATTATTACATATTTGGCTTTTGGACCTGATCATGGCTCAGCTTCAATTGAGCTCGACTGCCAAGAACGCGACATCCTGTATGAGCTGAAACAGCTACAATTCTTCAATCTCATTCGCGCCCGCTTTCCAGTTCTACTTGGATTCGCTCCAATGCTGCTGGAACGGTTGAGTCCAAAATTTGGTTACTTATCAGCTGAAGAAAAGTTTGCCTATTGGTTACAGGCACGCGTTTCAACAGCTATGAAGGACCCTGGGACAGCGAAAACACATTGCTTGCTTCAGGTTTTGCGTGGGAGCCACACCACAGAGAATGGGATTGAAAAGCCTCTCGATGAGCACTATATTGCAGCGGAGATTCTCGACAACATAAATGCCGCCGAGGCGACGACAGCGGTTACTGCCACATACCTCATCTGGAGGCTCGCCCAGAACCCATTGTGGCAGGTGAAGATCCGGGAGGAGCTGTCTGTCTTGCCCATACAGGATGATGGCTCTATATCCTTTGCCGACGTCAATACTGGAGCCCCGTCTCTGGAAGCTTGCTTGCGAGAAGTCTACCGACTCCACCCGGCTTCGAGCGGTCGCGCTGAGCGAGTCGTACCTCGGGGAGGCTATGAACTATCAGGCTTCTACCTTCCAGGTGGCACTGTCGTCTCAACGTCTGTCGTGTCATTGCACCGAGATGAAAACGTCTTCCCAGACCCCGACTCCTTCCTGCCGGAAAGATGGCTCGATGTGGATAAAGAGACGCTTGAAAATTGTGAAGCACAGCTGATTCCATTTGGATACGGAGGCAGAATCTGCTTGGGAAAGGCACTCGCCACTATGGAAATCAAGTTACTTGTTGCGCATCTGTATCTGAGGTATCGAACCGAGCCGACTGAGATGACCAGCGAGGCTTCCATGAGGCAGTGCAGTACGCATGACGCAGTTCCTCACGGGATTTCATGCTTAGTTCGGTGCCATACAATCGCTCAAGATTGAATAAATGGAGATTATATTGGCGGTCGCGGGCTCCTTCGCAGCCAATTTTTTGGAGCAACACAAGTCGGCTGGTCCAGGCAGAGCTATTCCACCAACCACCGTTTCAGCGGTACAAACATTTCGTCATGTGGCGGGAAAGACCCATGGCAAGCAAGCCCACGACATTCGCTTTCTTAGTATTATTTTCTAGATTCAGCTAATATCTACTTGACTACACAATTTGAAAGTCTCATCATGAACGGCTTATATAGTTAATTTACTCGAGCGACTAGCACTTTCCACCATAATTTTTAAGCTTATTGTGCGTGGTCAATTTTTAGAAGGTGCTGATGGCGTACGAGAAGCAACGTTTTCCCCTAAAATCAGTGCCGCAGCGACTCTGCATTCAGGATGGATCACTGATCCCCTCGAGTGCTGGAAGACTCGAATGCGACCGTGATCAAGGATGGTGGCCAATAATGGTGTAAAATATGTATAGTACTTCTATTTTAGTCTTGTTTATTAGCAACAGGATGTACACTCTGCATTCACAGATACCCAAAACTAGAGCGGCACAGGGATTTTCTTTTTCGCTGAATCTCAACGTTTGCCCTGGCCTGTGGGTAAATTGACCTCTCGGAGGCTTACCGGACTCCAGCCGTGACGACTAGGATACTAAGACATTGATGCGACATTACTGGTACGAAATTCGTTAGGTTTGTGGCTGGCTGAATTCAGCCGCCTTTGTACTACGAATAGTCGGCTCACTCTCCCCGGAACATGGACGCCATCGATGATCTCGCCAGCAATATTACTCCACTCACACCTGGCTTGCATGAGGAGAAATTATCTTTTCGTGCATGGATACCCAATGTTTAAGACATACAGGTATAGCCACCTCTATTATACCTCTGAAAATTGGACCCCCCAAATTGAATGCAGCTCCGTGTCGTATGTATGTTCTGCGGTGGTTGGTGGCTCATCCACCGTCTGGGGTTCAAGCATTTTTTGTGCAGATACTTCCACGTCCGGGATTCAAGTTCAATCACACACATTTTTTATGCAAGTACTGGTTATCCATCTTACTACCTGAGGACGCTACAAACATTATGCTAAAGTGTTCTGGGCTACTGTATGGCCATTGAACTCCAAATCAACTCAGCCAAGCTGCTCTATGCCCACATGACCTCTATTCTACCCACGAAATGCTTTAGATAGCAACCCTAGGCCAGTTTCCAAATGTTCCCATGTAGGCCATCCGTAGCCCAATCTGAAATACGTGTCATCTGCGCCAAACCATGATCCGCGCCCGACATAAGTGCCATATTGTCCCAAGAGCCTGGTGTAGAATGCCTCGACTCCGTCGTGCGGCTCTTTTTTGAACTTGATGAAGCACATGGCTCCAGCGTCGGGTCTCACCCACTCCACCCAATCGCTATCCTCAGCAACCCACGCCGCGACGCAATCGCGTCGGCGTTGCAGGTCAGCAATGGTGGCCGAGAGGAGCTCGTTGCGGCGACTTAAAATCTGCTCAGCAACAAGCTCGTCAAGAACGCTGCCGCTGATGCTGATTTGCTCTTTTGCAGCAAGAAATGATTCCTGGAGCGCTGGGTCCGTGGTTGCGAGCCAGCCCATCCGTAGGCCAGGAACGCCGTAGGCCTTGGACATGGACGAAACTGTGACAACATTGTTTCGCAGGTAGCCAGCGCTGGAAGTGCCTGATTTCTGTTTGCTCCCGCCTGGCTCAGATGAGTATTTGAGGGGGGCATATGTCTCATCAATCAGCAGATATGCTCCCGCTTCCTTTGCAAGGTCTGCGAGGTTGCAAAGTTCGGCGTCGGTGCATGTAGCTCCGGTAGGGTTGTTCGGAGAGCAGATGCTGATGAGTTTAGTAATGCCAGGTCGAATGGCAGCAGCAACTTTCTCCATATCCAGCGAGAACTGCGTTCCAAATTCAAGATCGATAAAAGTGATGTCACATCCGATGGACCTTGGTATTTCGAGACTGCTCGTGTAATTAGGCCGAGTGACAATGAGATGAGATTGCGGGCTAAGCAGAGCAGTCATGACGATAAATAGCGATGTCGAGGCACCTGCGGTGATGAGTACATCGTCCGGAGCAAGTCCATTTGAGTCCTCCGCGATGATAGTTCGAAGTTTGACGCTTCCCTTATGCTCAGTATATGTAAGGACGGTGCTTTGCGGAATGCTGATTTGCAAAGAGTCCAAGGTCTGGTCCGAAATGGCACTTTCGGACAGGTTGTACTTGATCGAGAGGCCGACTTCTTCAGGGGCTTCCTTCTCAATGGCCATGCGTTGATAGTTCATCTTGACGTGCTTGAATATGCAGAATTTGGCCAAAGGAGGAGGGTAAGATGGGCCCTAGTGATGGGCGACTCAAGTGCTGTTCTGTTAAAGTGAAAGCGACCACATTTTTTTAGGTAAGAAATCCATTTTATAGAAAGGTATATACCATGTGGTTGATTATTAAGGGTGTTTCTTTGTCTTTAAAAAAGTATTCATTTATTTTGATACTAAAAAGAGACCTACAAGTCCTGAGACAGTGCTAGAGAGCAGGCACAGAGAGACCGCTGAAGAGAGCGCTAGAGAGTGTGCGCGAGAGCGCTGGGGGGACTGCTAGAGAGCGCGCCAGAGCGAGTACCTAGTACTGGAACGAGACTTAATAAGAACTTACTTAAAAGACTCGTCCGTTGCGTGTGTGCGATTAGCCGTCGTTGGGGAAACAATGGAGAACAGAGATCAGATAGGGTAACTAACATAGAGCATGCAAATATTTTGCTGTTGAGAACAAAACCATTCTAGCTGTTCGCCGTGTCTCGTCGATCAGCCGTCGAAGAAGTGGGTGCCTTTGGGCGGCTAGAAAAATAGGTTAATGATGTTGTTGAATTATCCACCACTAAAAGTTTTCTTGCCCGTAGGCACCCGATTGGTAATTACGGCCGTCCTTCAAAGACTCTGTCTGTTTCATGCGACAGTGAGTGAGAGGATGTAATTGTTGTATTGGTAGAAAGCAATAACTAGACAGTAGAAACCAGCAATCTGATCCACTGAACAAGCTCACAGCTGTGCTTGACCTTGACTTGTAGCTGCAAAATAGCTCTCCACCTCTCTCGGGTTTGCCTTTGTCCAGTTACGGCTGCTTACTGTGGTCGGATTTGAATAATGCAATACCCCTCAGTTACGCCCTTACCCAAATCGCCTAGTCCCTCTCGAATGATCTCCTGAGTATAGCCGCAGGCAGCACAAATCTCTTCGATAAGCTTCAGGTTGGCGTAAGGGACTGTTCCAAGCAAGACTGATCCGCCTTCGAGTAGGTGGTCCTTGGACTGAGAGATAAAGCGCTTCAGTACAAGATAGCCCTCGTCCAAGAACATCTCCAACTTTTCGTCCTCGGCCTGAAGGGATCCGTCCCACGCCCAGGGGTGATTCCAGAAAATAAAGTCATACTTTCCAGTCACATTCTCGAAAACGTCACTAACAACGAAGTGACCGCTCCGGCCGTTTGACTCAAAGTTCTTCTTGGTGATCTCAACGGCCTTGCTGTTGATGTCGACACCGGCAACAGCAGAGCCAGAAGCGGCAAGATATAGTGAGACGAGTCCCGTGCCGAGTCCGACTTCAAGGAATGACTTTCCCTGAACAATTGGGGGAAGATTCTCGCCGAACCAAACCGTCTCCGGGAAATATTTGGGAGAGAGCACAGAAGGATGAAGATGGATGTCAAAGTTGCCGACACGCGCGGAGTAGGTATCCTTGTGTGAACAAGACTCAGCCCATAGCTCAGACTGTCGTCGGTCCCAATCGACACGTGGGGAGGCAGTGAGAGTGGCCATTATCGAATTGACAAGAAGGATTATGATGCTGTATTGAGAGTATGGTAGGTCAAATCGTAACGGTAAGAATATCAGAAGCAAGACGGCATATGGACTTGATAAAAGCCCTTCAATATTCCATATACACTGATAAAAGCGGGCACTGCGACTCTGAAACAAGCAGCTATGAACAGAGGACGAGGCAATTACAATTTCTGCCCGAGGTCATCGCCGAGGAGCGGAGTGTTTCCCATGACTTCCCGGCCGGCTTCCGTTCGACTGTGAAATCTGCAAAAAGGAAGTCACACTAACGAGTCCCAGTTCAAGTAAGATCGTCGGGCATGTCGACGGCTGAAAATATTCCCCGCCACGGTCCACACTCAGGCAAGGGCGGTTAGGCCAAAACTGTTGCACCTCAACCGTCTTCATCTTTTTCAAGGATTACTGGTACATGGCTTGCTTTGTCTCACAAGCCCAAGTATCCGTGCTCTGTACTACCAGTACATGGGAGCGAGTGGAACTCGAGAGCATCTGGTAAGTTACATTGGCCATCTCCAGCTCGGCGCAACTGCCTATCTTCTTAGCCTGAGACAGATCGTCCCACGTGTCTCGGTTACGAGCTAAATCTTGTCACCCAGCCACTCATTACGAGATTGCTCCACTCCGAGCGGGCTGAGGCTGCTGTCCAGTAAGTCTCAGTTGCATCAACTAGCCCAGAAACCTGCATCCGGGGAGAAGAGACGATGGTCCCGCTCATGCAGCTAGAAACTAGGCCACAGTCTCGGAGGGTCTTCCCTCTGCAGCGTGAAATGGGAGTCAATCTCAGAATAATGGTTGAATTGACACCCGCAGGTTCTGGATCATATTACCAGGTGCATAAGCAGAACTAGGGTCCTGGCGCAGAGTCAGGGCAGTGTGACTGGCTACGAATCCACTCAACAACATGAATGGATACCGGCGCCACGCACCTACACCCGAAGTTGCCATCACTAACTAACATGGGAAAATAAGGATTAGAGCTATGTAGAGTTGTGAGAGGATAGTGAATTTTACAAGATACATTTTACTTAAAGCTAGGCAGAATTGGTATTGGCATTTACGTGCCAACGAAAAGAAGCAGTTATGTATAGACCGGAGTGAGCGCCACAGGCTTGAAAGTGGCATGACCTCATGAGACACCCAAATGTTGTGAGAAAGACGGTGGCTGGCGTCGTCCAGCAGGAGATTACGTTGCTGTGCAGGTGATGTAACTACAATACGAACCCTGTTTGCATTTCGCTGCGCAGCATGTTTTTGCGACACATTTCGTTCGCTGCCACTGCATCCATTCTGAATATTGCCATGCACTGTCAATCACCTCATGCACTACCAATCACCAAATGCACTACCAGTCACCTCATGCACTGTCAGTGCACTGTCTTATGCGTTGTCAAATATTGAATACTTGGATTTGGATGATATATTTCGTGCCGATATAGCAATACAAACCGGGTAAGTATTCTGTGAGGCATGCCGCTGGTACCAGCTGCTGCGTTGATAGGCAAAGGCGAGACGCGAATGCAGATCACACTAAAAACAATCATGTTGCGGCCTGATGAGCGCCACCAATGTGCTGGCAAATGTCTAGCCAAGTTTTACAGCTTCAGCAAGTTGTCCACAATGTGGTCCGCATGTGGCTGCGATGTCCTGCCTTGTTAGTGACCCGCTTTGCAACCAAGCTTTCATTGCATGATGCTTTCCGAGAAGTGAACTAATAATAATTTTGAGTACTGATATTCATATGACATTTACTTGCAAGAGAATATGCACACGTGTTAGTCACCTATGCCGACACATTTCACAAAATGCGCTGGGATGCTCTGCACAAGCGTGCAAAGGGGCTTTCTTTCAATATGCCACAGCAGCGAAACGAACAGTTGAGAACGACTCTATATTGCGATAAGTGCTAAACATAGACTCTTTAAAATCTACTGGTATTAAATCCACTATAGCGTCACGTAATACAGTAGACTAGCCATGCCTAAGTCCTCGCCTCGTCGAGCGTAGAGTCGAACCCGCGCAAGGAAGACCAGCTGTGTCAGACTCAAAAGTGATTGTTTCTTGTTAAACTCAGCTTTCGCGGGTAACAAATTTGTTGCCCATGAAGAGGGCATCAATGCGCGTCTTCTTGAATGTGGCAATAGCGTCAGCCGGAGTGCAGACAATCGGCTCACTGTCGTTGAAGGAAGTGTTCAGCACCATGGGAACTCCGGTCAAGTCTGCGAAATGAGAAATGAGCTCGTGAAATTCTGGATTCCTCTCACTATGGACCAACTGCACACGCGCCGTTCCGTCTTCATGCAGAATGGCCGGTACCTGCTCTCCGCGGCCCGCCGCCGCCTGGCAGGCAAAGAGCATAAAGTCGTAGCTGGGAGAGGGGCGGCCAAGATCAAACCACTCACCCGCCGACTCAGCCAGAACGCTGGGTGCAAAAGGACGGAAGGTCTCGCGATGCTTCACTTTGACGTTGAGCATTTCGCGTGTCGCCAAAGTTCGCGGGTCGGCGAGCAACGAGCGATTGCCAAGAGCTCGAGGGCCGAACTCCATTCGGCCCTGGAACCAAGCCACAATCTTTCCATCGGCAATCATGCGGGCAGCATCCATGGCCGGTGCGCCAGACACCTCCGGGGACAGCCCAGCTTCCTTGTATGCTGCGACGATGGAGTCGTCGTCATACTCTGGGCCGAGGTACGGCGTGTCGGAGGCGGCATTCGCCGGGCCACCCATGCGTTGATTCAGCTCCAGTGCGGCTCCCATAGCGGTGCCGGCATCATGGGGAGCTGACGGAATAAAAATGTTGGAAAAGAGTCCCGCTTCCTTGAGGGCCACATTGCTAACACAGTTCAGCGCAACGCCGCCCGCAAGGCACAAGTTGTCTGAATCGACCACTTGGCGGAGTTCCTTGGCAAGCGCGAGAAGAGCCTCGTCTGTGGCAACCTGGAGAGCGGCGGCCACATCGTAGTGATGGGTCTCAAGTGGTGTATCTGGCTTGCGGGCGGGCCCAAACAGAGCTTCCAGACGTTCGAAATCAGGCAAGCGGAAGTTGGCAGTCGCTTTGTCGACCGCGTATACGCCGACGCTCTCAACGCGCATTAGCTGTGAGAAGGCATCTTTGAACTTTCCCGCGTCGCCATACGCAGCTAGGCCCATAGCTTTGCAGGCGTCGTATTCGGAGAATCCGAGGTACTTGCTGATCTTCTCCCAAACGAAGCCAATAGAATGCGGGAACGGGACTTCTCGCAAGATGGTGATCCCATTCTTGTCGCCCCGCGCGAGCAACGTGCAAGCAGCCTCTCCTATACCATCCGCGACTAGGATAGCGGCATCTTCATAACGCGACGGGTAGAAGCTGGACGCCGCGTGAGAGAGATGATGCGGGATGAAGGTTAGGCGCTGTTCGGCTCCGACAAAATGGGCAGCCAATGCGTCGGGCACCGCACGAAGATGAGAGAGGAAAGTCTTCTCGCCTTGTTCCGTTCCCCAATCTCCGGCCTCGGTTTTGTCATCCAAGATGAACTCACGGGCTCGCAGATCTGGGTCGAAGGAATAAGCGATCGCGTCAATATCCTCTGCCTTGATGGCGGCGTGTTCAAGGCAAAACCGAATGCTTTCGAGAGGCAACTCGTCGGCATTGTCAACTCTTGCTGGCTTGCCGTGCTTGATTCTAGAGAAACGCTCCTCTTCGGCCGCTGCAACGACTTTTCCGTCGACGAGCAAAGTCGCGGCCGACTCGTGATAGGCTGAATTGATTCCGAGAATGCGCATCTTGATATCCGTTCCAGGTGATATTATTCTCAATGCAGCTTGGAGTGACCTGACTATCTTGGTAGGTTTTATAGAGTGGCGGACACATAAACAGTGGCTTGGCTTAGATGACTGTCCGCATCGGCGCGCATTCTCGGTAAGCACCACATGATGAGCGGGCGAACTGGGTCCAATTGGCAAGTGGCGCTCCTGCAATGCATATCAGACAATTATTGCGTTACGCAGGAAATGCGAGCGAATGGGGTTTGTTTGTGAAGAATGACCCAAATACATTGTTGTGGTTGGTCAGCATCGCCTGCTGCTTCGTGGACGTGTCCAAGCAGGTGTGGCAGGCTGGCTGGTGCATATTGCGAATGATCGGCACTGCACAAGATCCACGCTGTCTCGGAGCCATGTCCTCTGGCTTCCCCGCGAATCACTGTCACTACCTCATCTCCGCCAGAATCCTACGCTAGTTTCTTATTATATTAGTTGGTGGGTTTGTGTCATCGGAACGGGAGCGGCGGGGCCACCACGGGGAGTGCCCATTGACAGAGGTTGAAGATGAACAAGGAGTACGAGACAGCGGACCGAGAGGCATAACGAGAAGAAGGAGAAGAATGATGCCGAGATATGACAATTATTGTTTCGGTTTTTATCACTTGGCCTACGCTCTTTGCATTAATGTGCTTTTTTGGGGTCCAGTGCGGGCGTGTGGCCCTCATCACCCTACCAGTCGTGCATATGTCTTCACAGCTGTTAGCCTGTCTCAAGCAACAGTATGGCCCATGTCAACTACACTTGCTTTTTTCTCCACAAAGCCACGGCTTGTTGTTGTCCTGACACCTGCCGGATAACGAGATCTACCGTCACCTCCGCAAGCTGAAAGGTGCAATGTCTCGGATCCGGCTACGCGAAAAGCTAGTTATAGTGTCATGTTGGGCTATGCCGCAAGTCGGGCTATGCCGCATCGCACCGTCTTGCTCGACCGTCCTGGGGCTGCCCATCCTTCTGAGCCACGTAAGAGGCGCCGCAAGACAACCGTACCAGAGCCAGGGTCTGTAGCTTAACAAGGCAGGCAGTCTCGGCGACCGCTGCGTCTCCGGGTGGATTAGTCTGCTGATCCCAACGACTCCAAGCAGCTTGCATGGCGGTGCATGGCATGGAGAGCGAGCACCAGCCTGCTCAAACTGGTACCGCCCTCCACGACAACCAACTCTCTCTTGACTCCCTTCCTGCTTCTCGACAATACAACGGATCTCATTCTCGGCCTGGCATATGAAGACATATTCCTATTCAACATATATTCTAGCTTGATGCTATCCCATTCGCCCATACTGTGCTGATATACCGAGCTCAAATATGCCTTCTGCTTGCTTCAGTGATGGCCCAACAAAATCGGAGGAGCCAGCCACGGCCAGGATGGCTAAGATAGCCGAGTTGCGAAATGGTTCACTTCATTTCCCTGTGGGTGGACTAGGACCGATAGACTTTCCAGCTCTCTTGCCTCTCTCTCTGAAGCAGCTACTCGGGTATCAGGAGATCCTGACGAAAGACGAGAGTGGCAGAAGTATGATACATCTCTCAGCTGCAGCCGGAGATTGCGCATTGCTTAAGGTCTTACTGCAACAAAGATTATTCAGTCCTAAGGCTGTATGCGACAATGGCAAGACCGCGCTAGCTTATGCTGCTCAGTACGGGCAAAACGATGCTGTTCAGTTATTGCTTGAGCGACCGGGCATTGACGTAGAAGCAACAGATAATCATGGCCAAACACCACTCTCACACGCTGCCTGTCATGGACATGAACAAGTCATCCGACTACTGTTGTCCCATCCAAGGGCTAGAGCACATTCGACAGATAAATGTGGTCGAACGCCGCTCTCTCATGCTGTGCAGAATGGGCACTCCAATGTGGTTCATTTACTACTCGATCGCCCCGAAGTCAGAGCTGGTGCAAGAGACAACAATGGCCTGACTCCAATCTGGCAAGCCGCCTGGGGTGGTTACAAGGACGTCACGGCACTCTTGCTGACCCGTCTCGATGTTGACGTCAATGTAAGAGATGACGAAGCCACCACACCGCTGTGGCGTGCTGCCTGGCGTGGACAAACAGAAATTGTCCGACTGCTGCTAGAACAAGCAGACATAGACGCTGACGCAAAAGACGAGAAAGGCCTGACGCCTCTCTGGTTTGCCGTCTGGAACGGACACGCAGACGTTGTTTCGCTGCTGCTAGCCAGATCAGATGTCAACGCCGACATCCAGGACAGGCACGGTTTGACACCACTCTCACGTGCAGCTGCCAGGGGACACACGGAGATTGTGCAGCACCTCCTAACCCGGCCAGACGTTGACACGGATGCCAGAGACGGACAGAATCGTTCACCGCTGTCCTATGCGGCGGCGCAAGGACACAGAGACATTGTCAAGCTACTACTTGATCGAACAGATGTTGACGCAGACTCCAAGGACACCAACGGCTCGAGTCCGCTTTGGTACGCGTCATGGGGAGGGCACGCGCAAGTAGTTGACCTACTGCTGGCCCAACCTTATGTCGAAGCAGATGCCAAAGGCGAGCGAGGTTCGACTCCGCTCTCCTGTGCCGCCTGGCGCGGGCATGAAGATGTTGTCCGGTTTCTGCTTGCGCGAGCGGATGTCAACGTCGACTCTCGAAACCGATATAATCGGACCGCTCTGTCATATGCTAGAGAGAGTGGACATGAACGGGTCGTTCAGTTGCTGCTGGCGAGGATCAGATAGGCTGGATTAGACATGTTAACGTGGCCGGGGACACATATTCGGCCAAGCTCTGTAACATCCAATCATGCTATAGATACTTCTGGCAGCTGGTTTTCCTTATTGTACTTTGAATTCCACTGATGCTTGGGCTTACCCAATGATGTACGAAGTCCGGAGATAGTACCAATTTAATTTTAATGCTTTTCATCGGGAATTTTTCGCTCCCTCTTTCGGAAAGTTTCATCGAGTAACATGAGCCAGCTTAAGGATGCGATCCCCTACGTATCCAATTGAACAACCGTAGTTTCGGGGGAGCCACACAGGTCTCCTGTGCTCGGCGCAAAGGTCGGACACATTTGTGTTATCCGTTCGCGGCCGAAGTACGTACCTATACAACCCAAAATCTACGTTTTGATCGACCAAGAAAAGCAAAGTTGCCCACTTTCTGTACAGCTCAGAAATGGTAGCGTCAATCTATGTCCCATGTCTTGGCTTAACAAGTACTTCACGAGTGTTGAACAGAGAGGCTCGCGCGGCTAGGCTAATTAATGTACAGTCCTGCAGTCGAGACTTGCAGCAGCATGTCTCCCCACTGTAACGCCGACGTGGCCAAGGCCTCGCATTTTAATGAGACACGTCTTTTTCAGTTGTTGTCGCTTCGCTTCGCTAAAAAGAGGACTGAGCAAGCCAAGACATCCATAGTTGATCACCCTGTACGATGCTGACAGACGAAGCCACGTCTGCCGTAGTCCGGCCGCCCGCCTACCGCCTCTTTTCCAGCCCCGATCCGTCTCAAAATCTCAGCAGCCTTAACTGATGCTTAACAGCTCCTGGACTTTCCCAACACAATGGCCGTCATACCCCCACCCCCCAGTCAGGCATGTCGTCTGTGCGCGGGGGTGTACCTTGAGTACTCAGTACACACTTCAGCCTAAGACGAAATGCCTACATTGCCAATTTATTCTTTTCCCGAAGCGTGTCTTGCTTCAGCAGCTGATAGACACCCGACATTTCTGCCCCTCCATGTCTGCATAATATTTGGTCGTAAATATTTCTGGGGATCGTGTCTTACTTTGCCAATTTGTAGGATTCAGCCGTGCCGATGAATGCTCTGTAGCGTGCACTTCAATGCCTGGCACTGTCTTCATATGCTGCAAATGGTCTTCCAGAGCATCCTGCATCCTGACAAGTTTCTCTTGCGCGAAACGCTGTGAATTTGCCATGCAATTACCTGCCGAAGAACAATCCAGCATCAAGGATGCCGCCTTTGTGGTTCAACGTCCAGACTGCCAGGAGGCACAGGGCAAAGCGAAAGCCGCTGAACGCATACTGGCCGAGCTACGCGACAAACTGCCCGCTTATATGCTCCCCAGTGCGATCATAGTACTGGACCAGATGCCACTCAACAGAAATGGCAAGATTGATCGTCGTGTACTCTGCGATCAGAGAGTCGACAGACAGGCGGCATGCAGGGATGCAAAGAGGCAGCCGTCAACACAAGCACAATCGATTTTGCAACGAATATGGAGCCAGGTACTTGAACTCGAGATTGTCGCTATTGGGCTGGAGGACAATTTTTTTGAGCTCGGTGGTGACTCGCTCAGCGCGATGCAAATTGTGTGCAACGTCCGCAAGATGGGATTCGACTTGGCGGTGGAAGATATTTTCCGCCATCCAGTGCTACAGCATCAAGCCAACTGTTGTAAAGAAAAGTCACTCGACTACGATTTGCAACACATTCAGCCTTTTTCGCTCTTGGGCAGCGAAGTTCACGTCCCGTCTCTACTTGAAGATGTGTCAGCGCAATGCAGTTCAAATCCTGGCTCCATACAAGACATCTACCCGTGCACAATGCTTCAGGAAGGCCTTTTGTCGCTCACATCAAGACGACCCGAGAATTATATCCTGCAGTACACCTTGGAATTATCTGCCGACATCTGCCCCTTGAATCTCCAAAAGGCATGGGAAACAACAATCCAAAACACGGATATTTTACGGACGAGGGTCGTGCATGAGGCGAGTTACGGCATGTTGCAGGTTGTCTTGGACGAACCAATCAAATGGGTTGACGCGTCCAGCTTGGACGAGTATCTCCGCTTGGACAGGACTCGACCGATGGAAATCGGTCAGCCACTGACCAGGTATGCTCTCGTCAAGGATGACTGCGGAGTTCCGAGGTGGTTTGTGTGGACAATCCATCATGCGCTGTATGATGGCTGGTCAATGCCTCTGATCTTGAAAACGGTCGAACAAGCATATTGCGGCGAGGAACTTCAGCCTCGGCAACAGTTCAAAGCTTTCATCAAATATGCCAGAGAACAAGACGTTGACCAGGTGATGGAATATTGGCGACGTTCCTTAAGCGGCTGCGATGAAAGCTCAATGTTTCCCACTATCCGTACCGACATGGTGCAGCCACTGGCGGACAGTGTCATGGAGCGGCGGATGACACGGTCGCGGAAATGGACGTCCCAGTGTCTCGGAGTCACGACATCGAACATGATCCGGGCCGCATGGGCCTTGGTGACTAGCAGTATGACCAACTCAAACGATGTCGTCTTCGGCTGCGTTGTGTCGGGGAGGACTGCGCCTGTCGACCGCATCGATGACATAATCGCGCCGACAATCGCAACCGTCCCGATTCGCATCAAGCTGCCAAAGGACCAAACCGTTTGGGAATACCTGAAAGGGACGCAGATGCAATCGATGGATATGGTGCCTTTCGAGCAGGCTGGACTGCAGCGTATTGCTCGGATCAATTCGGACGCGCGTCGAGCTTGCACGTTTCAGGCACTGCTTGTGATCCAGCCGGAAAAGAAAGAAGATAGCTCCGACCAGCAGCACTTGGTCGGGCGGTGGAAAGACTCCGAAAAGGAGTTTGGGGGTGCGTATGCTTTGGAGATTGAGGTGCAGATCGAAGAACACAATATTGCTGTGGTGGCCTATTTTGACAGCACGTTGCTCGAGCCGTGGATTGTTTCAAAGCTCATGGAGCGACTCGGGGCCGTGCTACACCAACTTGAAGACGCGAAGCCCCATCAGTTGTTGGAAGATGTCAGCTTAGTCTCGCAAGAGGATCTGGCTGAGATATGGGCGCGAAACGGCGCTGTACCAGCACTGGTTGAGCGTTGTGTTGATGAACTGGTCGAAGAGCGGGCACAGAGGCAGCCCGAGGCCATGGCCGTCTGCGCTTGGGACGGGCAGCTGACATACAGCGAACTGGGGCGACTTGCAGCCAGGTTGGCCAAGCATCTCGGCAGCTTAGAGGGCATTGCCATGACAATACCGATATGTTTTGAGAAGTCAATGTGGACAACGGTGGCCATACTTGGTGTCCTCAAACTGGGCAAGGCTTTTGTTTTGCTGGACCCGTCCCTCCCCGAACAACGGCTCCAGGCAACATGCAAACAAATCCAGGCGAGTACCATCATCTCATCAAGCGCCTGCAAGGCACTTGGCTTGACACTGGTACCGCAAGTAGTTGCCATTGGTCCTGCATTTTTCCAAGACGAATGCAGCAATGTTGAAGGCAAAACATCGACTGCAGATGTCAGAAGCCCACAGGACACCCTCTACGTGACTTTCACGTCTGGTACGACGGGCGTGCCCAAAGGTGTAGTCATAAGCCACCAAAATGTCGCATCGGCCATTCATTACCAGTCAGAAGGCTTTGGCTTCACGCCACAATCAAGAGTATATGACTTCTCGTCGTATAGCTTCGATGCATCCGTCAACACCACCTTTTTTACACTTGCTACCGGCGGCTGCATATGTGTCCCAAGTGAATCGGATCGGAAGGAGAGTTTGAGACAGAGTATCATCTCCTTGAGAGCCAACGTGATTGATCTCACGCCTTCTGTGGCCCAGCTGCTCCTCCCTGAGGATGTTCCCAACGTGCAGACAGTAATATTGTCCGGTGAGGCCTTGCCAGCTCAAACTATCAGACCATGGTGGGACAAGGTTCGAGTCATCAATGTTTATGGTCCGTCCGAATGTACGGCAACTAGTACGATAAATGCAAATGCATCGTGCGTTGAACAGGCCACTCGGATAGGGGTCGGTATGGGCCTGGTGACTTGGATTGTAGATCCTGGCAATTACAATCTCTTGACTCCGACAGGATGCGTGGGCGAGCTGCTGCTTGAAGGACCGCTCGTTGGCTTGGGTTATTTGGACGACCCGGAAAAGACCGCTACCGCATTTATTGAGGATCCATCTTGGTTGCTTCAAGGCGTGCCAGGTGGTGCCCCAGGTCGCCGCGGGCGGCTTTATCGGACAGGCGACCTTGTTCGGTATAACAAAGATGGCAGCCTCAGCTTCGTTGGAAGGAAAGACACTCAGGTGAAGATCCGCGGGCAACGAGTAGAGCTTGGTGAGGTTGAGTACCGTCTGAGAGAATGCTTTCCGGAATCGACGCGAGTTGTCGCAGAACTCATCCATCTGGACAGCAAGAGTGCCAAGCTCACGCTGGCAGCGTTTGTACAGAAAGTCGACGAGGTGGACTATGTTGGAGATGGCAACCCGGACACTTTGCTAGCCACACATTTCTCTCCCCCTTGCACCGTCCGAGATGAGATGGCTCTTTCATTGCCAACTTACATGATCCCAACTGTTTTCTTTGCTATGAGAACACTGCCTCTGACAGTTGCGGGGAAGATCGATCGCAAGCGATTACGTGAAATCGGCGCGGCTCTCAGCGCTAAAGGGGATCCGGATACAACCAATGGAACTGGTGTCGATTCCATGCTCGCTGGTAGCGGTACACATATCTTGGAGACTGAACAGCCGGCTTATACCTTGGCCAAATGGGTCTTCGCGATGAATCAGTCTTCACGTCGGGACAACTCACTGCCTGACCCAGAAATCACCAGCTTCCCCGATGCCCTTTTATCTTCGTGCAGCCTCGACTCGGTTAACATGATGTCACTCGTGTGGTTTATCCAACAGAAGTTCCAAGTCAAGGTGGGGATCCCACTGCTGATGGACAGCGCCACGAGCATACGGCGTCTTGCTGGAGCTATTTCCGATTCTCAGGCTGCTACTGTGTCATCCAAGCAGCTTGAAGCGCACTGTGGATCTGTAGTCGTCTCTGTTGATCTCGGCGCCGAGATAGAGGGCCATTACTCCAGGATCACGGCTGAGCAACAAGCACAGGCTCTCCAGGCAACGCCGTCCTGCAGTGTGCGCGAAGCTGGTAATGAGCGAGAGTGCGTATCTGACAAGCCGGTTTCTGTCTTTCTTACGGGCGGCAACGGTTTCCTCGGTACACAAATCCTACGCCAGCTCATCGAGGATAGCAGTGTGGCTAAAGTCATTGCCCTTGTGCGCGGCAAGACGGACGAGGAAGCCAGTAGACGCACAGTCGAAGCTGCAACGAAAGCCCGTTGGTGGACAGATTCACACCAGTCGAAGCTTTGCGTCTGGGCAGGTGATCTTGGCTTGCCGCAGCTTGGACTCGGTTCATCGCATTGGACAGCGCTTGCTGAAGTTGACGCGGTGATTCATTGCGGCGCAACAGTGCACTGGGGGATGAGCTACCAAGCCCTGGAATCCGTCAATGTCGGTTCCACAATGGAGCTGCTCCGTCTCGCCATTACCGCACCGCGTATGACTTTTGTCTACGTAACCGGCGGCCGAGAATCCAAGGGTGATGACGAGCGGGAGGAGGACGTGGTAGCGGAGCTGTCTGCCTCTGACGCACTGGGCTACAGCCAGACCAAATTCGTGGCCGAGGCTGTGGTCAAAAGGGCAGCTCTCTGTAGCTCAGAGGAACAGGCGCGGCGCATCTCAGTCGTGAGCCCGGGGTGCGTGATCGGGACGCCGACGGAAGGCGTTGCAAATGCGGATGACTACATTTGGCGGCTCGTGGCAGCGAGCATCAGCATTGGCATGTACAACGCTGACGAGGCCGATGAATGGGTTCCTTTAATGGATGCCGCAGCCACGGCGCAAGTCATCATTCGCAACGCGCTGTCGCCGAGGTCACAACCAATCGTGACGCAGGCCGCCGACGGGATGCCTTGGCACCGTTTCTGGGCCATACTGGAGGACATGGGCTACAAACTCAAATCGGCCACCAGAGCGGAATGGACTGCTGCTGTGCGACAGGCCATCAACGCAGCTAAGGAAGAGCACCCGCTCTGGCCACTGCAGCACATGCTGGAGGAGGTCACTTATACGCCACAGAAAGAAAAGGACGAGACCGGTGGACCTCGGGAGGAGGCAGATGGACATAAGGGGCAGCTGGAACAGGCGATAAAAAAGAGCTTAGAATTCCTTGGCAGAGAGGGCTATCTGCCTTTGCCTGTTCTTGACACCAACTCTGCTGAACATGCACCGCACATTCTGGAGGAATATCGCAGCCGAGGAGGGGCATTCTTCAGGTCCAGCCTTCAGCATTGGAAAGTGGTTGGCTAGTCTGCTTATAAAACTGTAACGTACATTGATTAGCAACGCATCAAGTAGAGGACTGAACTCATTTAACACATGCCCAAAGTAACCGCAGCTAAACCTGATGTTTTCCCACTCAAGCTTGTTTCACAGTCTCGCTAAGAGCGGAGATGTGCGCCTCACCTAAATGCTCATGGACTGTGCCTCGCCACGTCACAGGACACTCGTTACCTGTGGCTTCCCTGGGCTGTCTTACTAGGCGGTGTCTCCCGGGATGTGCCTCGCCCGAGTCGCCCTACCTATAACAGATATGTCTTGTATACTTGAGTCAACGTGGGTCGTTTGACCTACCTGGGCTTCGCACTGCGAAGGAGATGACTGGATTGTGTAGGTGTCTCTAGGCTGGTGGGCTTGCATAGTGGCTCGCTGGCCCGGTGCCCCGAGTCCCGTCCTGGGTCGGGCAGCACCATGGCGCAAGAAGATCAGCGCCCTGCTAGCTACATAAAATATGCCTCTATAAAATATTATACTGCATTTAATGTGCATTTTTGTACGGATAATTACGCATTATTATGCATCTATCCGCACGCGGGGAGGCGGAATCGTATATTTAGCCCGCCGTATGGGACGGCAACAGGCGATGTTCATCTGATATCCGCTCATCCAATCGCAATCGGCACCCGTTTTCCAATCCAACGTCGTCTTCTCATAACACACGCCCCAACTCCTGTGCTCGTCAGCTTTGCTACACAGGCATTCTCTACAAACCATGTCGTCATTCACCTCATTCACGCAGGCCCTCGTCACCTCTGACCCCGCCGCCTTCCAGCGCGCCACGCAGGCCCCGTTTCTGCGCCGCGCCGCGCAGGGCACCGTCTCGAAAGAGGTTCTCGGGCAGTGGCTCGCCAACGACCGCCTCTATGTCCACGGCTACCTGCACGCCGCCGGCCGGCTGCTCAGCATCCTGCCGCTGCCGCAGGTGATCCCCGCCGCGGCGGCCGAGCTGCACGCCGACCCGGAGTCCAAGCTGCTGGCGTGGACGATTGACGACCTGACCAACATCCAGCACGAGGAGCGCTTCTTTGTCGAGACGGCCGCCAAGTACGGCCTCGACCTGAACCTGCCCGCGGACGAGCACGGACAAGTGCCCGCATCGGCCAAGAGCCTGGGGCTTGTGCAGTTTGAGGCCATCTTCGACGGGCTGCAGCTTGCGAGAGATGGGGATGGGGCACCCCTGCCGCTGCCCTGGCTCGAGGGCGCGTTGGTGTTTTTTGGTACGGAAAAGCTGTACCTGGAGGCGTGGACGTGGGCCAAGTCGCAGGCCGACGACGACAAGGACGGCGCGGACGATGAGGACGGCGGTGCGGTGCGCAAGGAATTCATCGCCAACTGGACAGGCTCTGAGTTTGAGGACTTTGTGCAGCGGCTGGCCGACATTATCGACGCCGCGGTGCAGATGCAGTCGGACGACGCCAAGGAGGCGTTGCTGCAGCGCGGCTTGGCCAGTTGGCGGGAGCTTCTCGCTGCGGAGGAGGCATCCTGGCCTGTGATGGACGCCTGATTCGGTCACTTTGTCGCATGTAAGTTGCGACAAGTCATGGCAAAGCAAACTTTGTGCCCCACGCACTCGGGTCAGGGTCCGCACAGACTAGGGTGACTAGGGCCGATCAAGATGGGTTTATTGGCAAAGACAAGTTTATTAGCATAGCCAATTTTTTGAAAATTACTGAGAGAGGTATTACTTGCTTAATGAGGCGCCGCTGCTCGTGAGGCTCCTGCCTACAGAGGCAAGGCACTGCTTCCAATTAGTGAGGCCACATGTAGTCGCATTGCAGATGGCCGCCACTGCGAGAAACTTCGCATGCGTGGCATCGCAACTTGGCAATTCATTTTTTGGCAGACAGCAACTTCAATAATCAGCCCGGAAACAGTAAATCATCTATTCGCGTTTACAGATTATTATTCCACCAACTACTTGTCCGCAATTTTACCATAACTGCGCGCTGACAGCTGGTCGATATGCAGGGATCCCTCCAGGCTCGTTCATTGGTAGAATACGCCAGCTATTGTAGCATTCGATGGAGGCTTTCGCCACGTCGGCGATGCATGCGCGAGCCTGTTTGAGAAAGGCTCGTCTTAAGACTCTTCGCTAGCTTGGTGGAAAAAAAAGAAGGGAAAAACTCGCCTATATATTAAATGTAGTCCCCTCCCGGCACAACCAGGTTGCTTTCTACTACATCTCTCTCGGTGTTTTGAGAGCTTTCTGCCTCCCCTTGCGAAATTTTTTCCGCTCGCCCCGCGCCAGAGATGCCAGAAATGCATGCGAACAAGGAGGAAATCGCCGTCGCAGAGGTGTCGCAGCAGCGAGCCGACAGCAGCAGCATGGAGGACGATGGTGTCCCTCTCGAACCCGCCGAGGGACGGCGACTGCTGCGCAAAATCGACATGTGGTATGATTTCTATCCCCGCTATCTGATGCGTTGTCTTGCCTCTATTTAGCGTTATTACTGTCCGGCTCTTATCATCAGTGTGTTTCCTAACCACTTCCTGTCTAGTCTGCTGCCAATGATGGCAATCAGCTACCTGCTGTGCTTCTTGGACAAGTCTGCGCTAGCGTACACATCAATTCTCGGGCTCATTCAGGATTTACACCTCAGCGGTTCGCAGTATTCTTGGACCAACAGCATCTACTACTTTGGCTACCTCGTTGGCACGTACCCGGTCAGCATGCTCATGGTCCGCTACCCTGTTGCCAAGGTCATCTCCATTTCCATGTACGCACCATCCCCTTCCCCCCGACAAAATCACACAACTTTACGACTAATACCGGCGCGCTTAATCTAGTATTCTATGGGGTATGATCCTCATGCTCACGCCGCTCTGCAAGGACTATGCTGGGCTTTGGGCGAACCGCTTCTTTCTGGGCCTGGCCGAAGCGGGCGTCGGCCCCGGCCTGGCCATCATGATATCCATGTGGTATAGCAGAGAAGAGCAGCCGTTGCGGCAAGGGGCGTGGTTTCTGGGCAATTCCGTCGCCGGGCTCGTCGGCGGCATTGCCGCCTACGGCATTGGCCATATCAAGACGATTGCGCCGTGGAAGGTGAGTTTGCGGTTTCTGGGCCTTTCACGATGCCATTCTAACCAGTGATCACTTGCAGGCCGTTTTTCTCATCTTTGGCGGTCCGACGGTAGCATGGGGCATCATTGCTCTCTCTCTCCTACCGGACGAGCCTGGCAAGGCCATATTCCTCAGCAGGAGCGATAGAATCAAGGCCGTCAGGCGGGTTGCAAACCCCAAGACTGGTGTCAAGACAACGGCTATCCAGTGGAGCCAATGTCGGGAGGCACTTTGCGATGTTCAGGCTTGGCTCTTGTTCATGATCCAGTTAACTGCGATCATTGCGAACGGTGCTCTCGCAGGTGTAAGTTCTTCATTTCTATAAATTAACATTGGACTGTCCACTAACACATGTTGCAGTTTGGCCCCATCGTCATCGCTGGCCTCGGCTTTGACAAGTTCATGACCCTCAAGATCACCATGGTCGCAGCCGGATTTCAAATTCTTTTCATTCTGATCAGCTCCATCGGCAGCACCTTGTTCCGCAACACCCAAACCATGTGGTTCATGTTCAACTTTGCTGTTTCCATCGTGGGTGTCATCATGGTGCGCGAAATCCACCATGGCAAATGGGCGCGGTTCTTTGGTTTCATGCTATCCTTCACCTACGTTGCCAACGTGCCGCTCCTCTACGCTATGATGTCTTCCAACATGGCAGGCTTCACGAAAAGGATGACAGTCAGCTCCATGGTACGTGATTTTCCCACGTTGAATATTCTCTGCTCTTATTGTGCAATTTTGCTAATCTGGGCCACCAACAGATCTTTATCGCTTTCTGCGCGGGCAACATCATTGGCCCGCAACTATTCTTTGCCGACGAAGCGCCGTCGTACACTTCTGGCTTTCTTGCCGTTTTGATTTGTTACGCAGTTGGTTTTGTGGCTGCCGTGGCTCTCCGCGTGCATTTGATTTTGCAGAACAAGCGCCGAGACCGCAATATGAGCTCGATTGATCTTGAGGAGACCAGCGCCAAGAACGAGGACCTGACGGATAAGCAGAGACCAGATTTTAGATATTCTTACTAGACGTTTGTGAGATTAGTACCTGACGGTTTATGTCAGAAACATATGTATTCTCTCAAGTCGCTGGCGCGGTGTAAATGAGGTTGAGCTGCATACCCTGCACTTGAAATCGCGACCCTGTGATCAGTCGTTGGAAGGCCGGGAGGGAGACATAATTGCGAGGGGCTTGTTGTCGGCGGTATTTAGACATACAGAGCGCATTCACAGGTTTCACGATTGACGGTCCAGCTGTGCAGGACGTATTTGTCCCAACCTGTTCCTTCAAACATGTAATCATATGGTGGTGACGGGGCAGTGATGACACACTGCAGCCAAAGCCTGTCACTAATACGCTGATCTACCAAGTTAATTATCCCTTGGCGAACCCGACTTTTGAATCAGCTTTACTCTTCCGACAGAACGTTTGTATGCGGGAGGCACTACACATTCGTCCCAAGGGCAACGAGAGCAGACCGGAGGGCTCGGCTCCGCAGCTGCGACGACGTGGCTGAAGAAGGGTACCAGACTTGGCCCCAGAATGTGGTACACAAAACGTCATGACAAGCCAATAAATGGCATATTACCGTCGTGCAACACACCCACGAGGCGGAGTACGAAAGCTTGGTGTGAGTTTCCGCGGGAAGCTCCGAGGAGGTGGGAGAGTGGTTAAAGTCTATTGCAGCGAACAATGGCCAACAAAGTGCATGGTGGAAGAATGCGCTTTCAAGAAGCGCTAGCAGTCATTCCTTTGATTTATGAGTTTCCTCTCATATTTTGTTATTTTTAATTCTCCGATTCGACTTTAGACTTCAGAGGAATGCTACTCTTATTAGGAACTCTCCACTGAAGAGGCACAGCTGCAGAGAGACTTGACCACAAGTAGAAGATTATGGCGGGGCATGAACCCACTGTACCGGGCTTGCCGTCCACTGTAAGCTTTCGGGGGGCAACGCGCTGTAACGTCGTCAGGCGAAGCACTAAAAGTGCCCCAAGATCCCTGAAGAACAGCGCCGTTTCGGTCGCCCCGCCCCTTTTTACAGCGGACTCGGAGGGCTGACCCCACTCAAAAGGCCGGGCCGCCGGCTTCCACCTATGACCTGCCTGTACTTATTAGTGACAAGCGCCTCGTATACCTTTTTGCTGCGGCCACCAAGTCCCTTTTCAGCCATTCCGGCGCCCCCAGCATCAAAAGCAGCGTTCTGCGCTGGACAACATCACGCGCTGTGCTCGGTGCGACGCTTGGCCGTGCAACGTCGGATCGCCGCATTTCTAATCAATTCTCAGCTCGCTCTCTCCTTTCATCATCTTTGCTTATCTCAAGGACGCCCATCAACGACGTCAGCCCGCCCGTCGCTTGTTGAGAGGCTGCCGCATTGCAACTCGCGCGCATTGCTAAGCAATTTTCTCGCAGCGATCGACACTCGCCCCGACGCAGCCAGCGCCGATCCATTGCGATAACATCATTTTCTCTCTCGACAGCGGCTTCATCATCGCTACCGACGACATTGCATCGATCGAGGCCCCAAGGGGCGCCGCCGCTCAACCTACCGTTGTTTCTTGGCTCGCCCGTCATCACAACATCAGCGCCTTCAACCGTCAGGCCGCTGCGTTCAACCCGTCGCCTAGAACGAAGGCGATCGCGCCACTCGGAGCCGACACTCTTCAAGACCTTGGACGACCAAGTATGCTTCATGCAACGATATAGACACATCCCTCGACACCCAAGAATGCGCCTGTGACCCTAGCCTTGTCTTGGTCTTGCAACTCTCGCCGTTCCGCCCATCATGAGGGTCGGAATCAGGGAGCAGCTGGCAGCCCTCGTCATCTTCGCCGTCCTCATATGCCTGGCTGTCGTCTCGATTCCCACATGGAATTTTGTCTACAACTTTGTCGTCGGCGTCGAGACCTCGGGGCTGTCCCTCACGGCTTCGCTCAAGGCCACGCGCATCACCTCCGAGATCAACCTGCTCCTCATCATCTGCCAGTCCGTCGCCAGCCGCATCCTTCTCCAGCAGGCCTTTGTCGACTTCTACAATTCAAATGCCACCGATCCCTTCGATTCGGCCCGTAGAGACATCACCAGCGCCATGACTAATAGTCAAGTGTCTGGTCTGCTCCAAGCCCGCCTCTACTCACGCAACATCACCGGTGCCGCCGACAAGGGCCTTCTCAACGTCACTGCTGCCGGCATCGGCCTGCAGGAGACAAACATTGCGCTTCCGTACCTTACGCCAGACGGCCGACAAGCCAATCTCAGCGACACGCAGTGGGGATACCCACCCTCACTATACCCCAACATCACGTATGCGGCACTCGGGAAGCCGAATCCCCAGGAGCCATCTACAGAGGCCTATACGGCCAGCGCCTTTCCCGGTGTTAGAATCAGCGATAATGGCGGCTTGCTTCTTGGGCCTCTGATAGTCAACGAGTCGTACGCACTAATGTCGCTCACAATCCCAGTTCGGTCGAATCGCAACGCTGGGTACATCATTGGCTACATGACGCTTGTCGTCTCCGCCACATCACTTCTTGATGTCCAAACATCTCGCGAAGGCCTAGAGAAAACGGGCATGGTCCTTATTGTCGGCCCTGCACACCCCTCCAACCAGTTTGTTGGTACAACGCCATCCAACGGAACACAGTCACCAGAGAAGACTGCTCTTGCCGACGTCAAAGCTCACTTTGTGCTCCCCCCTATCACGCCTAAAGACCAAGGGGATAGGCATGGAAACAGAGACTACCACAGTGGTAATTTCAACACCGACTTTGAACTTGATCAGTATCAGGCCGTTCTCAACGTTTACTACCAGAACGGCTCTGCGCTCAACAATGCCACCGCTACATTATCAACGAAAAACGAACAAGGCGTCGAAGTTGCCGTGGGTATTGCCCGTCCGCAATCGAGCCTGGTCAGCTGGGCAGTGGTGGTTGAAAAAGCGAGGTCGGAAGCCTACGAACCCATCTCGAAACTCCGCACGATCCTCCTCGCCTGCGCTTTTGGCACTGCTGGGCTTGTTCTTATACTGGTTCTGCCTTGTGCTCACCTCAGTGTCAAGCCCATTCGACGCCTCAAAGAGGCTACAGAGAAGTCGGTGTGCCCTCCAGGCTACGAGGAAGAATTCGATGGGCTCAGCGATAACGAGGGACCAAGTTCCGGAGCAACGCGCACTACCACATCGAGAAGGAGGGGATTTCTGGCCCCGCTACGGCGCAAATTTAGAAAGAAGAAGAAGGCCTTGACGCTGGCCGAAATCGATGCCTCTCGACGCATCTTTAAAATTCCTGGACGTGTTAGCGAAGGCAGGCACTTCGTCACTGACGAACTCACCGAACTCACGCAAACATACAACAATATGACGGATGAGCTGTTGAAACAATACACGATGTTGGACGACAAGGTAGCAGAGCGCACGCGTGAGCTGGAAATTAGCAAAAAGGCCGCCGAAGCCGCCAACGAAAGCAAAACGCTCTTCATTGCCAACATTTCGCACGAACTCAAGACGCCTCTGAATGGCATCATGGGCATATGCGCCGTTTGCATGGAAGACGACGACATTAACCGTATACGATCGTCCCTGAAAACGGTATACAAGTCAGGTACTTTTTACTGTTGGCCCATTTTATTCTCGAGCTAACACAAACCAGGCGATCTCTTGTTACATCTTCTCGAAGATTTGCTTAGTTTCTCCAAGAACCAAATCAGTCATCAGGTCAGCCTTGAGCGACGCGAGTTCCGCCTCGGCGACATCAAGGCCCAGATTGAGTCCATCTTTGACAAGCAGGCGAGAGAAAACAAAATTCAACTCTCAGTTGATTACATGCCGTTCCTGAGTCTGTACGACACAGCAGAAATACCGCGCAGGAGCTTCGATGACCAGTTACCAGCTCTGGGGCCACCTGGGATGGGGAGGCTTAAGGATACCTATCTCATGGGTGATCACCACCGTATCTTGCAAGTCATCATCAACCTGGTGGGCAATAGCGTCAAATTCACACCCGTTGGTGGCAAAGTGGCGCTTCGTATACGCTGTTTGGGTGAGGTGGAACAGATTAGTGGCGACGAGATGAGTCGGAGCTCCTCCCTATCCCGCTCACCGTCCGTCGCTCAAGGCTGGCGCAGTCGCACTCGCGGCAACTCCAGCTCTATTCACTCCGGCACCTCGGCAACGGCGGCAGCCGTCAAGGAAGGCACTGCTCTCGAAATCAACCCCATGGAGCCCAAAATGGCTACCATTTCTCGACGAGACCGGTCCGCGTCGCCGCCGCCCATGAAGTACAAGTCATACGTGTTCGAGTTCGAAGTGCAGGATTCCGGTCACGGTATCCCCGAGCACATGCAGACCAAGATTTTCGAACCCTTTGTACAGGGCGACTCTGGCCTGAACCGGAAATTCGGCGGCACCGGTCTAGGACTCAGCATCTGCGCGCAGCTCGTCAAGCTCATGGGTGGGTCCATCGGTGTCAAGAGCGCGCCCGAGAAGGGCTCCGTCTTCACGATGCAGATCCCGCTCGAGTACGTCAAGGACCGCACGCCCAGTACGGCATCGTCTAGCATTCGATCCCGCGCGGGCAGCATGGGCTCCCTGGCCGACGAGACGCAGCGCACGTCCCTGACCAGCATGACGGCCGGCAACGGCACGGCCGGCACCAGCTTCAGCGAGCAGAAGCACGGCAGCAGCGGTGGCGGTGGCAGCGCCGGTAACAATCCCAACCACCAGTTCCTCGAGAGCAAGCCGCGCCTGGTCGGCCTCAGCGTGCCCTTCTTCACCACCAACGAGGCGCCGCAGCTCGACGTCGACAAGGGCTACAGCACGCGCGGCCCGCCCGGCAGCGGCGGCAGCAGCCGCCTCAAGGTTCTTGTCGCCGACGACAACGCCACCAACATCGAGGTTGTCAGCCGCATGCTGAAGCTCGAGGAGGTGTATGACGTGACCGTCGCCAAGGACGGCCAGGAGGCGTACGAGCTCGTCAAGCAGAGCATGGCGTCGGCGGGCGGCCCGACCACGCCGCCGCAGCGCCAGTTTGACGTCATTTTCATGGACGTGCAGATGCCCAACGTCAACGGCCTCGAGTCGACGCGCCTGATTCGCAAAATGGGCTACGTCGCGCCGATCGTCGCCCTCACGGCGTTCTCCGAGGAGAGCAACGTGCAGGAGTGCATGGCCTCGGGCATGAATGAGTTTCTGAGCAAGCCCATCCGTCGACCCGCGCTGAAGAAAGTCCTCACCAAGATTTCCACCATTGAGGAGGAGGAGACGCTGCCGCCGCCCCAGCCGCCGCCCCCGCCGGGTCATTTGCAGGTGTCGCCGCCGCCGACGCCGCCGACGACGGGTGGCGACGAGGAGGTGAATCCGCACGAGGAGATACTGGATGAGAAGAAACACACGAATGGGATCTAGTATTCTCCCGACGGACCATTTCCGCGAAAGGATTAAAATCAACACACACGCACATTCTTTTTCTTATTCTTTTTTTGGACTAGAAAAAAGATGCACTGGATATGTATATTTGAAAAAACAAAGCAGCAATAGGATATTTGCTGTCTTTTTCTTGTTTTTGGGAACTACGGGTATCAAAAAAAAAGCTGCCTTTTATTTTATTTTTCAAGTCAGGTTCAAAGCGACGGCGTTCTCTTCTTTCTTTCTTTCTGTCTTTCCATCACTATCACTATTAGTATTTTTTTCTACCTCATCTTCTTTTTTTCTCGCTTCAACGGCAGATGTTTCCCTTTTTTGGACACTCACTTGTATTCTCTCTCACACACACTCTCTTTACTCTGTATATATGTCCTGTATATATATACATCAACCAGGAGCAACAGGTTCCTTTCTGCAGTGTACAAAGCCAGTATTATAATGCTACTGTTTCTTCTTAAATTCTTCACGACGCTGGCAATTGATATTATGTGAAATGCGTGAAAATGTCAAGATATATGTTATCGTATATGTGAGGAAATATCTGCAGTGGACGACAGGTCCGGAGAAAAAGAAATCTAGTAAAAATAGTCCTCCAAGTGTTCTGTTCTTGGCCCAAAAATATCTAAAAGAAACGCCATCCAAACCATAGTAACACGCTCGCAAAGGAAACGGGGGGGCAATGTGCAAGGGGGGGAATAATAAAGAACGTGTCGAAAGTATGTGGTAAAAATCATAATCGCACCTTGGCACCGATGCCACGTCCTTCGTAGTCCAGTGTCTCAACCCAGTTCCCTAGGCGAACAGTGACTTGCGCCAGCGCATCCAGCCGCATAGAACCACCCAGGGCTTCGCGCACCCGGTCGTAGCCCATGCTGCTGCGTGACCACTGCACGCCAAGCTTGGGAGTCTCGGACAGGCCGGGTGGCACGTCAAAGGCTTCGCTATGTTCAATGCGTGCAACCGGTTCCGTGTGGTTGTAAAACGCTGTGGCGTTGATGTATTCAATGTGCACCGTGTTCTGCCGCAGCGGCGAGGCGAGCGTGAAAGTTGCCGAAGAAGTAAGGAGATGGAAGATGGCATCGTGTATGAAGCTGGGAAGAGAACCATTTCCATTGCCCGGCCGCCCAAGATGGGGTGTAGGTAACGTGAAGTTGATTCTCGACAGCGCTTGACCAAGTTCTGGCATATTCGGGATACTGCCACGATGCGACCGGACCGTCACGCTGGTATTCTTACCAGAAAGATAGTCCGATATAAGTTTGCGGCCAGCTGCACGACTCGTCTCTCCACCCAGACCAGCTGGATCCCATGTAGCGCTCACGGTAACATCAGTGACATTGCCTTGACCAACCAGCAAGTCCCGCACATTGACTTCGCCCAATATACTGTCATTAGACGCAATATGCAGGCTTATGTATGGCACAGAAGCTTGGTAAGGTGTCGGGTTTGTAAAGTTAACGGTGCATTCCAGTCTGACCGCGGTTGACGTCGTGTTGCGGATCCAAATGTTCTCGATGTGTGGATTGACGTTGTCGACGAGGTCTCCTGGAAGCCCTGCTTTGCCGTCAGTGCCCGTTCCGCAGCCAGGGAAGCGTCACGACCCGACCCTCATGACGCGCAAGGAGAGATGGACAAAGGAACGGCAAGACGGTTACCACTTGGAGGACGGACCGTTGACGGGAATCTTGCCCTCGGCAGGGACTTCCTTGATGACGAGCGGGCCGAGGACGGTGTCGACCTTGACATCCAACTTGGCGCGGGCACTGACAATGACATCGTCAGAGCCAAAGAGGTAATCGCTTGCGAGGGAGGAGAACACGTCGTTGTCGGTGATATCGATGGGTGCGTTGTCAATTTGAGAGGTAATCTCCATGAGGGTTTCCTTGGTATCGGAATCGATCCTGCGAGATGCTGCCTTCTGCCACTTTCGCAAGTTGAGCTCGCCAAATTTCTTGTCCTGGTAGAAGAGATCACCTTGGGACCTGATACTCTCGACTGCCAGGTCAACATCAACGCCCTCTGGCAAAGCGGCAATGGCGACGACCGTGCCAGAGACACGAGGCTTTCCTTCCGGCTCAAATGGGCTAGGGAGAGAGAAATCAACGTCTTTAAGCGAGAAATTGCGGAGCAAGTTATCAAAGGAGCTTCCGGGAAAGTCGATTGGGAGGGTTACACTCTCCAATATATCGCCAAGCCAATCGGGCAGCTCGGAGTCGCTCGGTTGCTTGCCCCGCACAAATATCTGTGCATCCTCACCTCCAAGATAATGCTTCAGAAATTCATCCAGTGGAGACAGTTCAGAAATAGGGCATGCCTGGGTCAGCTTCTGTGGTAGCTTGTCGACCAAGCCATATGCCTCGGCGATAATATCCGTCTTCGGCTTCACCTCTATCACGCTGGATGTGCCTGTGCCGACAGCAACCTTGGGGTCTTCAGGCGCACAGCCAGGGATGAACACTTCAAAGCCAACGCGGGGCACAGTCAACGACACGGGGTAGTCATTGTGTACAGTGACTGAAATGTTGGCGCCAATGCCTTGACTATCTCCATGTCCTAGAGGGACCTGGTGAAAGCTCAGCTGTTGAATGCTGTATTCGGGGATCGAAGGAGCATCTTTGGCTGCGAAACAGTCAGCAAACTGAGCAATAGGAAGCAAGAGATGAGACGCGTAATTGAAGAGACTGGGATACAGGTTGATAGAACAACAGTGGGCATCTAGCTAATGGACTTTTCGCCAAAATACAGAGAGGAAAAGGTGCTGTAGAGAGTTTGACCTTCTAAAACCATAGATTCCACAATATCATGCGTTCCGAGGGGGATGATTCCCGACTTGAGCTGCAGCACTGTTGCAGTCGTGACTTCGAGCTCGCTAATCTTGCCCGTGAGCCAATCGTTGACGATTTTCTTGATGCTGGCGTTGTCGCCGAGTTTCAAATCGGTAACGACATCGATGAAGGTGTTTTGGCCATCGACAAGGTTGAGATCCAGCGGCGGCACAATGGCGGAGCCGACCATGGCATTGTCGTAGCCAGGCACGTACAGCTTGATGTGGGTCTGCTCCGCGCCGACGGTCCTCATGATGCTCATGGCAATTCGCCCAATTCTGCGGGCCGTATCGTCCTCCACGCGGGTGGCGTCCATGCGGAAGTTGCCCTGGACACGGGCGCGAATGCCAGTAAGGCTAATGGAGTCCAGGGAGAGCCCGGTGGGCTCCAGCACGACAGCCTTTTCGATGTATTTTTGTACGGCGGGCGGTACGAGGTAGCCGAGAACTATTGTGGTGATGAAAACAGATCCGAGGAGCAGCATGGCAACCAGGGATGGCCATCGGCGTCTCTTCTGTGCCTTGACGGACCCTTGTGACGAAGGGGCATCGCTGGCGGCATCGCTGGTCACGGCCTGCGATCCGTATGAAGTGTCGGCGGCGCTGGATTCGCCCGCAAGAAGAGGCTCGGTTTCGGCAGCGCGCTCCTCTTGACGAGCTTTGGCTGTGGTTTTGGGCGCCATGGCGGCGATGACGCAGTTGAGTAAGCGACGAGCGGATGACGCAAGACGCGGGGTTTCGGTAGAAAGCGATTAGACACTGTGCAGCAGCTCAGGCATCTGGCCGGAGTAGATTGCGACGAAAATATACAAGCTCGCAGCAGTTTGGGGATGATGCGCGCGGGCTGAGGAAGGGACGAAATGATGATGCGAAGAGGAGACGAGGCCGACGTCGCGATCGATGAAACCGGCACATGCACTAGTCAAGAGGGAGTGGGGCGCCCTTGTGACAGATGCGATTGAGCAGTGACAAGCAACAATGAAGAAGGGATAAATAGCTTAAAAATGACGGGAAAGAAATTTAAAAAGAATTTTGCTTAACTGGTATGTATTTAAGAATCCTTCATATTTTTTTTTTTTTTTGAATAATGTATCCTCCTTTGGAGATTGCCAACAAGCTCTTACATTTTCTTCGCCAGTAGCGTAGACAACCAAGGCAGCTGACTATCAAAGCCGGAGTTAATGACTGATTTGCTTGAGAAAAAAACAAGCGAGAAAAAGGAGATAAGGAGATATTCAAAATAATCACAACAGTGACGATGATAAAATAATGACGATAAGTGGTATATACCTGTCACGTTGCTGGCAGGCACCTCGCACCAAAGTATGAACACAGTACACAATACAACTGCTGAGAAAACCTCTATCTCTCTTCCTCTCTCAGAATTTAGAAGTTCATTGAAATAGCTACCGTTTCGTATGCCTGTCCCTCCTCTTCCCTATGCGGTTGGCCACTCCCCCGCCGACGAGAGGTGATCCTCGCAGCGATTCCGTAACGGAACAATCTTGTCGTCAACCTTGCTGCATCTCAAATTGACCTGGGCATCAAACTTTTGAGGACATACGATAAATTCTCTCGTGTGTTTGCACCCGCAGGTGTATTCCGTCCATTCCATGGTGCACATGTTGTTTGGGCTGGGCGAGAGGCGGAGTGGCGGCTAGTCGGGCTACCAGTAGTATGTCAGGGCCTGATCAATACTTGTAAAGAATCAGGCAATGTACTTACGGATAGTAAAACGTATTATTCGCGGCTTGAAGTCAATTGTGTCTATTAAGCTTTCTTGCGTGGGTGATATGCTGCAGGCAAGTGAGGTGACGAGCTGAGGGGTTCATCAGAGATACAAATGCCACTGAGGCAGTTTAAGCGCCCGCCTCTGAATGCGCAGCCAATGACCTGCCGCATTAGAGAAAAATGAGCAATGCCCGATGTGCAAGCCTAACTGCTTTCCCACTCCTTTATTCTACCGGCGAACAGTACTGCAGATTTTCATTGCAAACTCCGCGTATCTCTGCAACACTGGCCGTGCTGCAACGCAAGCAGTACAAAGATATGATTGCCTCAAGGCTGCACGCGCATGATATCGAGTACAATGAATATTTTGCATCTTTCAGGAGGGCTGGTCTGCTTTTTGGCACGCCATACTTCTTCTTTCTTGGTCGATATGTCATCCAATCATTTTCTACGTGCAATATAGAGTTCTGGTATTCCCAACTCGCGCTACAAGTGACATTCGTGCGTCCGGAGCATTCTCGCGGCATTATACCCCCTTGCCAAGTTGAGCTTTCGTGAGATGTTGCCTCGACTCTGCAAGATATTGCAGGCCATAGCATGATTTGGCGTGGTGTATGAAGCCTGCATCCGGCCACTCACTTAGAGCAAGCGCGTAGCAGGATGACTCTGGACGACATGACTGCGGTACAATTCTAGCAACCACGTCCGGGGGTAGCGAATCAAAATCTTGCCAAACCCAATGACATCCTCGGCACCATGTTCCGGGATCCGCGGTAGTTCCATGCCGTCGCAGAACGGGAAAAAGAATTGAAACCATGCCGTTAGAGGAATCGGGTTTTGCGTCCTCTTCGATACGCACTGCCCGAGGATCGCGGTCCTGAAAGACCAACTGCGCCCGTCGCACATATCGGAAAGCGCTCCGGGCACTACCCGATGCCGGCATAGGTCTTGACTGGAGATGGGCAGCGAGAAACGCTTCAGTACCATGTAGCTTAAGAGCCATTTTTTTAGCTGCAGCAACGCTCACTAGGTGCTGCGGCCGCCCTCGCTGGATACTTAATCGTACATAATAGCAGCCAGGCAAGCTCCATGCTGATGGTAAAAGCTTGATCTCTTTGGCGGTAATATCGAAACATTTCGCTGCTTCAGCACGTGGCATCGCCCACAAGGCCGGCTTGCTAGAAAGGCATTGAAAGCAGCATCTCTGGCAGGTGATGAGAAACAAAAAGGCTCCAAAGTTGCCGCAGCACACGCATTGGTCCGAATAGAGGGCTTGCCGCAGTGTCTTGGCTTTGTGCAGGTGCAATATTGTCATCTTGCTCAGCGCTGCGAGTGTTTTAGGGGCATGGTGAAGCAGGTTTTGGTAGGCGGGGAGCGAGGTAACCATCTCGCATCCTCGCCTTGAAGTGTGACTGAAGCGAGATAGCGACAGGAAATCAAGTTCTTCGAGAATAAGATGGAGTATTTCAACCGGCAAAGAGTTGAGGCGGCCGGTGCCCGTCGTGGCCGTGCCCCACGATCGAGTCTGCTGAAGCTGCGGCGCATCCTCATCGAAAATTTTGACCATGCCGGTTTCCATGCGGCAAGGAATATATCCATACTTTTCACGTATCTCGTCGTCTGTAAGAGAATCCATGAATGCAATTGTGAATGACGCAGCAGGCTGAGAAATTGAATGATGTTGTCAATGCGAGGATCGGATCGTGAATGCGAACACCACACCCCACTCTGCAAATACGTTTAGGAAGTCTCGCGGTTAACACAGAAACCCAGAGGAAGGGGTAAAATCAAAATCAAAGCCAATAAATGAAACTTCAAAGTTGAACCGTAGAACGAAGAAAATCTTGTTTCCTTGTACAAACTGTTCATATTTACCCCTTTGCGTAGATATACTAGACTCAAGGTTATTACTGGTGCAAGCACCTACCCACTTGCGGCCAGTTGCGGCTCCATGGAGCACAAACCGCACCTCTATAGCATGTCTTGATGCGCTGCGATGATTTCATCATTATAACCTACTTCCTTTCCAAGGTTGCCGAAGTATAACATAGTGAAAAGAAATGCAGATACTGATGTAACCGAACAACCAGTGCTCGAGAAAGGATGGCGACGAAGCCTTTGCACTTTCGGAATATGCTACGGAGTAATGGAAAGCACTCTCGCAGTGGGTCGGCAACGGCCCGTAGGGTTATTACAATCGGCAACATTTCCGACTACTATTTCGCCCTGTTGCTCCACGCCCGCGCCCATTGGCCACCTCGAAGCCTTGGTCCCGCCTCTTTATTGCTTTTTTAGCTTCTTTCTCTGTCGGTGTCAGTTTTGTACTGGCTTCGCCTCCTCTCCAAAGGGGGCTTGCGTGTTGTCTCCATTGTTGCACCCACGATCTGACACATACCTTTACCAACAAGGCCAAGCTCAATCCGAGCATTTCATCATCCACAGCCTGTTTCTTCTCTTTTCTGGAGCCTGCCCCCTCCCCCCAAGACCCTTACACGGCAAAAGATCGCTCCCAGCCTGGCTTTCGGCGTCATTGCACAGTGGAGTCGGGCGAAATGAGCGGGCGCCGTTTTGCTTCTGTAGCCCGAACGCAACCGTCTCATCTTTCTTCTCGCGCTATTACTTGCCTCTCTTGCTAAGAAAAACCCGCCGACAAATGAGCTGGGCGGGGACGGGTCGTGTGCCTGGTTCCAGGCCCTGCATCTGGACCCTCACGCGACATTATCTAGCGCGGCGGATAGGGCCAAGTTTGGCCGGGGGGATGACCCTCTCTTCACCCAAGCTGCAAAAAAATGTAACCACCTGAGGGTCCTTTTGTTACGTCGTCAGGCCAGATGGCCGCCGGGGCCCGTGCCAGGAAACGCCCAGCGAACCAGATTCCGCCAACCAGATATTAGTGTACTGAAGAATCGTAAAGCAAATCAGAGCCGAGGTGCGCTGGCTGATGCGCCTGCCTCAATTCCGCTTAGCGCTCATATCACTTGCAGCAGCTCGTAAGGAAACCACGCAGCCTGGTCTCCCGTCGCTTCTCTCATTTGGCTCTCTGGTTGGCAGTGGTTGCTGATTTCTGTTGACGATCCACTACATATTGCGTGGCCTGGTCCCCTTTTAAGAGGGGATGGCTATGCCCGACTCATGTGAGCCCTCCCAGGATGACACAAGATGAGGCTGAGATCAAACACCCTGAGTTGGCCTTATGCCCCAAAACCGACATGACCCCTGGCCCTTTTCATATTGCCGCTTCCCGTGCACTGTGAAGCCTCTGCGTTCTCTCTCCTGTAATCTCTATTCTTCACTCGACTTTCCGACTCGTCTCCCGCCTATGTGCTGCCTTTCTTTCGTTTTCTTACATTCATCGTTCGATCTCCAGTAGCGCCAACTGTCTGCCACTGTGACCCGACGCCGCACTGGCACCCCACGACCACCCACGCGACAATTGTCACTCGCAATGAACCGCCGGCGCCGATTCCTCTTCGTTATTTTTCTGGTCACGGTTGCCATCACTGTCATTTACAACACATATGAAGGGGCCGGTCGTTTTCTGCGCCTGTTTGTGCCCCATTCGGGGTACCCTCTGAACCAAGACCAAGCGCTGGCACGGTTCAGGGTCCAGAAGCATCAGCCCAAGCATGTACCGCAAATAATTCACCAAGTCTTCCACAACTGGAGGCATCCGGGCAACGAGTCTGCGCTGCGGCCAGAATGGGAAACGCAACGCCAATCATGCAGGGACAAGAATCCTGAGTGGGAATATAAGGTGCGCACTACCTGTGCCAAGAGATTCCGGGTGTCGCTAACGCTACAGGGCTGAAGTTTTGGACGGAGGAACTGTCGCGCGAGTTTCTTCAAACCGAATTTCCTTGGTTTTTAACAACATACGACAATTTCAGGTACCCCATTCAAAGGGAACAGACAGTTCGATATTTTATTTTACGGCATTACGGCGGCATCTACATTGATCTGGATTTTGTGAGTCGAACTTCGCTTTCCGTCTTGTCTGCCCCCTGGACGTCAAACTGACCTTGAAATTTCTCGTAGGGCTGCGTCAACAACCTCGAAAGCCTACGAACATATCCCGTCTTCATCTCCGATCACCGTCGCGGAACGCTCACCGACAAAGTACTCGGCGCCGCGCCCAACCACCCGTTCTGGGTCAAAATCACCGAGACCATCCCCCGATACTCACACTGGTACCTAATCCCGTTCCTGATCATCACGTACGGCACCGGCCGCTGGTTCTTGACTGCCGCCTGGGACCGCTGGCACTGGGAAAACTGCCAGCAGACGTTGTTCCGCTGGGGCAAGACCAAAGACTGGCTGACCCGGCTGTCCATGCCGCAGTGGCGCGGCGCCCCCGAGTGGTCCATCTTCAGCAGCTACAGCGGCGGCACGGCCGATACCTGGGGGATTGACATATTTGTGCTCGGACGAAAGCACTGGATCGTGTCCATCATCAGCGGCGTCGTGGGCTGCCTCATTGGCATTTATTGGGGCGTAAAGCTTTGGCGCAAGAGATGTCTGCGGAGACGAAGAGGAGGATATCGGCCTGTTTCGGAGAGCCGTGTATAGTGTACCATTTTTCCCCTGGCATATTAGCGATGTTTAGCATTTGAGCGTTTTGAATACCAAATACTGCGCGCGGATTGACGTACGAGATTAAAGCAAGTTTCCATCCAAAACAAATAGCCTCAGAAAACAAAGATTCCATATAAAGAACTGTGACTTTGAAGCTAACATCGGATGCTGTCGAAGTAGCTCCTGCTTCGTGCGCCGCCGCCAAGCCTCCAATACGTGAGTGGCGGCATTGCTGCTCCACCGCTTCCGATGATACCGATTGGACTGATGATTCGTAGCTTTCTTTTGACCGTATTCTGGGGTTATTTAAGTTTGTTTGATGGGTCCAAATTTTGCAAAACTAGCTATAGCTGCTCTATATACGCAATGCAAAATAATTGGAGGGAGGAAAGAGATCAGCTATTCAAAACCCAATCCGGACGGGTGCCTCACAAAATGCGATGTGAAGAAACCTGGCACGTATATCCAGACTTTTCTACCTAGCATTCGGTGCAATGCATTGTATTTAGTCCGCACAGAACGTGGCTTGGTCAAGGGAACTACCCGGAGCCTGATACTGAATCCAGGACTTTTTCAAGCACCGCTCGTTACGTCCAGCGCCAATCCTTCGTGCACTTGCACAGCCATGGGCAAACCACCCGCTCAAGCGCATGATAGCACGAACGTGCTGTCGATAGACGAATACAGCTCCGCAACATGAGTGGATATGTGCGTGGTTTTCTCCATTAATCCCTATTTCAACTCGAGATTTATTCTCAAGCGATCCTCTTGTCGAGGGGAATTTGCGGCGATTGGTCCATATTGAAGTCTACGGCTTACTGGGCGCCCAGAATTTGGGGAACGAGCGAGCCTCGTGGCCGCGCTACCCAATAAAATCCACAGCTGCTGCTGAAAGACTGCACAAGACTCGGCTCCGATCCTCCCGATCCTTCTCTCCCCCATTATTATCACCCGAAAGGATAAATCCCATTATTATCAACTGAAACGACAGAGAGGAATCGTTCCGATGCATGTTTACAGCAACCGCCGAGACAAGCAGCTGCATTTCGCTGCTCGTCGCCCCGCCATTGTCAGCCGCGACGGCAGTGGTCGAGCCCATATTGGCAGCAGCGGCATCTAGACGGCGTGGAGTGCCGATTCCGATATCTGTCTTTCATAACGGCAGAGTATATATACAGGAAGATCGCTGCCTGTTTAAAACTTGTTTCAAGCAGCAATACAATCACCCAGAACATTCAGCCACACCTCCTCTCCACCACTTAATACTTATACCACAATTTTCACAATGCTTTCCCGATTCGTCCAGCTTTTGGCTGCCATCCCCGTGGTCCTGGCCGGCGCCGTCGAGTACCCCGAAGTCATCCCCGGCCCCGGCCTGCCCAGCCTGGAGTCTCTGGGCCTGACCTCTGAGCAGCTGTGGACAATGCCTCAGAAGCGTACGTCGCTCAATGCCCACGCTGTACTTTTATTGTATTCGCGACGCAGCTACTGATTAACATCGAACAGGCAGCGCAAACGGAAACCTAGCCACCCGCTACAACATGTTCTGCGGCCCCGAAAAGGCTTATACGCACTGTGACGACCTCCGCGCCTGCGCCAACTACCTCTCCAACCTCGGTGACCACGCTTGCGTGGTCGACTCGAACCAGTCCATCATTATGTGCAGCACTGGCAGCTCCAGCATCTTCGGCACGTCGATCGTTGGTCACGAGACGCAGTCAACTTGGTATGGCGATTTCCGCACTTCTAGTTAAAACCCCCCGTCACAGCCATAACTAACTTTCTGCCTATAGCTTCAATGTTGCCCGCGGATTCCACGATGTCATCGACCGTTGCCAGCGTGGCGGCGACTGCGGTGGTAAGATAAATCACATTCCTGTTTGATAATACCAGATTCAGTACTAATGAACCCCAATAGGAAGCGCTCCTGCCTACGGCAACGGAGACATGATGGTTTTCGGAGCTCCCACCAACTACTACAACTAAGAGCCACATACCAAAAATATATATATAGATCGCGAGTGACGGCGTATAATCACATGTACATATTGGAAATTAAATCGTTACATATTTGAGCAATTACATTTTTTAAAACTCTATCTAGATGCTTTATGTGATGAATTGTAATACAGCGAGGATTTGCTCTACATGTGCCGTGCTAGCTGAGTATCTTAATAGATGCTCGAGGAACCTGCAAGAACAATGAGGTTCCCGTTGCCGTTGGCAGCTTGAGCACCTGGTTATTTAAATTCATCTGTTAGCTATCAAGATCTCGGTATAGGGGGAGTCTCATACCAGCACAGCTCTGATCGGGTCTGGTACAATGATTGATCGTCCACAAGACGGCGCTCGCGACATCGCGGCTAAGATGCGGTTAGATGGCAGTTTCCCAAGACGTTACTAACAAGTCGTCTCTCACCAGTAGGAAGACGCGCCGTGGAAGTCGTTGGCCTGGCCCAGGATGGCGGCGGAGCCCGACTCACAAAAGCGCGAGTGCTCGCTGGGGATCGTGCACTGCTGGGTGCCGAGGCGATCAAGGTAGTGGTAGCAGGCAATGATGCCGTTGACGTTGGTGTAGCGATCCTCGAACGGTCCGCAGCGCGCGTCAAAGTTGGCGGCCAACGAATGGAAGGCCGGCGCTGTCCTCTCGGCGTCAGCGTTCACGTAACGAGTTAGTTCAATTTTTGGCAAGGAAACTTCTTACAGGAAGGATGCGGAAGCTGGTATAGCTCAGCGGAAGTGATTCCGAGCGATTCCAGGCTGGGCAGGCCAGGTCCAGGAATAACTTCAGGGTAGTTGCTGGAGACGGACGGCGCCGCACTGGCGACAGAGAGGAGGCGGAGAATAAGATAGGCTGCCATTTTATTGTGCATTTTGATTATGTATTTATAAATACTTCTGATTTCGAGGGAGAAAGTAGTTGCCTTTTAAATAGTTTGGAGTGATATTCTACAAACTTATACTGGTCCGGCACAAGCGGGCCTTCACGCCGCTATTTCAAATCGGCAAAGGCAAGGCTGTGTTCGTTGTGTAATATTCGGAGATGTCCAAATCAATCTATGTTCAACTGCTTTCTCCCAGTTGCAATACTATTGGTTTGGCAGCTTCCTCTGACGGAAACAGTTCCACCTTCTATGGTGGTGTCTAGCCGAGGCCGCTTGCTCGTCAATGCGGGCAACCTTTCTCCGAGCCGCCACTCCAACGTGACAGCCCGATATTTAGAGCATTGTCGACGTTTTTTCACCCCTTCGTGACTAATTTCGCGGAGTTTCTTACTTTTCAATTTTTCTACACACTCGTGCTAGGCAAGGGGCAACTTTTCGTGCAGTGGCGAGGATCTGAGCTGGTTCTGACTTGGACGGAGTAATGTATCACTAACACAAATTAACTCCCCGCATTTCAGGCTGCCAAGACTATTCGGTGATGGTCCCACGGAGTAAAAGAATTAAGCCTAGAACTTGATAGAATTGACTCAGAGCTGCATCATGTCATTCGTCGAGCTGGTGAAGTACACTGTGCTGGCCCTGTTCATGTCCAGACTTGCCGTATCTATTCTCTACTGTAAATCTATAAGAATCCATCGTTCGCATCATTCTACGTTTGTAACTTATCATTCTTTCTACAACTCCAAGATAGAAAACCGTCAACTTCGTCGAAAATGTCTGCACGTGTCATCCTCCAAGCTCTAGCCGTCGTGCCCATGGTACTTGCTGGCACAGCCCAGTATCCTGACGTAGTCCCTGGGCCCGGCCTCCCCAGCCTCCAGGAGCTCGGTCTCACAACTGAGCAGCTGTACGCCATGCCAGCGCCTGAGAGCTGTAAGCCTCCCCTTCGCCTAGGCTATGAAACGCACAACTTTGTACTAATCACCCTCACAGCCCGCCTTCACGTCTTGGCTGCCAACTTTGACGGCAAATGTGGCCCTGCAAATGAGGCCTACACCAACGTGAACGGTCTCGTCGCCTGCTATCACTATCTGCAGAACCTTGGCACGAGACAATGCACTACCCCCGGCAGTAACAACCCTGGCGAGTTCTGCCATTCTGGCGATGCCTCGGTCACCGGCCAATCTCTCGTCAGTGGTCCTGCCTCCTCATACTGGTATAGCAGCATTTCCCCATTTTCAGTTAGAAAAAAGCTCGCTTACTTACTCGAGTGATAGTCGTGATGTCGCTGCTGGACTGTTGTGGGTCATCGATCACTGCACCCGGCCGGATCAGAGCTGTGCTGGTACGTTCCTGTATAAGTCCACTGGTACGAGAAAGATCTAACAGAGTTTCAAGGAGCTCAAGCTGCGTATGCCAATGGAGATTTGGTTGTGTTTGGTGGCAACAAAAGGTGGACAGGTTTCCCTTAAGGGTCGCATTCCGGAATTACCCCAGGAATTTGCGCGATACCGCTCATTACAGTCTCGTCTCTGGAGGGAAAAGACTCTTGCTACTCAGTTCTTGGAAACGGGTTGGCCTTTGCTCCGGTTATTTAGACTGTCGTCAAGCTAAACGGCAAATGATTGAATACCAAGATATATAGAGTAACCCGAAAAAAGGAGAAATTCCTCTGGTGCACTTTTGTGTTCTCAGGTCTTTTACCTTTTGACTTTTATTTTATTCCTTTTGCTTTGATTAATTTTACTATCCTATATTTCTTTTATAATTCAGCTTTTTCCCAGTTAGAATTTAGGCACTGCGGACCTCAGGGCGACTCAGCTCCAACGCGCCCGTCACTGGGCTCCACCGCCTTGTCCGATCGCCGGCGTCGCAACAGTCAGAATCTCAACCCAATCTACACTTTGTTTGTCTCTGACTCTTGAACTATTTTCAGCTCTGTCACACATCACCGGCAATTTTTCTGCTTCTGCATTTTTCATTTCTGAGCGTCTTCTACAAATACCCACCTCACCGCACATCAATTGGATTTCTCACAACACATCGTACACACTCTCGTCCACACGCCCATCAACGCTCCCAATCATGAGCTCCTCGCCAGCTTTCCGCCGCGTCGCCCGCGGCGCCGCACACCGCCTGCAGCAGCGCCCGTATTCGTCGTCCTCGGCCGCCGCGCCCAGGCATCTCATGTCCATCGCGGACCTGACGCCCACTGAATTCGCCAACCTCGTGCGCAACGGCGCCGCGCGCAAGGCCCAGGTCAAGTCGGGCCAGGCGCCGGCCTCGCTCCGCGACGGCATGGCCGGCCAGACGGTCGCCATGATGTTCAGCAAGCGCAGCACCCGCACACGCGTGTCGACAGAGGCGGCCGTCACGCTGCTAGGCGGTCATCCCATGTTTCTGGGCAAGGACGACATTCAATTGGGTGTATGTACAGCTGTCTTAAGGAGCAGTCTCGGTTTCGCTAACAGGTGCGTGCGCTAGGTCAACGAATCGCTGTACGACACATCCAAGGTTATTTCGTCCATGACTTCGTGCATGGTTGCCCGTGTTGGCCCGCACTCCGACGTCGCAGGGCTGGCCAAGGATTCGAGCGTGCCCGTCATAAATGCACTGTCCGACGATTTCCACCCGCTGCAAACAATTGCCGATTTCCTAACGATGCACGAAGCTTTCCCCGCGGCCAACACTTCGGGCGGCAGCCTTGGTCTCGACGGCCTCAAAGTCGCGTGGGTTGGCGACTCGAATAACGTGCTGTTTGATCTTGCCATTGGCTGCGTCAAGATGGGCGTCGATATTGCCGTGGCTTCGCCCAAGGGCTACAGCATTCCCGAGTCCATGAAGACCATTATCAACACCGCCGCGCAGGGTGTCGCCTCGCCAGGCAAGCTGACGGAGACGACGGTGCCGGAGGAGGCTATCAAAGATGCCGACGTGCTGGTGACGGATACCTGGATCTCCATGGGCCAAGAGAGCGAGAAAAAGAAACGCATGGATGCCTTTGCCGGTTACCAGATCACAAATGATCTGGCCAAGCGTGGTGGCGCCAAGGATGGCTGGAAGTTCATGCACTGCTTGCCCCGACACCCGGAGGAAGTTGCCGACGAGGTCTTTTACAGTCCTCGTTCACTAGTATTCCCCGAGGCTGAGAACAGACTATGGGCCGCCATTGGTAAGTGACTGACTTCCCCGAGCTATGTCATATGCACCTTGCTAATAGATACTGCAGCTGCCCTCGAAGGTTTTGTCGTCAACAAGGGCAAATTTTAAGGAGCTGTATACATTTAATTTTAAACACATAGCGGAATCGGAGAAAAAGCAATCATTATGTCAAAATGTATTTTAAACAAGATCCGGATAGAGACTAGCTGTATACAAAAGCTATTAAATCCAACCAATTACGCCATAATTCACTTGGCTCTGTCTGCCTGGGCTGTGTGCCACTTTTATGTATCCCACACGGTATATTGCTTAACCAGGAGGAAGCTGGCTGGCGTCGACAATCTCGTCAGCCTCGAGGGTCAGCTGCTCCTCATGGGGACCCTTGAGAGGGGACCGGGGCAGGGCCATGAGACCGGTACGGGCAGACTCGAGGATACCGAAGGGGGCGACGAGCTTGAGGAAGGAGTCGATTCTGGTGGGCTTGGCAGAACTGAGATAACGTTAGCAAAAATTGAATACATGGTCTCCGTTAGTAGAATACTTACACTTCAACGATGCAACTGACAGTACTAATGTCAAGCACCTTGCCGCCAAACTGGTGGGTAAAGTAGGTGATGGTCTTGAGATGCTCGTGCTTATGGCGGAGAGCCTCAGAGGCGGCGAGCTTGCTGGGGTGGAAATCTCGGGCGGCGCTCTCCTCGAGGGTCTGCTGGTTCTCGTGGTAGAGCTCCGGGTCGGCGGCAGCGGCGTCGGGGTCGCCAGTGGTGATCTCGCGGTGGTGAGCGAGAAGCTCCTCAAAGTACTCGGGGCCGAGGATGTTGATCTTGGCGAGGAGCAGTTCGCGCTGGACGAGGGCGGCGCTGGAGTAGTCGAGGACGGCCCAGACGGGGACAAGGTCCTCGAGCTGGCGGCGGGCCTGCTCGACGACGCCGTCCTGGCCGGTGAGGACAATGGTCATGCGGGAGAGGTCCTCGACCTCGGTGTTGCAGACGACGAGCGAGTCAATGTTGAAGCCGCGCGCGGCCAGGATGCCGGACAGGCGGGACAGCACACCGGGCTCGTTCTGGACGAGGCAGTTGAGGATGTGGCGCTTGGGAGGGGCCATGCTGGGCGTGGGCGTCTCGTAGAGGATGTTGGACACGGCGGCCTGGGCGGACCACGAGGGCGGCGCCTCGCTGAGCGGCAGCGGCGCCGAGCGGCGACGCAGCGCCTTGTAGGCAATGGCCGAGGTCGACGAGCTGCTCGAGGACTGGTAGCGGACGGCGGCCGGGACGGCGGTGCGCGCCGAGGCGGCCCATCGGAGCGGCGCTCCAAAGGATCGCAAGGCAGCCATTGGACCTTGCTTTTTAATTCTCCAAGTGAAAGAGAAAGGAAGGAAAGCAAAGGGAAAGGATGCGAAAAGGGCGGTGCGAGAGCAAAAAGGATGGTGCTCTGCAATTGGTGATGGACGAGGAAGAACAAAGGCTTGAGTCAATGGTGGCGGGTGCAGGGAAAAAAGCATGGCGGAGAGCTATCGGAGGGCCCTGGCGGAGCACCATCGGGCCGGGGCTGGTGACGGGCGCTGTAATGACAGGTGTTGTAGGTCGGCTTTGAATTAACCTCACGCCATATGAACAGAGCTTAGATGTGCACCAACTTTTCTATAAAAATTTACATGTTTTTCATGGCTATTTTATTTTTTGTTTGGATTTTTATTTACTGTCACGAAACAGACGGGTTCAGCTTGCTGCATCAAGATGCTCGTCAAGCACATGCAGCTGCACCAATCTGAGCTGCTCCGACACCGCAGGGCCAGGGTCTGGGTCTAGCCTGGCAGCGTCTGGGGCAGATCAAAGCTCCCGCCAGCTCCAGACTTTTGCTTGTGCTTGGTGTGGGGGCGCTCGCAAACAGGCCCCTGCAGATTTGTCCCGGAACCAGCATTTAATCCGGTTCCGCGACTTGCGCGCGCAGCATCACTGTCCAGCCATTGCAAGCCAATCATTAAAAAAGTTGAATCGTTAACGGCTCTTTGGGTTTCTCTTCGCCCGACCCTCAACAAATTTATTTTGGGCTGTAATTTGCTGCAGTTTTCATCTCTGCTTCTTCTCCTTGGTTTGCATCCTGGTAGTTTTCCTCTCCTTTTTTGACGCATTCTCAAATCTCTACATCGATCCACACGACCACACTGGGGACGAACTCGCTTTTCGACAACGTCGCAACCATGACTGACGCCGAACCACGCAAGCGCTCGCGCTTTGACCAGAAGGAGCCTGAACCCAAGAGAGCTTCGCGATTTGACCGACGCTCACGATCCCCGCCGACCCGCACGTCTGAGACCCGAGAGCGCAGTCCGCTCGGAAACAACGACAGCGCCGCCGACCCAGCTGCTGCTGCTGGTACGTCGCGAAGCGTTTAAACGCAACTTGTCAAGCATGGACATTATTCTAACAGGTTTTATGCAGCTGCCGCGGCCGCCAAAATCAATGCGCAGCTTCAGGCGCGCAAAGGCATCCAGCACGTCGATGTACCCCCCATTCAAGGTTCCACGAACAATGGCGCTCCCGAGCTCAGCTCCACTGCGCCTCAGGAGAGCAAGGGTATGCCTGGCGCTCCTGGCGAGATGTATGTGTCGGACGGCGACTACATTCAGGATATCGAGGTCAATGACTTGCGAAACCGCTACATGCTCATGAAGGCGCAGACGCAACAAGCCGTAGGTGACCGAACTCGTCGTATAATGAACATGCAGCTAACAACTATGCAGATTCAAAAAGAGACGGGCGTTGGTAATGGATTTCCGCAGCTTTATCACCTCTTCTCACGCGCTAACCCTGTGTAGATCTTACTGTTCGCGGCAAATACTATCCCAACAAGAGCATGGCCACCGCTGCTGTAGGTATCCTCGACCCGATGTTCGCTCTCAAACTAACTGTTTAGGAACCTCCTCTATACCTGCACATTACCGCTCAATCCAAAGAGGCTCTGCAGGCGGCCGTTGCCAAAGTCAACGAGCTGATTGAACAGGAGCTGCCCCAGCTCGTGGATGAGCGCCGCTTTAAGCGCCGCGAGAGAGAACAGCCTGAGAACGAAGATAACCGAGTAAGAATACCACGCAGCGCAAACCATTGGCTTGCACTAACTCAATACAGCGCAACAAGTGGCCCGAGGACAGCGTTCCCGTTGGTCTGGAACCTGTTCCTGGCTTCAACCTGCGCGCCCAGATTGTAGGCGCGGGCGGTTCCTATGTTAAGCACATTCAGCATGAGACCGGATGCCGTGTCCAGATCAAGGGCCGTGGTTCAGGATACATTGAGCGAGATACTAACCAAGAGAGCGAGCAAGAGATGTTCCTCTACGTCACGTATGTCACAGCTCACACACCCTCGTCTTGCTATTGTTTACTAACGACATGTGCACAGTGGCCCCGATGAGACCATGGTAGAAAAGGCCCGAGATCTCTGCAAAGACTTGATCGAAAACGTCCGCGAGCAGTACGAAGAGTTCAGAAGCCGTCCACCGCGCCAGCACGGTGACCGCGGTGGCTACGGTGACCGCGGCTACGGCGGCGATCGACGCGGCGGCGATCGCTACAATGATCGCGGCGGTGACCACTACAGCGGTCGTGGCGGCGGCGGCGGCGGCGACTCGTACTCGAGCTACGGCAGACAGAACTCGGACAGCGGCTCTAGAGGCGCCGCTGCCGGCGCGGACAGCTCTGCGGCCAACGCTGATTACAACGCTCAGTATGCTCAATACTACGCACAGGCGGCTGCTAACGGCCAAGACCCCTATGCTGCGTACGGAGGCTACGCCAAGTACGATATGCCTTTATACCTACCACGAATGACTCAGCTCTTGCTAACAGACTCACAGTTACGTCGCCATGTACCAGCAGTATTACGCTCAGTATGGCCAGGCTGGCGCCGCCCAGTCCCCAGCTCCCGGCGCTTCGGCATCTCCCCCTCCTCCGCCGAGCGACTCAGCACCACCACCTCCTCCTTCGAGTGCCGCTCCTCCGCCTCCTCCGCCATCCGGATCGCCCCCTGGCGCCCCTGGTGGCTACAGTGCTGTTAGTGCCCTCTGTAAACCGTTATTCCCTCTGAAACTGTGACTAACGAAATACAGGTTCCTCCTCCCCCTGGTTTGTAAAAAGAATGAGGAGACAGTATCAAAAAGGTTGCACTTGGTTTTGTAAATGCATTTCTATACTCTGTTCTTTTTGCTCACTGACTTGATGCGGTATTGCGTGCCATTGACTTCTAGGGTCAACAGCTCAACAGCACTTGTTGATTGCTATCTTGAGGCAGGGGAAGAAAGAAAGAAAAAATATCATATCCGCCGTCGCGAGTCACGAGCTCATGATACTAAGTATTAAAATGTTGCGGAGAGATCAAAACTAATACCAAATTACGCATAGTGCGCTACAATACTCTTTGTTTTTTTTATATGGTCTACTGAATTTTGGCAGGCTTCCAAGGCTCGAAGAATCGGTTTGACGATTTTGCGCCGTGTTTGCTAATGTCGGCAGATTTCCGATGATCCAGCCGTAGAGCTGGATCTCGTTGGTGACATGTGTGACGCGATGCTAATCCATACCGTAAAATCTAGGCCTTGGTCCTTCGTTCCTCTTATATGGGAACCGATTCGTAAACGCCGCTACTGTCGAGTCGCTCCATTCCAATACAGTTACCGCCGAGCACAGGAACAACCTGTCGACCCTGCATTTCTGAAAAAGGGGTTCTTGTGATTATTCCAAGTAACTACTCATAATACTTAACTCCTGCTTTTCTCCACAGCATAAGATCCATTGTAGTATCTGTAGCATTGCGATTGGCTTTGGATTGCCATTTGTAGCTCCCGGGTGCCTGCACCGTCAAATGTGGCTCTGTAACAGTAGCTCCGCCATGGAAAGCACTCCTCCTCGATTGGATTTTTATCCAATCACGAAAATTCATGAAGGGAGAACAAGACTCGAGTCCGTTTATAATAATTACAATTTAAAAGAACGTCTGTTGTAAGCGAGATCCAGCTGGCAGCGGTCTTGTTGCGTCACGCACCGGCCCACTTGGTCCGCGAAGCTCCCACGTTGAACTGGACATTCCAACTTCTTGCCGACAACCTGCGAATAAGCAACTGGCTCACAGCGGCCGCGCGGGACACATTATTGCCAGCCATGAGTCACCAAAGATATCTTTCTCACGATCCGATCAAGGAACCCCACTCAGTTTCCGTCAAAGTCCTACGGTATGTGTTGCGCCTCATCTCCAGCTCCCCGCATCAATCGACCGGCTTGACTCCATCTCCTCGCGCAGACAAGCAGTCTCGCTAACACGATTCAATCTATAACAGCCTATCATGTCCTTCCTTAGTATCACAATACCCGATCGAGCCGCCTTTCACGACGCCCAGCGCTAAAACCTCGCCCCTCCCCGCCTCCCTCGCCTATCGCCCCAGCGCCGAGCCTACGACGAACCCGTCGCCGTTCCTCCTCAGCCCCATCCTCAACCTCCCCGTGTCCTTTGGCTCCGCGTACGTCGGCGAGACGTTTAGCTGCACGTTATGCGCCAACAACGACCTCGCGCCGACTGACACGGCCAAGAAGATTCGCGACGTGCGCATCGAGGCGGAGATGAAGACACCTGGGCAGGGCAAGGCGCAGCGGCTCGAGCTCGGCCCGACGACAACGACGGACGCCGACGCGGATAAATCCATCGCGATCGCGGATCTGCAACCGGGCGGCACGCTGCAGAAAGTCGTGTCGTTTGACCTCAAGGAGGAGGGCAACCACGTGCTCGCCGTGACGGTGAGCTACTACGAGGCGACGGAGACGAGCGGGCGGACACGCACGTTTCGGAAACTATACCAGTTCATCTGCAAGGCGTCGCTGATTGTGCGCACCAAGGTCGGCCTGCTGGAGCCGCCGGTGCGCAAGACACCCGCGGCCAACGCAGGGCTGGCGCCGCTGCGCCGCTGGATCTTGGAGGCGCAGCTGGAGAACTGCAGCGACGACACGATGCAGCTGGACCGGGTCGTCATGGAGCTGGAGCCGGGTCTCGCGTACCGCGACTGCAACTGGGCGACGGCGACGCCGCGCGCCGACAAGCCGGTTCTGCACCCGGGCGAGGTCGAGCAGGTGTGCTTCGTCGTGGAGGCGCTGTCGCGGCCGAAGCAGGTCGCGCAGGGCGTGGACGATGAGGACGCGGTGGACGTGATTGCGAGGGCGGAGGCGGCCGGGCCGGATGCGAGAATATTGTTTGGCGTGCTGGGGATCGGGTGGCGCGGCGAGATGGGCAATCGCGGGTTCCTGTCGACGGGCAAGCTGGGCACGCGGGTCGTGCGGTAGTTAAATGCTCTTGTACAATAATAGAAAATAAATCGGGATTATGACTAGATAAACGCTGTATCAGGATGCTGTAAAGGCGACAATTTGAATTGTAGAGAAGCCAAGTTGAATGTGGAGGGCTCCTACGACGAGGATTTATATTACAACAAACAGCTCATGAGATATGGTAATGTAAATTTTCCCAAAATCACGACATGTCTCCTACTCTTCCTGCTTGGTGTCACGAAAGATAAAGGACCTAAACGCATCTGGAAGCGCTCCGCCCATGACCGGCGTCGTGTCTACAATCGCCCGTATCTCCGCCTCCTCCTCATCCGACAGCTCAATCCCTAACGCCGCCATATTGCTCTCCAAATAATTGACATGCTTCGTGCCCGGAATCGGAATCACGTCCGCTCCCTGCTTCAGCAGCCACGCGAGCGCCAGCTGCGCGACACTCCCGCACCCCTTGCGCGCCGCCACCGCTTCCAGCGTCCTCACCAGCGCCTGGTTCTTCGCCGCGGCACCGCCCGCCGCCTGAAACTGCGGCATCATCCTGGCGCGCACGTCGCCCTCGGCCGGTTGCGCCGTCGGGTCCTGTTGGGAAAAGGTCGGGGTGAGGATACCGCGGCCGAGGGGGGAGGCGCAGACGATGGCGATGCCAAGATCGCGGCAGGTGGCGAGGGCGTGGGTGCCAGAGGCGGACTCAATGTCGCGCGTGAAGAGCGAGTAGACGGGCTGGTAGGCGGCGACGGGGGCGATTTTGACGGCGCGGCGGAGGGCGGCGGAGGAGACCATGGACAGGCCGATATGTTTAATCTTTCCTTCGCTGATAATGGCTCCTGTTAGTTATTGCACATGTAGACTCGAAAGGGGAAAGACTCACTTTTGCAGTTCAACCAATGCACGCATTGTCGCTTCGATGGGAGTAATAGTGTCGACATTGTGAGCGTAATCTGTTTCTGCGTTAGCTATTAAATATCCTTGAAGATGTCTTATTGTATGTTGCCGTTGATGGGAAACCTCGTACACAAATCGATGCAATCAATGCCTAGAGCCTTGAGAGTCCTCTCACAGGCCTTTTTGCAATACTCAGGACTGCTGTCAATCTCCAGCGTCTTACTTCCGGGCACGTAGCCAAATTTCGACGCAAGAAAGATTTCATCTCGCTTGCCTGTTTTCTTGAACCACTGCGCCAGTGCTTCTTCGTTGCCCGTGTACATGCTATCATACACACGTCCGTTAGCCATCTGCAAGTGGGCGGCAGCGGGCGGTATCGGTATAGCACATACTCGGAACTATCCCAGAATGTAGCTCCAAGCTCAACAGCTCGATCCAAGAGCTCATGGATGGATTCGTCCTCGGGCTTCGCGCCGTAGCCGTGGTCGCTGACCATCATGAGGCCAAAGCCCATGGCGGGAACCAGCGGACCGTTGCGGCCAAGACGGCGGCGTGGAATCGAGCTGGCGGGAGTGGCTTGAGAGTTCATATTGTCTTGTTTAAAAAGCAAAAATATAATAAAGTGAAAAATCTATAAGCGACTTGACAATAATTTCCATGTTCACTGTCTGCCTTTTATGTATAAACCCACGTCCAGTGTCGGCGACTTACACGAGGCTAGGTCATCGAACTAGTGCGCCTCACTCTGCAAAATCCCGAGCTGGCCAATCAACAATGCTGACACTGGACCCTCCTACCCCAGCGCCGATCACTTTGATATATTCCGAGCCAGCTTACACGTCTTTTGCTTTCTTATTCTTTTCTCGCAAAAACGCTTCTCGACGATCGTTGTGTATAATGTACTCCAAAACTGGATGCAAGACCTGCAAGTACGTCATTGGCCGTCCCCGAAATAACAAGTTTTTTAAACCTAATAGATAAAACTCCCAGAATCCGCAAAGTCAAGTGCGATGAAACATATCCAGCCTGTCGCCGCTGCTCCTCCACCGGCCGCCGCTGCGACGGCTACCGCGGCGTACCTCCCAGCGGCCTGCACCATCCCGTCCCGGCCACCGTGCGCGCCGCCGCGTACGCCGACATGAGCGTTGCCGAGCGGCAGAACCTGCAGTGGTTCGGGCTGCGCACGGCGCGCAAGCTGCCCGCGACTTGTCAGACCGATTTCTGGTCGAAGCTGATCCCGCAGGCGAGCCACAGCCAGCCTGCGGTTCTGCACGCCAGCCTCGCCCTGGCGGCGCTGCATCGCGAGATTCTCCTCGCGGGGTCGCCGAGTCCGCGCAGGCCCTATGCGGATACATGGGCGACACAAATGCCGGCGCGGCAGCAGCAGCATCCGTCGCAGGTCTCTTCTGGGTATTACTTGAAGGCGTTGCGGCTGTTGCGCGCGCATGCGTCGACGGTGGATGCGACGAGTACAGTGCACAAGGATGGTGTTTCTCTACAAGCGCTGCTGATAGCTTGCGTCCTGTTCATTTCGTTGGAGTGCATGAAGGGAGAGTTGCCTGCCGCGCATACACATATTCGGAGCGGACTGGCTATCCTCGAGGCGGCGGCTTGTCCTGTGGACACTTGGATAAGAGAGGCCTTTGCCAGGATGGAACTGCAGTTTACGCTGTGGACTCTCTTTGCTTCCGACGCTTTCAACTATTCTCCGAGGGCCAGCATACTAGGCGATGTCACCGGTGCCCAGCCGCGGCAGTTTTGTTCTCTCAAGGAAGCCTGGGATATACTAGGCGACGCAATCATCAAGGCTGCTCATCTCACACGAGTTTGCTATGACAGTAAAACGAACGGAACCTTTACGAAGGCGCGAGACGGCTTTTCCAAGCAACAGCAAGTCATCTTGCGAACACTTCGGCAATGGCGCGCTCGCTTCGACCTCATGCTGAAGAAGCCGCCGCCCGACCCCATTCTCGGCCCCCTCAGCGCCGCCGGTCGCAAAATCAGCCTCCTCATCCCCGTCTACCACGACATGGCCACCATCATGACCGAGCTCTGCCTCTGCGCCGGCCACGAAGGCGCCTTTGACACGCAGCTGCCCCGCTTCCGATCCATGCTGCAGCTGCTGCAGGATCTGTACCGCGTCGACAAGGTCAGCCCGGACCTGCGCCACTTCATCATGGACCTGGGCTGCCTCGCGCCGCTGCACTACGTCGCGGTCAAGTGCCGAGATCACGGCGTGCGCTGGCAGGCGGTGGAGGCGCTCGAGGCGGCGGCGCATCGGGAGGGTATCTGGGACGCGCGGGTGACGGCGGCCGTGGCGCGGACGATTGTGGAAGCGGAGGAGGGCGATTTGTTCCAGGGTGGGGGTGATGGAGTGTCAGTGCTGGAAGAAAGACGGATAGCGAGATTCGATGTTGTTCTGAAAGGTTGTGCGGTAGAGAGTATAAGGATATTTCCGTCATGCAGTCGCCCTAGTATTCACATGCTTCAATGCTAGGCCAATCCAGTGGACGGACTTACAAGACATCCCGGCGCTTTCACTCGTTCTTATACTCCGCATTGCTCGTTGTACTTCGCTTTCAAGAACTCATTCCCGTTCCTCATATCGTATACCGATTTCTCTGAAAATATTCCTTTATTCTTCTTCACGGCTATAAATAGAATTCTTGCTCGTTGCTTCACCGTCGTCGTATCGTCGCCCCACCTGGGTACAGCCTTGTTGTTGATGTGTGGGTGGAGCCTCCACCACGGAGGAATTCCTCAAGCACCGAAGCGTACAGGGCACATGCAGGGGATGAGGGGTAAAGGTGCTTGCTTTTGCTCGTATTCACACGTATAAGAAGGTCACTTCATCCACTCATTTAGATGTTCTTTTGTAGAAGAACAAGGAACAGAATTACCCTGTTGTACTCTCTTTGTCTCTCCATACACTGCGCACACGAGCGTTGCAAGCGTCTTTCGTACGATCCACCTTCACTGTGACAATTTCCGTGGGTCAACGGGATTCATTCCTCAGGAGTCACGCGGCGATAA
>PHFE01000029.1:0-108354 GCA_002796755.1 Paracorniculantispora psalliotae | reverse complement strand
ATCTCCCCCCCCCCCCGCCCTCCATCACAAAGATCGTCGTCTAAACCTCCCAATTCGAAAGCCATGGTTTCCTCTTTGGGCGCTGTCCTGGCGCTCCTCGCGACACTGCTCGCCAGCGCAGACTCTCGTCCTCTGACAGATGGCTGGCAGAACAAGAGCGTTGATTCTAAGCCTCTCACTGATGGCTGGCAGAACAAGTCTGTTGATCCTAAGCCTTTGACAGATGGCTGGCAGAACAAGTCTGTTGATCCCAAGCCTCTCACCGATGGATGGCAAAATAAGAAGACTAAAATTGAAATCGATGACAAGACTTCCGATGTCGACACCGAGGACAACACTGAGGGATATCCTCCCTGCCCCGGGTGCAATAAGCTGCATACTCCTGCTGCTAAGGACGGCGATGGTGTCCCGGTGCCCTGGTAGTGTTAAGTAGTGGTCGGCGTGGCGAACGTGCATAATGAAGGCGGCTCTTCTCTACTACTGCCTTTTTCTCTGATTATATTTCTATAATATATCACAGTTTCTAGGAAGATGACGTAGATAGTGTATTAGCTCAATCCGTATCAGTAGTAGAATAATAAGGTGGATATAGGTTCTTATTAAGGCACTAGGACCACTAGCTAATTAAAAACCCATTACGACTTAGGCATGGACATTAGCAATAGAAAAGTATGGTGTGCATCTAGACGAGTATCATAATGTTCCAAGGAAGGGACCCCATCGATGATGGAGTGGCAGTAGTAATGAAGAGGGCATCCTAGCAACTTAAATAGTAGTAGCAATAGCCTATATATATCTAACTATAAGGTATTTAAATGATAGATAGCATTACTATAAACTAACCATCGCTTTTATTATATTAATATTCTTTCTATACTATATTAATAGAATTCTTTTAAATACTAATCTTAATGTAGCAAATAGTCCTGTAATATACTATAAAGCTTTCTACTTTCTCGATTTTAGCCATTAGCACTACCACTGCTCAGGTAGATAATAGGGGAAAATGGTTCGTTATGGCTTATACTAATAACAAGTGTGGTAAACAAACCGGAAGTTGGAGAGACAGCTAGCCTAGCTACACTAACTTTAGCGGCCTTCTAGACATTCTATCGATCAAATTAGATACCCCATACTTTAGCAGTAGGTGTGGCTAGGACATGGCCGGGTATGAGAAAAACAACTGCGAGGGCAAGCCTAGGCCGCTGCGAAATGACATTTGCTTCAGTGTCGACCCGATAGGCCATTATAAGAAGCCTATGAAGAGCATCTCCGTCATCGACCTTCTAGGCTGCTAGATTCTAGGTGAGTTGAATGGCGCTATAGCAGAGAAAGGTCAGAAACTAACGGCAATACGCTATGTAGCAGATTGAAATATAGGCAATTAATGCGATACTGCGTAGTTGTCTGCGATTAAGAAGATTAGCTAGCGGTTTAGTAGGGGAATAAGGCTTGACTGTTTTACTTAGTCAAATTTGTTGCTTGGCAAAATGCATAGTTTAGTGATCTAAGTACTACTCCCTACAGACTGGAAATATACAATGCCGTCTCAGCGTCGCTATAAGTCTTATATATGAGTAATAGGCACAAGTTTACATTTCCTTTTACGGATGTCGATGGCAACGGTTATGACGATTCTACTTACATGCACATGACTGGCGCTGCACTAGTCTATCCCAACAATGAAGGCGCTGACTTGACATGGGCTGAGGGAACGGATGCGTCCGGCATCACCAGCGACCGGAAGAAAGAAGTTTCCGATACCAACGGGTATGAATCTACGACAACATGCCAGAAATAAATAACTTCATTTTTTTTAAAAATTCCTGCACCAGACATGATAAGGCAGTCTATAACTGGACAAGACCTGTCGACGGTCGCATCGATGCGTAGATCAACATGCACTCCGCATAGAGACGGCGCTTGATCGTTGGATTGCGATACCTTGTCACCAGCAAGATTGGCTGCTGAGCCGTCTTCCTTGAGAGAAAGACCACAACCTGCCGACCGTATTATAATGCTGCTTTTGGAATCTGGTGCCGGATATTAAACTGTCGGTATAAAAAAAGCAACTTTTTGTTCAATATTTGATTTGTAAGTCGTGCACTCATAACATTGGCATTCCCATGCCTACAGTTGCCAAAGCCATTCAGTCTATTACCCGGCATAGACAGCAGGTAAGCCACACTACCACACGCCACAAAACTGATAGCTAGTATATGCCCAATTTCTAGCATCACTATTTCCTATCCGAGTTTTATGTCCCTTTGGACTTCCTGGTAAGTGCATAGCGCAAGGCGCTTGACCAAATGGAACTTGCCGGAAATGTGCCTGATTCTTTTTTAAACTAATACCCCGAAGAAGTGGTTTGAACTGCATAATACAAGCGAATGAGAATATGTAGATACTTAGTACCTAATGACGAAAGCATGGCGACTTTTACATCGCAAAGCACGGCATATTCCACTAGTTTAGCATCTGTCTATCCTTGTACGCCCATCATCATGTTTCTATAATCAGGTATTTGGTTATCATTCGCCTGGTAGTAATTTGCGTTCTGGTCATCGAAATGAAAGTACAATCGTTTACGTTTACTCCGTTTCAGACACGCAATGCATCGAGTAACATTTCACGCCTGGATCAATCAATAAACACAAAAGCACACCACACAGCGTGACACAGGTGGACGATCCCCGCTGCTAACCGTCGGAATCTTGCGAGCCGTCTGCTTGTACCGTGAGCCTTTGCAAATAGACGGATTACATCTGACGGATTCTGCATATATATAAAAGACGATTGTGCCATCGTATGACAGAACGAAGACTGACTGGTAGACGTACAGGTTAATACAGAGTGGTATGAGCGACATCGGCAGCAGCTTCAGCCAGATGGACAGTCGACCGCAGGCTGGGATCTGAGCGAGCCCATGACGAGATATGCAGCCGTCTTCAGTTTCGGCAACGGCAAAGTCCTTGCGCTGTCGATGTAACATGTTCATCTGCCCGTGCCGAGCTTGCCGTGGCTGGTTTGCTTTGGTTGTGCATCCGGGGCCAAGCAGCAAGACCAGGGGCTACTTGGAAAATAGGATCATGCCTGCGCTGATTGCAAAAAGGGCAGCGAAACCACTTGCGACACACATTGTCTTCTGCCGACGGCTGCGATAGCTGCACGAGCTGCAAGTGATGCAAGGGCCTCTGGTTGGGCTGGGACAGTGACGCTGTGGGGTGAGCGGCCGATGCTCAGCACAGACAAAGCTTAATCGGGGGGAAACAGCTGGCCTGCAACCCAAAGTGGCGTGTAACTTATAAAAGGTGCAAACTGCCTCATACCAGAGAGCGTCGAGCGCCTTTCCATTTGCCGCCAACCGTCGAGACTGCCCCACCATCACGCTATTGTAGAATTCAATGCCAGCAAACCATCCGTGTTTCAAGTAAAGGGCGAGGGAACTGAACTGATAATCATTCCCTTTGTTGCGACTGGGTCGTCTTCCTGGCGATCAGCCCGAACCGGTTGGTTGGCGTCCCGACCACGGATCGTTAGCGAGTCTCGGTGACGTCTCACCGGCAAATTGTCTGGTGGCATGTCCTGTTGAGACATAATTTTACAGAAGAGTTTGCATACATCTAAGCTGTTTCGCTTCGTCATCTATGCTACCGGATTTGCTTCTTCTTCTTCTTCGCTGCGCCATTTGCTTGTCGGTACCACGCTGGAATGCGAGACAGCATAATGCAGGTGCAGCGTAAAGTGCTGGATCAACGGCCAGCCCGATTATACTGCGAGGGGCGGAGCCAAGGCACCAATGCATAAAAGGCGTACGCTTAATGTTCAGCGGGCCGGAAGAAAAACGATAGACACACGCACACATGCCCAAAGATGGATTGTTTTGCCCAAAAATTATAGCTCTTTTCACGTATATGCCCAATTGACGAACGCTAGCGTAGGTGAACGCGTCGTATTCCACCCCATCGTGGCTTGCGTAGAAGCTGCTCAAGCTCCATTCGGCGCAGTTTGGGGTTGCTCGCCTGGCCACTGGCAGAAGTGAAAGATCAGAACAAGTGGAGAGGCGGAAAGGCTCCCACAATTTTGTTGCGGCCGCGGGCGTGGCCTGTATCCATAATGTGTGGATGATGGCTCACTTGGTCTAAAAGGGTCCTCCGTTGTGAGACGCGTCGTCCAACACGAAGATCTTCAGGGTCTGTTGTGGGAGAAATTAACAGGATAGTAGGAGAAAAGATTACTTCACGTCGACCTAATCCGATATTGCCAAGCGCTGAGAGGTGATGGTGCGCTCCGAGCCGCTCATGATTAGGCTTTGAATATTCCATGCAGCCAGTCATGACAGCCGAGTAACTTTCCGAGGCTCTGGCTGGCGGCTCACCAGCTCATGGGAACTAGTGGCCATGGTAACTTTGCTCAGTACATGCAGTGTCTTGTGCGGCGCGGGAGCCTATGTTCCTGGTTGTAAAAGACCGGGGCCTTTGTGAACCAGGCCCAGGTCAAAAGCAACGAAAAAGAAGAAAATATCGATCGTGTCACAGCTTCCCGCGGCCGCGTCGCTGCGGCGTTGCATCGGGTTGTTTTATGTGAAACAGACAGCCAGGCTCGCGTGGCTTGTTCCTGCGTCAGCGACGGAGCAGGCCAGCCGGGATAGGAGAAGTGAGCATGCTAGCGGGCGCCCAAGCTCGTGCTAGCAGCAGGTGGCAGGCGGCTAGCGACAAAGACGGGGAGCCCCTGACAGATGCATGGGTGGGAGACAAAGCCTGTTTTTGGTGACTCAAGGACGAGATGAGCCTGTGGTGCCAGTGCCGATGGTTATTTGGTTTTATTGCTGACATTCAGCTGGTCTCTTGGTTGGAATAAAGCAAGGGCTGCTGAATTGAACCTTTGTAATCCCTAGCAATGCTCTCATCAAGAGATTGGTTGGAGAGGACGGAAGCCAGGCTGGGCATGGATCTGTGGCGTGTCTTGGTGGTGGACTTGCCGGGCGTGGTGCTCCATCCGGTACGACAAACTACAGCGGTGCAAAGCAGTGCCCTGCATTCGTTGACACGTTCGCGTGGCAGTTGCATTGTTTGGGTTCAGTGGCTTTTCGTCGATGCCCAACGTTGCTGTGGCTAAAACATTGGTCAGCCATAACGCCTCGAGCGGTGATTGCAAACGCGTACCTGTGAGTATCTGTACGTACAATGGAAAGAACTACTTCGCAAATGACGTCGCGTCGACGATTTCGAGAGCCCAGATGCCAGATGCCTGGTGAGTCCGTGCTCCAAAAGCCCCAACCCTAGCGCTGTTCGTGAATTGGTGAGCAGAAGGCGGGCAAGCAGGCAGGCTGGCACTGGAATGCTGGCAACTTGGGATGGTGGCAAGTGGATGAGAATCGCAAGACGCTGGGGTCTCCCCACCACCAAGCAGTCTTGCGGTGGAGTGAGTGGGTGCAGCCAGGTACTGGAGGCGGTACAGACAACTGGCAGCTTGCAGCCTGCAATCTGCAGGTACCTGCGTGTTTAGACCGGCTCACAGGGAGTTCAGCGCTCAGCCACTGGAAATACAGGCGTGGCGCACCCCCTAACCGTCCGAAAATAGCACTGGACGTGGCACCCATGTCCCTGTAAAAACTCAAGTTACAGCACAACCACCGCTAAGGTGCGGATCGAGGCTCCATCGTCACCACCGCCACCAGACGTCCCACCATCACCGTCGTCCCTCATCACCACTTCACCATCCACGCCCATGCCAGCCTCATCCACGTCTCTTGCTAGCGGCTCACCGGCCTGTCGCCAAAAGGGGTTTCCCAGGATTCGCCTCCGCCTCCAGCACTGACTGCAGACTGCAGGCTTCGATCTCTACATTGTCAGGCACCATCTCCGTTGATCCTCTCGTGACTGAAGTCTGACTGCACCAACCTGCAAACACCCGTCTGCCGGCTCCCGCGTCAACCTTGCTTTTTTATCACCTCTTTGTCCCTCCCGAATTCCTTTTTCCTTGGCCGTCCGTACCTGCTTGACTCGTCCTCTTCTTAATGCCGCCAACCCGCGCAGGTACAGGACCGTACACCTCTAATTTGCAGCCACGACGCGGTGTCAACTTTAAGCTCGCCTCCACCCACTCAAACGAAACTTGGAAACCTTTAGCCCGCCCCTCCCCCTCGGGCCCCTTCCCCCTGTCCCGCCTCTCAACCTTTGAGCTTGCATCTGATGGCCCTGTATGTTCCTAGCAGAGCCTAACCATTTCACTTCTACCACTTTCGAGCGACAAATTCGTCCCGGATCGAGAGTTCCCATCGTGAGCTCCCCCCGTCACCGTCACCGCCCTCATTCTCACCATCCAAAGCCGTCCCGTCTATCCACCATCTTCCCTCGCTGCTCGACTTCCCGACTCCCAAAGCCTTGCGCCCATCGCTCCCCCACCGCCGACGACCTTCCTCCGCGCAACCGCAGCTTCTCTCCTCTCTGACCGACCTCGTCCACCATCTCGGCGAGCCCTATTCACCCGAATTCTTGCAAAACCGCTCGACACCTTGCCTCGCGTCGGGGAGCGTCAACTCGCTCGAACTGGCCAAACGGCCGAATTTTTTGCCTTTTGCAACCTCCGCCTCGCGTGGCCTGATGTGCAATGGACGCCTCGTCGGCTCCTCTGGCACACTACTTCTGGATTGCCGGCGTAGAGTCGATAGCGTATGACGATGCTCCTCAGACGGTCCTGCCTGTCGACGACACCATCGCTGAAGATGGCGAGCCCGATAACGGCGTAATTGTCAACGGTCAGCACCGGCCCAATGCCGCCCGCCATTCCCGCCAAAATTCGGCCAACCGTCTCTCCAAAATTTCCATAGACGCCCATTCTACCACGAGCATACTCGACGATCTCGAGACGACACGCAGCAACCGGAGCAGCGCAACCATTCGCCCAAGCAGCAAGCTGCCTCCTGCCGCAAATGGCTCCAATGGCGCCACATTTCCCGACGAAGCTTTGCCGCCCGGCGTCCGTATGGGCGATGTTGATTTCGACAGGGCACTGCTCAAGTTCGCCGCCGAACGGGAAAACTTTCTCGAAGATCTTTCGTTTACCGCCGGTGCCAGAGTACAGGCCAGAGCTCCCATGGTCAATCCTCGGACCGAGCGCATCAAGGCTGATGAGATGCCCAGCGGCCGAATGAGCCCACTGCGCAGTCTCAAGGGCAGCATTCGCCGAAAGATTAGCTTCCGAGAAATGAGTAGCACGAAACGACAAGGCAACATTAACAAGAGCAGCAGCACAAATAGAGCCGGTTCGTCTTTTCTTTGGCCATGCTTTGATTCGTCTCACTAACGCAGCAATAGCTTCTGTTCGCACCGCCAAGCGTCTCAGCAACTACAACTCGGTCATTCCACCCCCCGAGCCTCTCAACGCCGATCCCGATATGCACCCACTCAAGCGTCGCTTCGAGCCCGTTTTGCTAGACCGGTACCCTCCCAAGAGTGCCACTGAAGAGGTTCCTCGACGAGGCCGATTTCCGGATTATGTGCCCATGTTCGCCTTTCCTAATGATATTCAGGTCGTTTCCTCGGACGAACGCCCGCGCTCCACCTGGCATGGGTTTACCATGACTTCTGAAGACAGCAGCAAGCTCTATGGCATATCCATCATTATCTGGACTGCTTTATCTGCGGATGTCGCTGATGAGGTGGAAATAAAGTGCGAGCAGTGGCGTCAGAGCCACATGTCAAATGAGGAACGTGAGCTTGCCGCGAGCTTGGGCATCAGGCTAGCTGGGGAGCGCACCCATCTCTCGCAACTTCTTGCTAAGCTGCCTACCATACCTTCTGGCTCTGCTGCTCGTGACAGACTGGAAGACGAAATCAGTACCGTGGAAGAAAAGATTGCGCTCATGACGGACATGCTTCGCCCACTTCGACATGGAGCTGCCTCTAAGATAGAAGGACTTACAGCTGGTGAGAGTGGATTGTGGGTTCCCCGTGCGTACGGCATTCTGGGCAAGGATGCTGCCAACATGTCCTTCTGGAAGGAATGGCTCAAGGCTATTGTGGTGCCCATGACAGACGGAGCTGTCCTCCGAGTGCCGCCCAGTTCACCGAGAGTCGGTCGATGGCAGCCTCTGGAGCGATACGTTGTTAATCTGTGTACTGAAGCATTCAGTCCGATTGGATCCATGACGCAGGTCGAATTGGGAATCCGAGAATTAAAGCTCTATGCTCGAAAAGAAGCCGCGAACGAGATACCCGGTTCCCGAACCATTGATCTTTACGCTCTTTTCCGGTGCCTGTCGTTGGAAAACATTGTCGCTCTCTATGAATACGCCATGGCTGAGTCTCGCATCATCTTCCTTTCCTCGCACACAAGCATGCTTCACTTGGCTTGTCATGCTTTGGCCAACCTGCTGTATCCTCTGAAATGGGCCAGCATCTTCATTCCTATCCTTCCTGCCAGACTGATCTCGGCTCTCGAGGCTCCTTGTCCTTATATCGTCGGTGTTGAACGGCGATACGACCGCATTGACCTGCCCGATGACGATTACGTCTTGGTTGATCTAGACAAAGACACCATTGACGCGACATCACAACCCCACCGACTACCTCGCCAGCAAAGGCGAAAGCTCATGTCCCTGCTCCAAGTAGCCGCTCCCCACCGAATCCGCTACGGCGTCGTCGAGGGCCCGCCACCATACGCTGTCGAGTCCTTCCCTTATGACGCCTTCTCGACCGAGAACGGATCGATTTTCAACTCGAGCGCGAGTAACGGCACGCTAGGGAAATGGGTGTCACAAAATTCGTCAAGCTTTGGCGAACCTCTGCCAGCGTCTGCCATTCAGCCTCCCGTGTTCAACGCATTTATGGAGGCAGCTACTGATGCAGGTAAATCAGATCGCCCAGGTACCAGCAAGTCGAGCAGGACAAGCCCCAAATCGTCCGTGTCACCTGAATCTACTCATTTCCCACTGATCCCATCCACGCCGACAACACCAATCTCTAGAAGTGATTCTGGTTTCGCTCTCACGGCAACGCTGCGAGAGAAGCGTTCTGGCCACTTTGGTGAGGAAAAGATGCGCCGCAGCTCCTCATTTGGAATGGATAAGTTCCAGCCAATGCACCGACCGAGTCTGCCGTTTCTGAATGGCCACCAGGCGAACCTGAGCGTTTCGGGAGTCTCGATTGATTCACAAGCGACCGGTTATGGTGGCGGCGGCTACGCGCCATCGACTTACGCCCAGTCCACTTTGGCGGCGTCAACCATCATGCCAAGCATGCAGATCCAGCCTGTCCGCAACACTGAGACGACGGTGTGGGTAGAGGGGCATTGCTTCAACCTCGACCGCAAGGATGGTAGCTCGATGTGTACTATTTGCGCTGAAAGAGCAGATTCAGAGGGCATGTACCACTGCTCTGCTTGCAAAACCATTTCACATGGCCGCTGCTTGGGCGTTGCCTCGCTGGTTTGCCCTCAGGCCTTCCACTCGGATCGCGTTCGCGCTGCTTTTTGTCGTTGCCAGGCTAGTCTTCTGTATACGTACCGCAAGTACCTGGGCCGCCCTTCGAAGCAGCAACGCTCTAATGGCCAGATCTACGCCTTTGACATGGATGGGTTTATTAAGAGTCTCCCTCATGAGCAGCAAGAATATGCCGTTATGATGCGCGACACGCAGCTGTTCAACGAGTTTATCCACGAACGAGAGTTGACGGTGCCAACTGAGCCGTCGATTCGACTCTTTGACGAAGTCATCATGGCCAAGAAGGCGCGTGGTCGTCCCGGTCTCTCGTCTGGTCTATCGACGCTCTCCCGTCTGTCGTCCATCCGAGTCTCGCATGGTGCATCTGCCAATGCCTTTGGCCTCGCCCCGCCGCGAGGCTCGGGCAAGCCGCCCAGCTATCTCAACGACAGTGGCGATCACATCTGGCGGACGGCGGCCGTGCCCGTGCCCAAGGGCAACTTTACCGGCGAATACCGCTCCGTCGTCACGCGCGTACCCGCTCGCCTGGACCGCACCTTGATGCGAGAACCCCGCGCCATCCAGGGCGTGCCGCGTGCTGAACAACGCGGCTCCCGTGGCCTGGTCCGAAAGCAAGTCGCCAGTATGCTCGGCACTACACCTCCGCCCTGAACGATTTAATCACGACCTCACCAATTTTTCCCTTTTTTACTTCGTTGTATACTTTCTTACTTCAACCACATGAACAAACGTCATATTATACCTGGAGCTTTATATATTCCAGGGTTATATATCTGAAACGATTTCGCCCGACAGAAAATCGGCGCGATCACTACACACATCAATCACTGTACATTAGCCACGGAGGCGGGAAAAAAGTTTGCTATTTTTGTTTTCTTGTGTTGTTTGTATTTTCTTATTTATTGACGGTCGACATTCGCGAGAGACAGAGGAAGAGAGAGAGAGACTCACAAAAAAAATAGTACAAGGATATTTTTTTTTAACAGGGTCTGCATTACATGTTAAGGAATTAGAAAGCAAAAAGGAAAAAGAGTGTGTCAAAATGACGGAAGAAAGGGGGAAAGAAAGAAGGAAGGGAGAAGGAAGGACAAGAAAATTTGGACATGTGGGTGAAAACAGCACCCGTCAGATCAAAAAGGACATTCATATTTCGGTATTTGGGAGGCGGACTTTGTGTTTTTTGGTCAAATATATATTCATATATTGATTTCTCGACTCCTTTTTCCTCCACTCGTGACTGTAATTGATATGCATCATGATGGAAAAGAGATGGTCGACATGGTGTGTAACAGGATGACCATGGAAAAGTTCGTGCAACAAAATACCCTCGTCACAAAATTAAGCACTGGTAGGGTGACTACGCTTCATGTAAACAATGCAGTTGATACTTCAGGCTAAATAGCAAACCTAGCAGCAAGTGGACCAGCCAACAGGTAGCAAACGGCTCATGATTTCGCCAACATGTAGCGGGCCACGCAATAATAAAACTAACAGATGCCGGAAGCAAACTCAATCTCAAGTGAAAACAAGACGAATGTAGCAATTTTGCTTCGAGCGGGTGTGTTCCCTACCCGGCTTATATCCCCATCATCGTAATAATGTCATATTCTCAACAATAGTCGCTGAGCGTCATTCAGGCTCAGCATCGTCCTCACCAGACATCACACTTTGATGCCTAGTCCTTGCTCCCAGCGGACATCCCGCAAAACATGTGGAACCAAACTCTGGTACGACAAATGGCCGTTTGGCAAGTGATTGATGCGATGATTCTCAACACCATCGGCACCTTGAATCTCTTGCAGCCCGGCAATTCCAAATTGGGTGTTTGAAGTGCGATAGAGGAAACCGAGGAGGTAGTCTTCTTCGGTATATACATTGATCAAACGACCGGAGACGACACTCTTCATCGTCATCCATGAGGTGCTGTCCGATGGCGCAGGCGTGCCCATCATCAGGACCGAGTCGACAAGGCCAAATTGACGGCGCTCAGCAAGAATCATGAGACACGTGTATATCGCCCTCGCGGCAAGGCTATAGCCGACAAGGGATACCGCACGCTCTCCGTGAAACTTGTGGCGCATAATGGCGTCGGCTAGAAGGGTTCCGACCTTTTCGGCGCGAACCGCGCCGAGGCTCCAAGGGTTGTCAAGAATTTTGCTAATCTTGAGCAGCGGTTCCGGCCAGCTCGAGTTTAAGAGACAGTGAAAAACTGTGATATTTTTAGGAAATGTCACAGCCCGAAAAGAGGAAGACCTACTTGACTCTTCTCGAATAGCCTCACGAGCCGTATGCCACGCACTGCTCTTTACCACAGTCTCCAGGGCATTACCGATATTGGCGACGGCGGCGAGCTCCCACTGCACCACATACACCTCTGACTGATGGTTGAGGCAGTTCCAAGGGGTAGTCACGGCATCGCCAGCAAGAGTGAAGCCACCGAGGGCAATAACAACTCGAAGGCGTCGCTCTGCTGGCAGTGACTGTCGAGCATCCAGGTACTCGCCCTCTCTCGCCTCGGTGACGGACAAAAAGGCAAAGTCCTGGACCTCGCGCACAAATCCCTCGACCACTTTTTCGATTGGCTTGGCAGGATTCATGCCGAACAGCGAGCCCATCAGCAAACCGTTTTCAGACATGATTCCCATTAGAGCCGCGGCAGCTGATGTTGTTAGGCCACTATCCTCAGAGCCAACACCAACGCCGACAAGAGCTCTGGCAAGAACAGGATTGCCCATGTTGACCGGGCCGAGGCTAAACTTCCATCTTTTGGAGAGTTTATTTTCTTCCTTTAGTGCGGCTGCTCTTTCCGGGCTGACTTCCATAGCGGCGGCTGCAAGACCTTTGGCAATGCGCATTTCATCCAGGTTCTGTACTCTGATGGGCAAATTGAGTGATGAAGTGAGGTTGACGAGAAGGACTCTAGCATTGGCATTGTAGTCGTGTAGGGACAGGACAACCAGCAGCATGATGTGCAGCAGCAACTTTCGTCTTTCGTAGGGAAGTGGCCATAGATTGTTTGGAATGGCGGGATATTGACGGACAAGGGTGGAGTCGACATGATTGGTTGGCGTTTTTGGCAGACCTGTGATACTCTGGTTAGCTTATTTTGCATCTGGCATTTGCGGTATGTGGAACTATTACCGTTAGGTACATGGCCGCTGAGTCTTCCGCCACGTCCGCTACGTCCGCCACGCCCGCCACGAGACGCTGCTCGAGCATTTCGTCCTCGACTACGAGGGGTAATGTCTTCTTCGATGGTCGTCACAGCCATGTCTCGAAGGCGCTGGAGCAAGGTAGACTGCCACTTGCGGAAAAAGACAATAGATTCCTTTTTCAGCTCTTGTAGATGCGATGGATACTCTTCCTCGGCATCATCTTTGGAAAAGGATGATTTCCTGGTTGGTGGTGCTGTGGGTTGGTTGGCAAACGATTTGGGTGGTATCGCGTTTTCCTTTTCGCTGCTTTCGTGTTGGAGGAGAGCCAGCGTCAGCCAGTTGCGAATGGGCCCTTCGCCCTCCAAGGGAGGGATCTGGGGACTGTCAAACAGGGCGTTGATTTCGCGGTACATCTTTTCAGTGATGGCTGTGACAAGGACAATCAAGTCGGACTTTTCCGCGGCGGAAAGGACGCCAGTGAGGTCGACGATGCGCCGAAGAGGCGCGTGAGCTCCTCGTCCACCACGACCCATTGTGGTTTTGTGAAAGGGGATAAATTAACTCCAACAGTAATAAAATGTACTGTACGAGCGTGAAGGGAAAGTGGTGATGCTTTTCGTGCTGGTCGGTCCAAACAGAGGACAACGGCCGTGAAGGGGGCGTTTGCAATGGATGTAAGTGACGAGAATCGTGCTGCCAACAAGACGACAAGAGCCAACTTGATGCTGGTAAAGGAGGGATTCTTCTGTATCCTTGGAACAACCAAGATTGCAATTTAGGCACCCAGGCGAAATCGGGGGGACGACAGGCGCTCTGTGTGACCAAGAGACGATAACGCGGGCGTACCAATTTACTGGCTGGCTGGGGCGAATGCGGAGAGGGCTGAAGTGAATGCGTCGACGGGCAGGTTTTGCAGTGCAGAAAATGCAACAAGAAAAATAGACCTTTGGAAAGACAAAGACGATGGGAAAAAGTGAAGAAGAAGAGGAGAGAGAATAAAGTGAGGAGGAAGAGGAGAAACGGTTTCGGCGGCCAGATGTTGGAGGCGTTGGGCCAAAACTGCCTGCCACCTGCCACAAAGACGTGCTTGCCAAGTGACACAGGCAGCTGGCAACGATATCAGCAAAATCTGCGCCCAAAAACAATAAGTCAAACAGCGATATTAACAGTATGACGTGGTCGCGCAAACACCTGGGGAAGAGATGGTTGCTTTTCTAGAATGATGGTGCCGTTATTCTATTCTATATACAAATATGCCGACAGCCCCAACACGGGACGAAGCCAGCGCGCTCTGCATTCTTCGACACTGTCTCACAAGAGATTCCGAACAAGGAGGGATGAGGCGGGGAGGATGGAAGTGAGAGGGTGGTGTGTGTTGTGTGCGTGTTTTGCTATGCCGTTTGTGTGACGCTGCGTGGAAAAAGGCATCTTCTCTCCTTCCTTTTCTTCTGGATTTCACCATACCGAGCCTAGCCAGATGGGAGAGGCATAACGAATGAAATAAGAAACCGGGACAAGTAAAACATGGCACAGCCGAAATTGGAATGGCAGCTGACGGCACGCTGCATGAAGCAACGTCATTGGTTCCTCTGTTTGCTGTATGTGCTCTGCCATGGGCGCGGGATATGGAAATAGCCCCGCGATGGCGGTTAGTATTTAAAATACAATCCTAGACTTATGGTAGGTAACGTTTCGACCAGGCCGCTCTTTCAGGCCGCTCTGAGGCTGGCTTGAGACCTTTGTCCTTTCTGGATGGAAGATGGCGGGCCATTTCGCGGTTTGCCATGAATCATCTGTACAGGCAAGCATACCATTCAAATTCACCAAACAGTCTCTATCCGTTTTGTTAATTACATGCCTCCCATGAAACTGTGCTCGTGTTGGTTATGGGACCGTGAGCAGCCTCCCATAGGCCCAGTCGTGAACAATCGCAACAATTACGTCAAGACCCTCAAGTGACCAGCTTTCACTCCAAAACTGTCTATAATCCGATAAAAACCACCCTCCGCCCTCTTTGTTCTGCCAAAATCCCCCACAGATCGATATCATGCAGCTATCGGGCTTATACATCGATAATTCGCCCCCATTTTGCCCCCCATCATTCTTCATCATCGCAATGCAATCAAACAGCGCAGAGACCCAAAGTGAGGAGATGCTCAGCCGCCCCAGCCTGACGAAAAAAAAGGGGGACGACGCGGGCGTACCCAAGCTCATGCCGTCTTTGTGTAACCCCAAAAACTGCATCCCTTTTCACCGGCTGCGACCAGGGACAGTGGCGCTCGCTGGTCCAGCCCGTCCCTCCCCTCCCTCCCGGCCGCCCGTCTCTTTCGGCCTATCGCCCGCACACACCCTTGCAAGAAGAGAAAAAAGTGAGGGGTTGGTTCATTTTCTCATTTTGCAATTCGGTTGCTCAAGTAGGCAATCGAGCACAGGTCAACCACTCTCGCCCCGTCCCGCCCGTCGTCTATCGGAGGGTGGCCAGCCCTTTTACACGTGGTCGCGCGCCGGCCAGGGCCTGGTCCTTGCCAGCTCTGTCCAGAACGAATGAAAAATCTCTCAGATTGTGTATTCCGCCTTTATGAGGTCATTTACTCGTTCATCTCGTGATAACGGAAATGCGCCGAGGCGGCAAACGTCGGGATTGGGAGCCCGCAGATGTTGCACACCTCACCCGTTGCGCCCGCCCACGACGCATCCGCATCCAGCTCCTCAAAGTCGTTGTCCATCTCTGGCAGGCTGGTTGGATCATTCTCTTGCCCCTCGTCATGCTGCTCCTCCTTCTCCCCTCCCTCCTCCGTCACCCTCCACGGCCGGAGCACCTCGTCTTGCTTTTTAAACATGTTGGCAATGTCCCGACCCGCCCCGTGCTTGTCATCGGCCGCCCCCGCCACCATGTTTGCCACGCAGATGTTGACCAGCTGCAGATTCCACCCGCTGCTGCCCTTTTCTGCGCTGAGCCGGCGTAGCAGGGGCAGCAGCGCGTCGCTGACCAGCTGCTCTGCAATCGCCTCGATACCAGCTTTGAGGTCAAAGATGAAGCCAGGCAGAGGCGCTGACCGGGAGACGCGGCTGAAATTGCGCTCCTGACCTGAGCCTGGCTTGGGCCAGGAGCGGATCGACAGTCGCAGCGTCCGTGGTCGTGCGACCCATCGTTGCGCGAGAGCGTCATCGGCGTTGGTGTCTTGGCTTACAAGATCGACACGCATCCGTCTCACCAGCGAGCAGGACAGCTTGAATAATTCCTCTGTAATCTGCGCCATGGTTTCTAATCCTTTGTATGTGTCTTCAATGCTTAATTGGGACGGTATATCAGTCCCTTCTTTTACTTCCGTAGCATCAACACCATGAAGTAGTCCCCAGATGCGGGCACCCACTCCGCGTTCGGCGCCCGGGCCTGCCAGGAGTTTCTCCAGCGACGACGGTGAAATGTCTGCATGTAGACGCGCTTCTTTTACAGTGATAACGGATTTGAAAGAATGGGAATCAGAGTCCTCCTCGACCCCTGTAACTACAGATTCAATGAGGTGCGCCATCTTGAACCCAACGCCAGGCACGTTTCGCAGGACATGCGAATCCACAAAGGCCATGACGTCGTCGTCGGTCCAGGCAAGCAGGGTCGTCTGGTTACTCGGTTTATGTTTGCCGCCGCAGAGTTTGCTCAGGACCTTGTTTGTGGCAACGCCGCAGGTCGACGTGTAACCAAAGTCTGCTTCCAACTTGCCGCGCAGGTACATGGCCAGATGCGAGCCCAGAGCCAGGCGAAGCATGAGCGTGTTGTCTGGATCCACGGTCACCGCCGCCGACGACGGCGACGCGAGCGGTCCTCCGAGAACCGGCCCTGCCACGGTGGTGAGGTCGCACGGGAAGCCAATCTCTGGGTCGTGGCGGGCGAGCTGAAAGAAGGTCTGGGCCAACGACCCTTTGGTGAGACACGAAAAATTGTAGTCCACAATGTCGGTGACGTCCATAAAGACCTCGTCGAAACCCAGACGCTCCACCTTGTCGTTCCAGGAATGCGACTTGAGGAAGCCGTAGAGAATCTTGCTCATGTCGCGAAACGGGGTGAGGTCCTCGCCGTCCATGAGCACCAGCTCGGGGCAGAGCTTCTTCGCCTCGGTGATGAGCATGAGCTTCTTGACGCCCTTGGCGCGGGCGTTGTAGTTGCATGTTGCCAGGATGTTCTTTTGGCGGACGCCGAGTGGCTTGCTTTTGAGGTGTGGGTGCTTGTTTTCAATGACTTGGGCGTAGAAACAGTCGTAGTCCTGCATCGTTAGTCGCGTCTTGGGCGGCGGTGGAGTGAAACCTTACAAACTGGAGTATGATGCGGTCCTCTTTCCGTTTGGGAGGCCGTTTGTTTGACGACTCCATGTTGAGGACCTTTTAGAGTCTCGCCGCCGACCAACCCTCTGTGAAGCCGACTAGGCATTGCACAGATCTGGTGTGCACGACGTTTACGTGGTCGATGGTCGTAAATTTGCAGCTTTGCATTAAGATATCGGCCCGTTTCTACTTTTTGAAACTTTGCCGTAAGTAATGTCCCATTCGGTGGAATTACTGCGCGGGAATTATCTGTCGCGTTTGCATCGTGTTTGGACAGAGTGTATGTGGAGGACGGAAGCTCTGGACTCACCGTGAGCGACAAACCCTGCACGGCAAACGGCCAACGGAAGACCAAACGGCGGGCTGACCAAGGAGGTAGTTGTTCCCTTTACGCTCGGCTCAGTTACGTACTTAAATTATGATGATTATTTTATTTTATTTACTTGAAGAAAAAGAGAGATTTCTTCGAATACGACAACTCTTACATAGTTAAATTGTGAATCACTCGACGCCGCATCAGGCTCGATTCGGTGCCTCCGATAACCGCAGTCGCCAGCTGGCACCATCGCCGTGGCGGGGTGGTGCAGCGACGCTAACGGTGGTCCCTGGCTGCCGAAGCAGCCAACCAGTACGATTCTTTGAGTCATTGGAAATCTGGCCATCGACGCAACGTCTCGCCAACTTTTTGCACACCTCATCCTGACACTTTTTACTTCTGCAGTCCGTTCAATTGCACTGCAGAGAATACCGTCACCATGGCTGGCGCTGTAAGTTTACACCCGCCACCTTTATCACCTATCACGCCGCGCTCCGAAACGACATCATACTGACCGATGCCCCGCCATCAACTTTTTAGAGAGCGACTGTGCCGACGCTGGATGCCATCCGCGAAGTAATTAGCAAGCCCGCCAAGGATGGCCTGAAGCCCACGCTCGTGCCCGTCTACCGACAAATCTCCTCCGACCTCATCACGCCGTCCGCCGCCTACCTCAAGGTCTCCGCGCACGCCTCGTCCTCCTCCTCCGACACCGCCTCCCCATACTCTTTCCTCTTCGAATCCGCCGCCACGGAACAAGTCGGCCGGTACAGCTTCGTCGGTGCCAACCCGCGCAAGATCCTCACCACGGGGCCCGGTCATGGCCCCGCGACCGACCCGATGCCGCTGCTCGAGGCGGAGCTGGCGCAGCACGTCGTCGCGCACGTTCCCGGCCTGCAGCTGCCGCCGCTGACGGGCGGCGCCATCGGCTACATTGGCTACGACTGCATCCGGTACTTTGAGCCCAAGACGGCGCGCCCGCTGGAGGACGTGCTCAAGATTCCCGAGTCGCTGTTTATGCTGTTTGACACCATTGTCGCCTTTGACCGCTTCTACGGCGTTATCAAGGTTATCAGCTACGTCAAGGTGCCGCCGGCCGGTGGTGAAGCTGGCGCCCTGGAAGCCGCGTACAAGGACGCCGAGGCGTCGATTGACGAGCTCATTGCCGTACTCAACGCACCCGAGGTGCCGATGCCGCCGCAGGGCCCCGTGCAGCTCGGCCGCGAGGCCACGTCCAACATTGGGCAAAAGGGCTACGAGGCGCACGTCACCAAGCTCAAGGAGCACATCTACAAGGGCGACATTTTCCAAGCCGTGCCCTCGCAGCGCTTCGCCCGCCCGACCGACCTGCACCCCTTCAACATCTACCGCCACCTGCGCACCATCAACCCTTCCCCTTACCTCTTCTACATTGACTGCCAGGATTTCCAAATCATCGGCGCCTCGCCCGAGCTGCTCGTCAAGAGTGAAGACGGCCGCATCATCACGCACCCCATTGCCGGCACCGTGAAGCGCGGCCAGACGCCAGCCGAAGACGAGAGACTCGCCGACGAGCTCCGCAGCTCCCTCAAAGACCGCGCCGAGCACGTCATGCTCGTCGACCTCGCGCGCAACGACGTCAACCGCGTCGGCGACCCCTACACTGTACGCGTCGACCGCCTCCTCGGCGTCGAGCGCTTCAGCCACGTGCAGCACCTCGTCTCGCAGGTGTCGGGCGTGCTGCGCGCGGGCCAGACGCGCTTCGACGCCTTCCGGTCCATCTTCCCCGCGGGGACGGTCTCGGGCGCGCCGAAAGTGCGCGCCATGGAGCTGATTGGCGAGCTGGAAAAGGAGAAGCGCGGCATTTACGCGGGCGCGGTGGGTTATTTCGGGTACGGCGGTGTGGATGAGCGTGGGGAGGCGGTAGAGGGCGCCATGGACACGTGCATCGCGCTGCGCACGATGCTGTACAAGGACGGCGTGGCGTACTTGCAGGCGGGCGGCGGCATCGTGCTCGACTCGGACGAGTACGATGAGTGGATGGAGACGATCAACAAGCTGGGGGCGAGCATGCACTGCATCAAGTCGGCCGAGGAGATATACCACGCGGAGCAGAATGGGACGAAATGAGATATATAGAGTAGATATAAAAGAATTGACATTTATACGATCCAATGGCCAGAAATAGTCTATTTACGTTTGTCGACCTGCTGCATTATGTATTGTCTTGCCTCTCCCCCTCCTTTGGGCAGTCCTCGTTGGAAGCCGCAAGCTTATATTTCTCATAAACGCCTGCAGCATAACGCGTCTACGAGTTCCTTTTTTTACCAAACGAATTTCAAGAATCATGTAAGCAAGTCGGGTCAAGAATGTATAGTAGGAAAGAAATGATAAATCGTGATGAATAAAATGCTAATGTTGAAAGCCCCGCGGCTGTTTGTCCCATATATACGCCGAATAATTTCCCCAACCCGATGCTATGTAATAAAAAGATGTGTTGCCCTCATATGCTGTTATGCTGTTGTGTGTATGTCATGTACATATATATAATCCGTTTGCATGTTTTTCTCATGTGTCTCATGATGTCATTTCCACATCCGCCATGTTCGTCGTCTCCATGATCCTCACTCTCGGCTTCGGCACCGCCAACAACGGCGCTTTCGCCACATTCCCCGCCGCCGCTGCTGCTGCCGCCGCGCGCGCCGCTGCTACCACGGCACCGCCCATCAGCTCCTCATCCACCTCGTCCTCATCTTCCGCCTCGTCTTTCCCAATCGTCCACACCCAGCGCCTCTTCTTCTCCTTGCCACCACCACTTTTCCGCACCGCACCGCCGGGCGAGACGCGCGTCATTGCCGCGCCCAACCGCCTGCTTTCGTCCGCAAACGGGCCGGGCGTCTGGCCGCCGTCCTGAATCTCATTCGCGGAGAACGCGCGCGATAGGTCGACGGGCAGACGACGCGGGGAGCAGGGTGACGTGCTGTTGCTGGCCTCCTCGACGAGCAGGTCAATGTGGGACTTTGTGTATGTGTTGGTGGTGATTTCCTGCTCAATGGGGCTGTGGTAGCAGACGCGCTTGGCGGCGCGCTGCTGAGTTTGGGAGGAGGTGGTGTGTTCCTGGATGCGCACGGTAGGGAACGGGTGTAAGCGCCGCGGGGAGGGCGCGGTGGCCGGACGCCGTGAGGGGAGCGGCGAGTTGCGTAGGATACTATGAAGAGCCTTGGCGTGTGTGTACGGCGGCGGCGAGCCTGAGACGCCGCTGCGTGAAGCGCGCCGACGCTTCGGCGGTGTTGCTGTGGGTGAGGCCGGTGCTGTGCCGGCGGCGGCGTGGAGGGCCTGCTCGAGCGAGTGCCTTCCGGCCGCGGCGTCGCGCGGCGAGAAGCTAAACACCTTTGCTGCGCTGTCACCGAGCGCGCCCGCAGACATGGGCGGCGTCGGGGACATGACGCTCGGCAGCAGCGGCATCATGATGTTTGGCGACGCAGGATACGCCGACACTGGCGTCTCGGGATAGGCACTGGGCCGGAGGTGCACAGGCGAGGAGAGAGAAATGGCCTGAAAGGTGGTAATGGCCGTCATGGGCTCCGCGGACGGGGAGGTGACGGGCGTCGCGGTGCGCTCAATGGCGGTCACGTAGGCGTTGGAGAGGGTGTTGAAGGCGGTAGGGTCGGAGGGGTTGAGGGGGAAGCCGCGCGAGGCCGGGCGGGCTGCTGTGGATGTAGAAATGGTGGGCTTGATTTGCAGAGAGAGACGAGGTCGCTTGGAGCCGGCGCCGGCAGGCATGTTGGGCGGATGCGAGGCCATGACCGACATGATTGTGTGTGTATGTGTGTGTAGTATGATGTGCGTAGAGGTTGGGAGCATCAACCTCTCGGTGGAGAGGAGGGTAGTGTTCCTTTATGCGGGCCGACAATGAATGTTATTGTGCAGCTTTATGTTATTATGCAAGGGTGGAAGGGTTGTTCTTTGTTGATGAAAGAAGTGAAAGAAAAAAGACGCGAATTGTTTTTGAGTAGTAGAACGGGTGGTGGTGGTGGTGGTGGTTAATGGTGAAACGGTAGTGGTGCGAGAGTTGCAAACAAAAAAAAAAGCGGCAACGTGCGACAAAGAACCACCAGGGCTTGTTTCTCAAACGTTGACGTGAAACAGGAATTCAGAATCCCCTGCTATAGTATACACCAGAAGATGAGAGAAGAAGAAGAAAGAAGTAATTAAACAGGAGTAGGCGCTAGAAAGGAGGGGGATATCAAAGAAGTAAAATGTTTGCTTTGCCGCCGAGTGATGAGGGGCAGCAGCAGAGTCAGTATGCGTGTGAGTGCGTGTGTGTCAGCGTTGAAGGAGTGACAGAGGTGAAGAGGGGTTGGTTGGCCATCTGCAGCACGCATGCAATACAAGTGTGCCACGGCGGCTAGCACGTCCAATATATTCTTTCTTGTCCTTCTTCTGTGGGGAAATTCCATAAAGGGCTGTTTCTTTTTTTACCTGTGACTTGTCCAATCCAATCCCAGTCGCTATTTCTATTTATTGCCACCACCAGCTCCCTGTAAGCGCCCGACCAGCCTTGGGGCATCCTGACTGGTGGATCAGGGACAGGGGTTGGGGAGAGTGTGTGGGAGGAGACGAGAAGCATGACCCGACCAACCCTGACAAAGGGCTCCAGCAGCTAAAAATAAGGCATTTTCCATTGTTCTATTCAATACCCGGCCCGTGTACGCCTTCTAACAAAAAATTGCTTTTTTTAATTCATCTACATGCTGTAGATTGCGTTGCCCTGTTCCCCACACTGTCCATCGCTGCATACCCAACATCAAGACACATTGCAGTCCAGATCGCATCTACCCATGCCAACGGGCGGTCAAAGTAAATTAAACTCTTGTTCCATGCTCTCATTCCCTATTCCCGCATTCCAAATTCCATCCAACGTTCTTCCCTCGCTTCCGCTTTGGTGGCAAACCCCGGAACTCGTCGGAGGTGGCAGCCAGCCAGGCAGGGGGCGGACCCGTCTAGATTGGTCGGGCGGCTAAATTTAGAAATCGGCCACCCGCAACAGAGACTCGTCATTCGTCCCGCCGCCACTCACGAGCCACCATCCACCATCCATCCAACATCCCAATCCTTTTCGCATGTCTCGCAGCTGAATGCGATCAAGGCCAAGCGTATTTTTGCCTCGTTATGCCCGTGCACTGCCCGCTCCTACATTCCCATCCAGACCAACAAGAACACAATCACTGGTCTAGACTATCGGATCACTGGATCACTGGATCACTGGTCTAGACAAATCGGCTTTGCCACTTCATCTCGCTCCAGATAACCTTTCTGCAAGGACCGACACTCGGCTGCAGGACGCCAATACCAAGACACGATCCAGCCAAGCCTCCAAGAGCCCACGATGCCGAAACCAAATTACACTTTCTACATCTACGCACAGCCGCATCACGCGCTCACCATTGACAGCAACAGCTTGTACCATCACAGTCGCACTCACACGTACACACACAGTCATCAACGTAGCATCATGTCATTTCATCCCTAATTAAATTCTCCGCCCCGTCCAAACTCTCTTCTCTCCTGCCTTCATCCTCCTCGTCTACTCATCCTCTCAGCCCAGACTGTCCAGTCCCGTCCAGTCCGCTACGATTCAATAGCCAGCGCCTTGGCTCCCACGATCCGCTCCCCGTCCCTCGTAATCACCCAGTATTCCACCCGCGTCGCGTCCCGCACCACCTTGTACACCCGCACGTCGTTGCCCTTGCTCGCGTCCCGGACCGCCTCAATCACGCTGCCGTACTGCCCCTGCGCGTCCCAGTCCAGCGGGTCCATGATGCTGATGTCGGCCTTGTCCACGTCCCAGTGGTGGATGAGCTTGGCGAATTCCTCTGCATCGGGGGAAAAAAAAGTCAGTCTTGTGCCTTGCATATGTCATGTTCCTTGCGTGCCAGCAGCCTTGTTTGCTACACTCGTGATGAACAGGCATAAACGGCTCGGATCCTGCTGTAGCCCTGCCGAGGCGGAATCCTCTTGTAGCTCTCCGCAGCCCGGATCCTCGGTAGCCTTACCCAGCCGGCAACATAGAAAATCCTCCCAGCCGTGGATAGTGCGACGGAATGGAATATATCGAACGTACCTTCGTCGGGAAGACCTCCCTCGCCCGTGTATTTCAGCGACACCTGCTCAAACGGCTCGTCCGCGTCGCTCGTGTACACGGCCTCCTTGCACACCTTTACGATGCTCGCCGGCGCCGTCTCCCCCGCATCTAACGTCTTGAGCTGCGCCCGCGCGCCCGCCTGCGCCCGTGCCGTCTCCTCGGCCGCGTGGGCGTGCGCCTCGTCGGCGTCGTTGTTGGCCTTGTTCAAAAAGGCCATGTAATCCTCGTCCGAAGCCATGACTGCTGCTTCTGCTGCTGCTGCTTTTGGCGCTGCTGTTTCTGTCTGTCGTCCTCGTGTATTCGCTGCTGCACGCGCGTCGTCTCGTATCTCGTCGCTTTGCGCTCCGAATCGTGATCCCGTGGCAAATGACTGACGTTGCTTCGTGGGGCCTGCCCGTGTTCGTGGTAATAGCTCAGGTCGCGCGCTTGTCGATCGCAAGGGTCGGAAGACGGTGTCTCGTATCGCTGGGTGTCGACTAAATAAAGAAAGACGCAAGCCTATCCTGGCCATGTAACGGTTGTACTATTTTTGTTTCTGGTTTTTGAATGCGAAAGAGGGGAAGAAGCTCGCAGATCATGGCAGCCAAGTTGACTGAACGTCCATGGCCAAAAGTGGGGTGACGTCAAGCACAGTTTGCACCACCAAAATCGCTCTACGGAGGGGCTTTCAGCATTCACCAAAGCATTTGACAAAGACTCGACTACATCAGTCACATTTCAGTCAGATGATGGAATCTTTTAATTTTCATACGTCTCTACCTAGCGTTTTTACGTTGATCCCATAAAACCCAAAAAGACTAGCATAAAGTGGCATAAACCAACCATTTCCTCGACACCCCAATGCAAAGTGCGCAAGATACAACAAAAGAAAAGTGACGCTCAGCTCGATCCAATCGCTTAGGCGGTGGTGGTGAGGTCCTTCTTGAGGGTACCCTGGAACTGCTTCTTCTCGGCAGGGGTCTGGAAAGCACCGTGACCGAACTCGGACGAGGTATCGATCCACTTGAGGTTGATCTTCTCGAGGGCGCGACGCGAGGTGTGAGTGAACATGGACTTGCGGAGAGTCATGACACGCTTCTTGACACCAGGGATGGAACCCTTGACCATGACGAAGTCGTTCTTGACCTCACCGTAGCGGACGAAGCCACCAAGACTGTAACCTGTTAGTAAAATTTTTCATACTCGCTTTTCAAGGCAAAACATACGGAGTAATCTTCTTCTTGGTGATATCCATCTCGGTAGAGGCAGAGTCCTCGGCACCAGCCTTGCCGATTCTGTAAACCTTGTGGTTCACAGAGGTACGGTGGTGGTAACCGTCCTGACCAGCACGGGCAACCGTCCACTGGACGTGGTTAGGGTGCCAGGCACCGATACAAGCAACCTTGCGGAGACCCTTGTGAGTCTTGCGGGGGAGCTTCTTGGTGCCCCAACGCTTGGTGACACCGGTGAAACCGTGACCCTTGGTGACGGCAATGACATCAATCATCTCGTCCTGCTCAAAGATGGAGTCGACGGAGACGGGCTTCTCGAAAAGCTCCTTACCGAAGTCGACCTTGTCGGCGATGGAACCGCCGTTGACCTGAATCTCCATCAGGTGCGCCTTCTTCTGCTTGAGAGGGGTCTTGCGGATCTGGGTGTGGGCGAGGACGCGGACGACGGTGCAGTACTTCTTCATGCGCTCGAGCTCGCGGGTGATGGAGGCGCCGGCGGACTCGGAGTGCTTCTTGGCGTACTTGGTGAAGGCCTTCTTCTTGCTCTTGTACCAGTTCTTGTAGAAGCGGCGCTTGAGCTCGTCGGACAAGTGCTCGGCCCAGACGGTGGTGAGCGAGCGCAGGCCGCGGGGGGTCTCGATGTAACCGACAAGACCAACAACGATCATCTAAAAAACACAGATGTTAGCCATATGCGCAAAGCAAAGCGGGCTGCATTGTTCGTACAGGTGGGGTATCAACGATGGTCACAGCCTCGACGACTTCCTTCTTGTTAGACTTCGCGCCGGGGCGGTCGGAATCACGGACGATCGTGGTCATGCCAGCCTTGTAGCCCATGGCGGCGGTGAGGTGGACGGGCTTCTTGGGGTCATCCTTGGGGAAGCTAGAGGAAGATCCAATTGATTAGCCATTGTTCGAGGCAAAAGAATCTCATGATATTTTTGTCCATCTCGAAAACTTACGACTTGACCTTTCCGCGGTGACGGGCGGCACGCTTCCTGGGAAGGTAGGCCAGCGAACCGTGACGAGGCTCCTCGTGCTTTCGGTGCTATTGATGATGAGTTAGTCGACCGTCCTTCCATGTTGTTCTCGTCGTCGGATATTCGAAAAAACATACACTCATTTTGTCGGCTGTGGTGGTTGGTGGTTAGTAGAGAGTGTAGAGAGTGTCAAGGCCCGGCCGTGAAGAGAAAAGTCTGGGAGGGCTTTGAGAAATAATTTGTGGGCGAAATTTTAAGCGAATTCCCTTGTGGGCGGATTGGTTGTGTGCGGTGGCTCGTGCGCCTTGCTGGAGGGAGTCTCTGCCAATAGGACCCTGCGACCAGGGTTTACAGCGGGGTCTGGCAGATTCTGCACATCGGTAAAACTGCGGCCGCCCGACTACTTTGTGCACGTCTTGCATAACTCTCCAAATTATGCTTATCCTCTTTCGGCGATTTATGCATTACCTGGGGAACATCCTCAAGACGCATTTTTTTGCGAATCAGGAAAAACAAGTACTGTCATAATCCGTCTTCATAGACTTTATTGTTACTGCCGGGAATTTGTTCATAATAGTTTCGTTGTTGCTCATTTGCGTTTTATTGCTCATCATGGCTGTGCACACTTGCTCCTACACCCCAACGCTGGATCTGGCCAGGCTCGCGTCGAACTTCCACCCGTGATTCACATAAAAAGTTGCTACCTCTACTACAATTAGCCCAACATACCATGCCAACAAATTAGATTACCCAATTTCGCTGTCAAACATATTGCCCGACGGTCGCAGGCTGCGGCCAAACCATGTCTATCCATACTTTACCGCCAGAGCTTCTGCTTCGCGTTGTCGACGCCCTGCCTACCAGTCGTGATATCAACGCCCTATCGCAATGCTGCTGTCGATTTCATCACATGTTCAACGATTTACTCTATCGCCGCAAAGATAACGCACAATACGCAGCAAGGTGGTCCATCTATCACTGCTCTATCTCATCCCTGCAAGGTCTGAAGCGTGCCGGGATCTCACTGGAAGACTGTGGCGAGGAACACTATGGTCCTCTGGAGGATGATATCCGCGGGGCGGATGTTCTCCATCAGGCGGCCCGACTTGGGTCTCTTGAGATGATCACCTACATCTTGGGAACGGGCGAGATTGATGTCAATGCTTTGGCCTGTCTGCACGTGGATCACAGTCGAACTTTCGGCGCATCAGCTCTCGTTTTCGCTGCACGGCATGGCCAGACAGCGGCTGCGCGGCTGCTTCTTGACCGAGGTGCCGACCTGTCTGCTTACACGACACTCCATGGGTTAGGCAACTATCCACTGACCGCGGCCATTGACAGAAAGCATGATGACACAGCAAGTATGTTGATCGCGGCTGGGGCAGACTTGGTCTACCATGATGATATGATCGCAGATTGGTGTCCTCTATTTTACGCCGCAACACACGGCAATCTCAAAATAGTCACACTATTGGTGAATGCTGGCGCTGATTTGCTCGCTGCTGACAGACCTGGCCGGAACTTGTTTCACAGAGCAATATCGCGGGGGAGGAACCCTGACCTACTAGAGCTGCTACTCGTCCGCGGCTGTCGCCTCATAGAGAGTCAAACAAACTACTACTTGTCATTTGCTACAAAGCAGGGCTGGCCAAACGTCGTCAAGTGTTTGATTGACAGGGGTGCCAACGTTAACCACAGACGATTCGGCGAGGAAACACATCCACTCCTGTACGAAGCCGTCACAGCGGGTCATTTTGACGTCGCCGAGATTCTCATACAGCACGGTGCTGACGTCAATGCCCGTCTTCAGCGAGGATCCAGTGTGCTGCATATAGCGTGTCGCGAGAAGCATCTCTCCATAGCCAAGTCTTTGCTCGCCGCTGGGGCTGACGTCTCCGCGACAAACAGTGGAGGCTTTCAACCTTTGGCTTTTGCCGAATGCGCAGCCATAGTCAAGCTTTTGGTTGAAAACGACGCCGATATTGAACATGCCAATGATTTTCACACCACAGCATTAATGGTAGCGGTCGCATATGGTCGCGTTGAGACGACCAGAGCACTTCTTGAAGCCGGCGCTGTTCCGCGCTGCCCGGACGGAACCAGCATGGTACACATACCGTGCCAGACCAAAAACCATCACCTCCTTGAACTTTTGCTGGATCATGGCGCCGACATTTCGGAGACGGATTCACTCGACATGACGGCTCTGTTTTATTCCGCGGGATCTGGTTATAGACGCATAGTTCAGTCGCTGCTCGAGCGTGGTGCCGACGTGGAGAAGGGAGCCAGGCATGGATACACACCGTTGATGGCTGCGGCCAGAGAGAGCCGCTGCGCGGTTATGAAGATGCTCATTGATCACGGTGCAAATCTCGAAAATACCAATATGCTTTCAGGCACGGCGCTCCTCGTCGCTGCACAATGGCGGCAAACCCGGGCTGTCGACGTTTTAATCGCCAAGGGGGCCGACATCCAGGCCAAGGACGCGCTAGGCAGCAATGCACTCATGATAGCGGCGTTCTCATCTAACAGCAAGGCATTGGTTGACAGATTACTTCAGGATGGCCGTATTAATGTCGATGATCAAGACATGTTTGGTCGAACGGCTTTGTTCTCCGCCGTAATGCTCGGCCAAACCGATAACGTGGAAACGCTTCTTGCGCACCAGCCTGCGGCCGACGTCACTCTCCGAGATCACTATGGCACCACGGTCCTATCCATGGCCGTTCGCAACGGCCATGCTCGAATTGTTGAGATGCTGCTCTCGCACGACCCTTCTCCGTCTATACTAGACGAAGACCGTCACGGCCGTAGCGTTCTCGACTGGGCGAGGCGGACGGACAGCGGCGCGATCTGGCGCATGCTGGCGGCCACGGCCGAAGGCGCGGCGGTCGACATTATCCCCGATGCGGACGAGCTCATGATGCGCTTCAGTCGCAGCAGCTGCCAGTGCGAGGTATGTGGCCGGTGCAGTCCCTGCGAGCAGTATCGCGTGCGCCAGTGCGCGATGTGTTTGCGCGAGTCGGGGTATACGGTTGCCATCTGCCGATTCTGCAGCAAAGACGAAACAAGGTGCATTAAAGGGCATGACGAATGGGAAGTACTACCGTGTGAGTGCCTACCCCTTGGAAATATTCGTGATGAAATGGGCGATGGGATCGAGGACGAGCAAGAGGATGATCAAGATGGAGATGACCAAGATGAAGACGACCATGATGAGGAAGGCCAGGATGAAGACGACCCGGATGAAGATGAGCAGGATGAAGATGAGCAGGATGAAGACAGTCAGGATGAGGACGAATCAGAAGATGACGAGTATGGCAATGCTATCTACTACAGCGACGAAGATCATGACGAAGATGACGAAAGAGAGACGCATGATGTAATTCTGGAGGGACTCCAACATGAATCCCAATAGCGAGCGATCATTGAATTTGAAGCTTTGTATCTTAATCTTTACATTTCAGCCTTGTAATTTGCATTGATAGGAACTTCTCCCAAATGTCCGATCCTCACAGCGCGTTTGTCCTCCCCAATAGAGCCATCCAGTCCAATTACTTTTCCCAAATTCTTCACCGGCAGGCGGGGCACTGCGTCCCGCGGATGCAGACGGCCTCGTCCGGGCCGCAGTGGTTGCAGCAGCGCAGACCCGGCGGGCAGCTCGTATTGCCGCATTTTTGCAGGCGCGCTTCGATACCACCAGCGGCGGGAGCGGGCGAAGCGGCGGCGAGGCCGACGACGCAAGCGAGCAGGACGTAAAAGGACTTCATGTTTGTTTGTTTTTGAGGATTTGCGTAAATAAATTTGCAATGGGTAAGTGATTTTTATAGATTTATTGACAGAATATGGAATTATGGAATGCAAGGAAGGGATTTGGAAGACTTTAATAGTTGCGTGTAAGTGATAATGGTGAGAGGGAAAGCTGCTTAAGCTCCTTCCTAATTGGCACTGATTGCGGAACTGTGCACGACATGCTCGCAAAACGTCCGCATTCTGCCTGGTCCAGGCTTTTCAGCTGGAATCCTACCAGCGTTAACTGCAATAGTGCGTTTTATAGCATCAAAGTTTTATTAAAACGATGTATGAAAATCCTAGCTGATAATCCGGGGGGGGGATCACATGCCAAGATGCGGGGGAATCCCCAGGTTCTCGATCTTTGTCGGCCAGGTACCGATTGGGAAATACATTACACATGAATTGGGAGGGAGGCGCATCTTTTTACTCCAGAGCAGCTGAAATCAGACAGTGAATATGGCGCCGCTAATAAACTATGCAGGAGTATTTGGTCCGGGCTGCAAAGTACCGAGGCGGATTACCCAGAACCATGACATGGGAACTCGGTGGGCTAAAATCATCATCATAGTCTTGTGGCCACACTCACATACTCATCAAGCACTTATTTCATGTGGGAAATAGGGAAATCTTTATCTTTTAGACAATACTACACACTATATAGGGGACTCAAAGTCGTCCCGGTTCGCTTTCCAAGATTCCAAATCGAAAACCCCTTCTTCCAGCACGCGCGCGCCGGCCCTTAACAAAGTTTTTTCTCCCAAAAACCAAAAGCCCGTAAAAAACAAAAAACAATAAACAATAAGGTTAGAAAAAACATAGGAAAAAGCAGAATAGCCAGTTGGTATACATGGGAATTCAAGCCAAAAAATGTGCTACGTAATTTCAAGTCTCGTACTCCGTCCCCTTGCCTCTTTTTTACACTTCAGTCTGCCTTCTTCAGTCTGCCTTGGCCGCAGCGGCCGGCGGGGCTGCCGTGCCGTTGGTGCCGGCGTTGGCTGGCGAGCCGGGCTTGGCCTCATCTGTGGTCGAGCCAGCCTTGGAGCCATTCGTGGTGACCGCCTTCTTGTCCTCTTCAGGTGCATCGTCATAGTCTTCGTCGACATCCATCTTCCTAGCGGCGCGCTCAGGCTCAGACGCTGCGGGAGCCCGGGGAGCGCTGCTCGTCTCCGTGGGCTCCTCCTTAGGGGTGACACTGGGTTGGGCCTTTTCCGGCGCAGCTTCAGCAGGGGCAGACGCTTGCATGGGGGGCAGCTGGTTGCCGGTCACGCTGTGCTGCGGGTGGTGGTGAGCAGCCTCAGAGGGGTGATAGTCGCTCTTAGGGGCAGGCTCCTCAGGCCGGCGAGGCTCCTCGGGGCGGCGCTCCTCACCACGAGGCGAAGGGCGACGGAAGCTCTCCTTGGGAGACATGGACGGTCGGCGGTGCTTGGCATCCTCCAGACGTGCACGGTTCTCCTCGTTGGCTTGCTTCTTGGCAGCCGACTCATCTTCCCACTCACGCATGCGCTTGGGACCGACCGAGGGAGGACGATCCTCATGGCGCTGAGCAGCTTCAGGGCCTGAAGGACCGGGAGGAGCCGGGCCAGCCTGTCCGTTCTCACCGACCGGTGGTAATGTCTCGCCCTGGCCTGGGTACTGAGGCGGGGGCGGGGCCTGGCCGGGGTAGGCCGGCTTGGGCGAGGGACCGTGGCTGTCACGGGGGTCAGGTCGGGGGCTGTTGGTCGGGCGGAAGGGACCAGCACCGTTGGGAGGCGGCGGGGCGGGGCCATTGGCAGCACCGGAGGGCGGTGCGGAAGCAGATGGCGTTGAGCCTCCAAAGTTAGGGTTGGCGACGCGGCCCTGGGAGGTGGGAGGGTATGGGTGAGAAGGAGGAGGAGAGGCACGGCGAGCCGGACCAGGTCGGTCAGAGTACGGGCCTTGCGGAGGCCCGGGCGCTTGACGAGGGTCGGGCTGCTGCTGCTGGCGCGGGTCGTGAGGGCTGGGAGGACGCTGCTGCAGAGGAGGAGCAGGGCCGCCACGGAAAGGTTCGCCACGGCTCTCATAAGGGTTGGCGGGCTGAGGGGGCGGGTTCACGTTGGACAGGTTGCGAGCCCAGTTCTCGCCGGCACCCTGAGCAGCGGGAGGAGGACCGCCAGAAGGAGGTTGGGCAGTTGAGCCTCCCCATTGAGGACCGGTAGGGCCCTGGGGACCGGCAGCCTGGTAGGCCTGGGGGTGGACATCAGCAGGCTGAGGAGCAGCAGGAGGAGCACCGCCGTTGCCAGATCTAAGAAGCTGAAGACGGGTCTTGATGTGCGGGTTGCCGGGGTCGAGCTCGGCAGCCCTTTGGTAGGCGTCGAGGGCATCGGAAATTTGGTTGTTGCACGACTCGTACTAGGATGGGTTAGTAAGAGAAGTAAAATAGGCGGACGCGGGGCGCTTACCAGAGTACCGAGATCGTACCAGACTTCGGAGATGTAGGGGTTGAGGCGAATAGCGCGGGAATAGGCGTCGAGAGCGTCTCTGTACTGGTTGATCTGGTAGTACAAGACACCGATGGAGCACCAGAAAGTGGGGTTCTTTCCATCACGGTAGACAGCCTGCTGGTAGGCCTCGTAGGCCTTGGGGTATTTCTGCTGGGACATGTAGCATCTACCAAGCAGGTACCAGCTCTGTGCGTCGGTGTTATCTGTTGCTGTTAGTGGTGGTTTGTTTGGGCATGAAAGAGCGTGCATACCGGCATTCACAGATTTCTCGAGGTACTGAATGGCGCGGTCCTGGTACTCGTAAGAGCTGCTCTGCTGGTGATGAAGCCAGCCGAGCTGCTGGAGAACCTTGGCGTGGGTCGGCGAGTGATCAAGAACGCGCTGGTAAGCGGCCTTGGCGCTATCAAACTGGACAATGTTAGTTGCGAAACGTCTCAGTGGTCGAGGAACGTACGTCTTTTTGCTGCTCGTGAACATGGCCAATCTGGAACCAGATGTCCTCCTGGGTCAGGGGGCCGGGAGGGGAGCTGACAATGTATTTGAAGCACTGCGGGAGTTAGCATTGAATTGAGATTGGGTTCGGCGACGCTTACCTCGAGACTCTGGGGGTATTTTTGCTGCTGCTTATATATTATGCCGAGACGAAAGTAAATCTCGTTGGCCTTTTCAAAGTCGGGCTGGATCTGCATAACCTGGGAGAAGGCCTCCTCGGCATAGTCATAGCTGCCGTAGCGGTCGTAGAGGATGCCAATGCCATACCAGAGCATGGGGTCCTTGGGATCGCGCAGGTTAACCAGGGCTTGCTGGTAAGCGTCGTAGGCCTTTTGGAGGTTTTCCGTCATAAGGAAGCAGTGTCCTGGAGGGTTAGCGCGTGACGGGTAGACGTTTTGGGGAGGTGGACATACCAAGGTTGCCCCAAGCCTCGCCGTTATTGCGGTCCATATCGACAATAGTGCGGAAGAACTCGAGCGCCTTGTCAAAGGCTTCGCGACCCTTGAGGAGCATACCGATGGCGTTGAGGGCGGTGATGGACTGCGGGTTGGCAATGAGGGCGCGCTCGTAGGCCTGGAGGGCCTCGTCGGGGATGCGCAAGAGCTCTGAGAAGCTGCCTGGTAGGAGTTAGCGAGATGAAAGGTTGATGATGAAGTCATCGAGGCAGCATACCAATCTGCAGCCAAACCTGCTCGTTGAGCTGTTGAATCTGCGCCGAGGCGCTGTATTGGGAGGAGGGGCCGCTGTGAGGCGGCGCACCAGGGGCCTGCCCTTGCGCCTGCTGATGCTGCATCTGCATCATGGTAGGCGACGGATGGTGGTTGGCAGCCATTGCTGATGAAGAGGGCGGACCGGGAGCCGCACGTGAAATGCGCACCAGATCGGGGCGGCGGGAGCGAGCAGCGGACGGGTGCGTGGTGTGAAAAAGAATTGATCAATGCGGAATTAAGGATGAAATCGTAACGCAGTCGTTGTGATGAATTCGAAGCGCGGGGGCGGATGGCGAAAAAATGTCGAATTGCGCGTACCGGTTTTGCGTGGTTGAGGCGGGAAGCCTTAGAAGACGGGGGGTGGTGGTGGATGCTTGCCTGACCAAAAAAAACGCCGACGACGATGCAGAGCCGCGAGAAGCTTCGCGACAGGCGTACGAGGCGATGATGCGATGCAAGAAGGTTCCCGGATACGACGAATAGGGGAAACCAGGATGCAGTGTTGATGGCAAAGGGCCTGGCAGCCGTGATGAGGCGGATTTGGATGGAATTGGGGGGGCGGCGCGAGGAGGAGAAGGAGAAGGGAAAACTGGTCATTGGGGAGAGAGGCTGTCTGGTGGAGGAAAAAGGACCTGCACCGCTGGCCGAGCCAAACTCCCCTTACCCATGAGAATGGGAGGGAACGGGCAGCCTAAGGGGACGGTGGGGGTGCGAGGTGGCCGGGGTGGGCAGGCGGGGAGCGGCTCCACCGGCCGGGTGGGAAGGTGTTGGCTGGTACTTGATCAGACACGTATTGTAGGCGGTGGAGAAGGTAGCGACAAGGAAAGAGACCAGCGGAGCGGGGAGGGGTGCGAGTGTCAAGCTGGGGTGTGGGCGTGCGAGTACTGTCTGTATTAGTGTGGTGCGTCGTGATGGCACTGATGGCACTGATGGGGCGCTGATGGCTGATGTGGAGGGCGTGTGCCGGAGTGGGCCGGCCTTTTGCTCCAGCCCAGCCCCAGCCAAAGCAACCAGGTTGGCAGGCACAAGCAGCTTTGGGTGGGAACAGGGTCTGGGGCCTTCTTTGGCAGACAGACAGTGTGGCACAGGCACCCACACACTAAAACCGGCCTCTAAAAGCTCATCCTGGCCCCAGCCGCAGAACCTGCCCACTCCGTCATTGTGCCGGCGGGTCACCATCAACCAAGCACCGCACGGCGAGCGACAGCGCGCAGCAGCATCTCATGGCCCACGTCGAGCGAAGCGAGGGAAAAAAGAAAAGGAAGAGAAGACGAAGAAGAATATTTTTCTATTTTCTCCTTTTTCTTTTTCTTTTTTTCCTCGCTTCGCTCGACGTGGGCCTGTGAATGCCATCCTCGATGTGTGCTTGCTTGGTGGTGTGCTTCTCCACTCGCCCAATGACGCCTCTTCCAGCAACCAAACACATGCTTCCTGATGCCGTAAGCAACTGCCTGCGCTGTTCATGCATATCGCGGCTCATCTTGTCTCCCATCCCACCCACACACACAACACATCAGACCTCTTCTTCTTCTTTCCCCCGCGTAACCCCGTCACAGAAAATAAAAACATCACGTACCACCTCCCACGGCTGTTGGTGCAGCAAGCGCGTGGAGCGTTGTCCATGTACAACTCTGTTTTGTGCCTTTTTTCTTCTCGTGCCTCTTGACTTATGCCGTGCGACGACAAGGTTTGCTGCGCGGATATAGGCAATAAGGCTCGGCCGCCACTTGTATGACCTTTTGCCAGGGCCACATGCGAATGACGCTCAATCTCCAGCTACGGCCCACCGACTCGTGATGCGTAACGGCAAACGCCTCTTTGCAGATACTTTAGAGGTATTATGCTGCTATCGAACTGTCATCTCAGCCCTTGGCCGCCCAGGCCGGAACTGAGTCAGCTGGCGCAAAGCCTCGCTGCACGTCCACACCTCCTGTATTTCCGAGGTGGCTTGTTACTATCCAAACACACTTGCGGCCGCTGTCTTGTTCTGTCGACTAGTTTCGAAAACGGGAGTGGCCCCCAACTGAAAGCGCACATCGACGCATCATCAACAACGCCCAGTCCGCCACCGTTGTGCTAGAGTAAAGATTAAAAACAAGATAAATCCACGGAGCAGATACGCAGAAACGCTGAATCACCTTTTTGCAAGATTACGATAATTTCTACGCAAATAATCGAGTCCTCGCTCTCGTGTGCTCAGCTCACCAAGGTACACACGCATACGTACCCTGCACCTCTTCCAAACAGAAACCTCACAACCGCCATCCCGCGCCTGCACAGGCTTCAAAAAGGAGGAAAATTTCGCCACGCGCCAGTAACGCTCCCTGATGCATTCTCATCCGAGAATATTAGCGCAAGCCTACGAATATACCCGTCATCACCCAAGTGGTTGGGGATAACCTTTGAACGGAGAGTGAAGATGCGGCACGTGACAATTTGCTGCCCGCGCGCCCGCAGCGCCAGGCTGCATCGCTCGCATCGGGCCCAGGCGAAAGGCAAGGAGGAGCCACAGAGCCACAGACCAGCCCAGCGACCGCCGACGAGACGGGGACCCGCTCCCCTTGTTCGGTTCGAGAACATCGCTTCCGGCGTGCCACCCAGTTGTGTGAGTGGGGCATTTTTATTTTTTTTCTCACAGTTTTTATTCTCTTTTTTCTTACTGGCTGCTTGTTGACAAAGGCCACAGCAAGGCGGGCCATTATCTGAAAAGGGTCTCTGCCCGCAAAGCACCAGCCACAACTACAGCTTTGCCACAGCTGTTGAGCCACCACCACCACACACACACACCAGGAGCTATTCCCGCCCGCATATGGTCTGGGCGATTGGATGACAGGACTCGATAACTGACCACGCTGAAACCGGCTAATACTCGACGACAGAAGCAAAAAAGAATAGCCCGCGCGCGTATAGCAAGGTTTCGGTTCGTCAGCACCTTTTTAACACTGTCCGTCGTTAATCGATCGGGTAGAAGTGGGTAGAAACAGTTACGTGATGTAAAGTCCGAGGCAACACGTACTAGCAAACCTACGTTGCTGCCAAAGTTCAGCCTTCCTCCTGTTGCACGATTTCGGAACGCCAACCTCGGCGAATAACAAGGCAGCAAGATTGGCCTGCCAGGCATCAAAGGGCACACGGCACCAAGTAACCTTCTCCACCACCCCTATTCCGCGCAGACAAGGCGTGGCGGCACCCACCTAAAACTCACACCTAGAAATTGGCCCAGCAAAATCAGGTAGCGGCCCACAGATAGCAAAACGCCAACCACCATGTCAACCGATACCCGTGACGATGGCGGCATAGCCTCTTCTCCAGACTATGAGTATTGTTGATATAACGTCATGTGAGGTAACTCGAGTCTGCGGCTTTCTAATTAGTCTAGTTCATCGACTCCAGCTGGAGTGACGTGGGCGCCGCGTCCCGGCCGGTGCCGCTGGTGGGCACCGGTCTGAACAAAGGTTGAAACCTAGTCTGTGTTCTCGTAAAGAAGAGAAAAAATAGAGGAAGAAAAAAGAGCTCTCGAGAAAATCAGCTCTGCCGTCTGGGACGCGTTGCAGGGAAACGCCTTCACGCGCTGTCATGCAAGGTCAAACCCCAACGCTGTTCCTGATGGTACACTACCACTCTCCTCCAGATCTCGTTTTTCACGCTGTCAAGTTCTGTTCTTCATACAAGCTGTATTTTCTCACCGAGAAATTTTGCTTTGTTCGTATTGTCCATCCCGCAAAGTGGAGATTCAACTCCCACCACAACACCTGGCACACGGACCCTTTGTCATGTCGGCCCTTTCTTGGGTGGCGTTCCTCTGCAAAAACCACCAGACTAAAAGTCGGGACAGGCAGGATGAAGTCAAGCTAATCCTGGCGTCTGCATTATTTTTCGTTTCATGTAATAATGGTGCTAACTATATTGCGTTTGGCGCCGGACCCCATGGTTTCAACACTGCGAACCCGGCAGCGACTCCGGAGTCCGGACGACGCTATTAAATTAGTGGACGCTGGGGGAGGAGGGGGGCGATTGCCCTGTGCGTTTACTTGCGTGGTGGTGGCATATAAGAAAAATAAAAGAAGAAAGAAAAAAAAAACGCTACAGTGCATTGTCAGAATTACAAGCACGGATCTAGGACTTGGTCTGCTTTTGCGGGCTGATTTGCTGGGGGAAGAATTACGCCCTGGCATTCCCCCGATCATGCGGGCGCGGTTTGGAGATGCCAAATGCATGGCAGACCCATCCGTGAACGGCCCATGCCGCCTTGATTTTTGATGAAATCAAACAATGCTGGATTGAGAGGGTACGTTTGTCGCGGCACCCGGACTGCAGACACGATGTAGGGATGGCTCGGTCGAGATGCAGCAAGCTGTTGACAGCGCTGGCGCTACTCTGCACACAGCGGGAATCACCTGCTGTTTTTTTGTAGCTTAAATTATCCATATATCATGCTTATATGACACGGACGACCAACACGGCGACTATTCAAGATCACCGGTCACGCCTCCCACATTGTAGCTTTGCCGCACCTCACGGGCCGATTTCCACCTGCGCATGTTTGCTCAAATCTTGCGAAACGAACATGAACCCCGTGATTTATTTTCCCAACCCTACAGTTCAAAGTTGAAACCCCCAGAAAATAACACTGCATCATGCCGTTCATCGGACCTTGCATGGGCTGCTGTTCTCCCATGGGCATTCTGCGGTGCGAGGGCGTTGCGCGATCCACGATCGAGATGCACCTAGCCGCCAGATTTTTTTACACGACATATTCTTTCGAAGAGAAAAAGAAAAGAGCTAGTTCTAAGCGAGAGGGGCGATCTGACTGCCGTGCGACAATATGTTGTGCGAGAAACAAAAGGAGCTTTTCGTGGTATGACGACTGCAGAGGAAACGCGTTCGCAGCGCTGCTTTGCACTGCAGAACTTGCATGTGTGTCACAGCACCGTTTCTGTACATGATCGATTTCGGCGCACAATGACCATACAACACTGCGCACTTGAATTGCTGCGAATCATGGAACGAGTATTTGAAGAGTGGAGTCAGTGAACATGTCTCACGCGCATATTAAAAGCTGATGTCCGCCCCATCAAAAAGGTCTTGGGGAATTTGTGTGAGATGCCATGAGACCACATGTCTCTCCTGCCGTCCTGCATCATATGGATACCTCCCCCCGGGCCCCCATGCAATCGTGGAAATGATTTAATGAAATCTCTGTTTTCTTTTTTATCGGCGCATTCCCCTAGATGAACACTGGCATTCCGGAACCACAACCTCCCGAGTCCACAACACACGTCCCGTAATTATGAGGCGTCGCGGGTCCTCATCCGGCCTACCCTGCATCAGACTTTAAAGAAGAAAAAAAAAAAAAAAGAAGCAGTCTTCTATTCGGTCAATCGCTAGGCCGCAAACACTCGATGAGGGGAGCTGAGGAAGCATAGAAACAGAGGGTTGCAGCGTAGTAGAGAAAACAGGTTGAGGTGGTGACGCTGCTGCGCTTCTCATTGGGTGCGTGCGATTGCACCATCGACGGACAGTCGTCGCTCCGAAAGGTGTGCCATAGCGAGACAATAACCCCCAAATGCATGGCGACACTGCGCTGAAAATGACGACTTTTGTTCATCTTTCGCTATGAAGATGCGGGGAAATTGTACATTGGGGAATTATTTAAACGGCACACATTCCGGGGGGTCGACTGAGCGCTGCATCTTGCTATAGCAAACGTCTATACTCTTGATACCATTGATTCGATTTATAAGAACACATGTCCGTCGCCGCTGAATTTGAAGCTGCGAATGAGCAGTACGTCGCTCAATTCACAAAAGGCAATCTCCCTCTGCCGCCCGGCCGGTACGTGCCCCTCTTTCCCCGGAGTCGTTGATTGTTAGTCGGAGATGTTGCCAAACGCCGGAGATGTGTCGTGGTGAGTGTTGTTGCGTGTCAGATTGATATCCCATCCCCCACCCTCGAGCGAAGCGAGGCCAAAAAAAAAAAGACTAAAAGAATAAATAGAAAAGTTGTCATCGTCACATGCATGGACGCCCGCCTCGATCCTGCCCGTGCTCTCGGTCTTAACGAAGGCGACGCCCATGTCATTCGCAACGCCGGCGGTCGCGCCTCAGAAGCGCTGCGCTCGGTGCTCATCTCTCAACAACTCCTCGGCACCCGTGAAATCGTTCTCATTCACCACGTACGTCCCTCCTCCCTCCTTTTTTCTTTTTCTTTTTTCCTCGCTTCGCTCGACCTACGGCTGTAAATCCCCACGCATCTTTTATATATAAATGCTAATGAGAGACCGGGATGAATAGACGGACTGCGGCATGTTGACGTTTACAGACGACGTGCTGCGCAAAAAAGTCAGAGAGGAGCTGAAAGAAAACGTCGACCATGTTGCGTTTCTGCCGTTTCCGGATTTAAAGCAGAGTGTTATCGACGATGTGGCGCTGCTGAAGCAGTCCCGTCTGGTGCTGGACGTGCCGGTGACGGGCTACATCTACGACGTCAAGACGGGTGCCATCACCAAGGTCGAATAACGCCGTCTTCCCTATTCATACGAAGACGTAACAATCATAAGAAGAAATGGGAGACGGATAGTTGTGAAAAGACATCGTTTAATCTCGTTATAAATGCCCTGCATGTAATACATATGGTGTGTGTTTTTGCAAACAAGATAACCCTGCCGTCCAACATGTACATCTTCCTTTCTTTTCCCATCAAGTACAAAGAGCTGAATATCGCTATCGTAAAAAAAAAAAGAATAATTAACAGAGTATTAAAAAACATTAGATATAGTGACGAGAAAACGGCCGTGAATTGGAGTTTCTGTCGTTACAGTGGGGTAGCGTGTAAGGTGCCTTCCCATCATATGCTCGCTGGATGCAACTTCGTGAGGTGAAGTGAAGTCGACAAGCGCACGCTCGAGCCAACCGAGGCCAAAAAGGCCCAAAATTAGTTCTTGCTGCTGTCGCTTTCGGGGTCAAACTTGGTGTCGCCGAGCGTTTGACCTTCGGTCGTCATGGCCGTCTGCGTGCTCGTCTGGGGCTGCGTCTCGACTGGAGGACCAGTCGGCTGCTTGGCCGCGGCGCTCGTGGCCGCATTCAGACGCTGATCCAGCGCACGCAGCGCAATCGCCCTGCGCCTTTCCGCCTCCGCGCGCGCACCACCACCACCACCGCCGCCGCCACCATTGTTTCGTCGCGGCAGCACGTCACCACGTGCCGCCGACACGTCCGCCGCGGAGAACGGCGTGCAGAGGCGCACAGCGACGAGAATCGCAAAGATTTGATCGGCGAGGGCCGCGATGGCGGGCTTGACGGGGGCGGGGAAGAACTCGGCAAAGGCAAACGTCTCGGAGGCGTCGCCGCGGAGGGACGTGGGCTGAGAGGCGTCGAGGTCGGGGAAGACGGTCTTGTAGAAGCGCAGGTAGGTCCAGCTGGCGAGGAAGCCGTAGGCAGCCTGCCAGAGGGCGGCGCGGGACAGCAGCGGGGTGAGGCCGAGGAGGGCGACAAGCCCCGTGTAGAGCAGCGGGAGGCGCATGACGCGCAGGGAGACGACACCGCGGAAGAGGGTGACGGTGTGGGCGGGGACGAGCTGGCTAAAGGCGACGAGGAAGGCGACTTGGAGGGGGATGGTGCCGGCAATGGTGCAGAGGCTGTTAAATGTCAGTATACATGTATCAGGTCGTTGGCACGCGATCGACCGCAGGGAGGACAACTTACGTCCAGCTCTCGTTGCGCGTGAGGGTAAAGAAAACGACCATGGTCGCAAAGGTCAGGACGTTGGGCACCAGGGCCACGACGACGAGAAACTTGGCCAGGTCGGCCGAGGACCAGGCGCGCTCGAGGTAGCGCCCGCCCTGGTAGAGCGTGACGCAGGCGATGCCGAGCGTGAAGACGTTGCCCTCGACGAGGGTGCTGGTGAGGAACGTCCACGGGTAGGCGAGCGACAGCTGCGGGACGAGCGTCAGGTAGGGCAGGAGGACGGCGGTTTTGCCGGTCGTCGGCGTCGTCGGCGACGTCTCGCCGCTCCACTGGCGGTAGCGGATGGCGGCGCTGAGGAGCGATTGCGCGAGGAGCGTGACGAGCAGGGCGCGGGTGACGGGGGGGATGTTTATGCGCGGCGGCATGGCGGCGGTTGGTCTGTCGTCGGGAGGACGATGGATGGTGTGTGGTGAGGTAAGGTATAGTTTGGGGGGATGTTCGGAGGAAGGTTCTTTGGGAGGTAGTCGGCTAGTTAATCATGCGCCCGAGGAACGTTGGCGATGCTGAGACGGTGGCGGAGAACAAGACGTTGCAAGTATGTTGGTACTGACGATGCGTGCTGGAGCTTTTGGAGCTGGGAGGACCTGGCGCTAAGCCAGATTGGGAGAACCCCTTTGGTTTCTGCCTTAGGCTACATGTTCCTGGCAGTCAACGGTCGAACGACTGCTGTATCATGTATAGACAGTTTTTGTTTTACTAAGTATGGTTTTCACGATTATTCTCTAGAATCTGCTATTGATTTACATGTCGTTCAATTCGGATCCATAAATTGCTGGAGTGGCGGATCGGGACTACGGCGTCAGGCGATAAGCGTGGCCTCGGCCAAGACGGATCGGATGTACATGTGGTACGTTGACGACGAGTTGTCAGGTCAGTAATGAAGAATGCGAGTTTCGCACGTGTAGCATGATGTCCATTGTGCACAACCCTCTTCCTTTTCAGCCGCAGGCTACGAATCATTGTGTCCACGATGCCGGCGGCGAACTTATCACGGTCACCACTGTTCGACAGCGAGCGAGGCTGTTTGTGTTTTGCGCGCGAGGACCTTTATGGGGTTTTGAATTGTGACATTCAATTTGAGAGCTTGCAGATTTGGAGGATATTGTGTCGAGGGCGGCACGTAGACAGCGTGACTGATGAATGGAGCGCTGTCTCAGATGTCGACGAGGGAAGGGGGCGCGGACGGGCTGAGCTGGGACGCTAGTTTCTCCCGAGTCTCTGGGTGAGATATGGATAGCTCGCGTAGAGGCGGTTGGGGTTGACAAGATGGGTTTGGATGAAAAAGCTGGCTGGAGGATTTAAAACGGTGGTTGATTACTTTGCCACTGTATTGAGGAGGGATTGTAGATGGGCTTTGCGAGTCTGAAATGGGACGCTACCTGCTTTGGGTTTGGGCGGGAATGTCTCGCAAAGGCTGTAGGGAATAAGAATGACTTGTGACAGGCAGAGGTGGTGTGGCTGGTGGAGGAGGAGGGATTTAGAGTTTGAAGACGACGCCGTGGGCAGGATAAATGGATTTGGTTGCAGATGTTGCTTGTTGGAAGATGAAAGTGGGATAGTTGTGACTTGGTGATATGTACTTGGGGATTGCATAAGTAAGCTGCATCATCTTGCATCACAAGATAATGCAGCTTGCGACCTGGCAGAAAGGCAGGGCTGTGGTAGTTGCTGGTTAGCGCAGGCTGCAAATGTAGGGGACAGTACTGGGTACGTACCTTGGGTACAGGGGCGAGCTGCGTGTGCCAATCGGGCGATGGATCAGCGGGCAGCAGTCCCAAAACGCTAGCATCTTGTCAGCTGGTTTGGGGGCGGCGGTGCTGGAAGTAGTCGCTATTTTCAGACCCTTCTTTCGTTTTCCCCCAGGTGTCTATGCACACAATTCCCAATTGCCTATGTGTAATGCCAGCCTGTCAAGACAGATGTGTCCATGTGCCGGCATGTGCTGTCCATCCCATGCGCGGGGACGGGGACGGGGTATGGGGCGACCCTGAACAAACGTCCGTGTTTCGGGGGTCTAAAAAAATCCAGGTTAATTCTTTTTTAATATGATTGACGCATATCCACTGGCTGGGCTGGGCTGCAGTTTGAGAAAATCAAAATTGGGCGGAGACTTATCCGTAGGTACTGAACAGCTGCAGGCGAGCAGGCTAGCGGCCCACGGCCCTTGTGCTCTGGAGTTGTGTGTGTGTGTGTGTGGGCGGGGCTGGCAGGGCAGTTTTTGCGCAGGGGAACTGGTAGTTGTCGGCCTGGAGAAGCTTTCTGGACCGAGGGACGCAACTCGGGGCTGGGAGACGAGAATTATTTTTCTCATTTTTTGTTAATTCCGTCTCATTCTCTCAACTTTTTCTTTTGAGTTTTGGACCCCGTTTGTAGTGTCTGGTTGGATACCGTCTCCCTCCACCGTAACCAAGCCTCGGGCTACCTTTTACCTGGCTACGGGGCTGGCCTGAAGCTAGTGGCTGCACCTCCCACGCCGCTCCTCTCACGCCCGCGTCCAGATGTGGATTTCATCTCGCTCTTGAATCTTCACTCACTCACAATATCCCCGTTTCACCTCCCTCTCATCGAACTTGCCGACCGCCTCTCTCTCCGCGTCTCGCCTCGCGCCTCTGCCTCCGCCTCGCCCGATTCTCTCTCACTCTCTCCGTCTTCATCACGTCTACTCTCTCTGGTCACGACATCCTCGCCTTGCCCTCGGCCGCCGTCCCGGGCGCGCAAAACCAATCCCTCAACAACCACCACTCAGCTCAGCCCGGAAAAAAAACGCCATGGTCACCAAGGAGTTTCTCGACTCGGACAGAGTCAACTTTCTCATCTGGAGGTGCGCAACCCCAACGCCCATCAACCCCCTCAAAATATCCCGGTCTCGCCTGTTTTTCTCCCATTCTTTGCCTCGTTGCACTCGTCTCTCTCATTTTCCCGTCATTTTGGCCTCCCGCCTCACTACCCTTTCCACGCGCCTTCCCCCGTCCACTCCATCTCTCCGTCTCCATTTCCGGCTGCCTCGCCCCGTGTCCCGCCCCTGGTGCTAACTTTAGCCTCACAGGTACCTCCTCGAAGGCAGTACGTTGCTGTTCCCGACTCTGCCGCCCGTCAAACCACAATTGTCGCACGGCTGCTCGCATTTGCCCACCATTGCTCACCATTTCTAGATTATCGTGAAACCGCCGCCAAGTTCCAAAAAGAATGGCACGTCCGCGAACCTCATCGCGACTTGGAGTTTGCGCCCCACGTCAAAGGCCACGCATTGGTATCCGTCGTCAATCGCGGCCTCCTGTACAATGCGCTTGAGCGCGAACAGGCCCGCAAAGGCGTAAGTCCTCGACTACTTTTTGCGTCTCATCTACCTCTTCCCCCGCCTTGCCTTTGCGACATGCTTCTGCGCGGCGCTTATCTCTGCGCCCGCGTCGCGCACTCTCCCGGCCCCCAGCGCTGCCTCGCATCGTGCCGCCACCTCACTCGAGCCTCGTCGCATCATCCACCCACCACTCCCGCTCATCACTCCCGCCCACCACTCCCGTCTAATTATTACCACCCATCACTCCGTCCACCGCCCCGTTAATCATTACCATTCCCATCGTGCTAACCTACCAGCTTGCCGTCGGTGTCACCACTGAACCAGAGGCCATCAGAAATGGCATCTTTGGCCCCCTAGATTCCCCCCTCCGCGCCAAAAAAGAATACGACGAAGAGTCTGCCGCCGTCGCCCTCGAGGCCGCCCGCAAGCGCTCCCTCCCCAACATCACAAACGGCAACGGCTCATCACCAAAACGCGCTCGCCTCAGCAATGGCTACGAAAATGGCACCGAGTCCGCCCCCGGCTCCGCTACCCCCATGGATGTCGACAACTCCGACAACCACGCCTACCCCTCGCCTCTCGAGGGCGAGCAGGTCCCTCAGCCTACCTCTAGGACCGACGGCCCCGAGCAGGGAACCCAGGTCGACAAGGTCGAGGAGCTCACCCCCAACACAACCTTTATCCGCCTCGCGGACGACCCCCCATCTGACCCGTCCGACCCGGCCACCGCTGCCGCGCCAACCTCGACCTCGCCTCCCGCCAACGAGAATGCGCCCATCCTGCTGCAGTGCGAGTGGAACCCCAAAGACCCGTCTGCGTTGGCAGCTACTGGCACCGATGCGCTAGCCCGTGTCTGGACAGTCTCGCGTGACACTACAACGCCCGGCCAGTCTCAGGATCTCGTGTCGCATGCTCACAACCTCATCAGCCCGGATACTCCTCGAACCACCACCGTCACGGCCCTCGCCTGGACCTCGGACGGCGCTGCTATTGCCGTCGCCGCCGATCTTGGCTCCCAGGCCGTTGTCAACATCTGGTCTGCCGAGGGCATCCACGTCCAGTCCATGGAGGTGCCCGAGCCTCCCGTCGTCAAGCTTCTGTGGAATCCCTCCAACACCGGCCTGCTGGCCATATCCCCTGAAAAGGGCGGCGCCGTCGTCACCGTCTACTCGTCCGTCACAGGCACCTCGCTGTCCCATCACCTACCAAACCAGGACATTGGCACCACCCCGCTGGACGCGACCTGGATCAACGACCACGACTTTGTACTCTGCGGCGGCGATATGCTCGTCTCCCTCCACTGCGCTGAACCCGAGAATGCCATCGTGCAGATGCGCAAATTCGAAACAAAACCCGACGATAGCTTCTCCCAGGTCCTGTTTGACTGGCGCTCAAGGCTGGCTGCCACGTCCAGCGACAAGGGAGTTCTCGATGTAAGTACCTGACAGCGCAACCATCAACCGAGTGTATAACTAACCCCACAGCTCTGGGACGATGCCGGCCAACGTAGATCGATATCCGCGCACCAGGGCGCCATCACCACCATGGAGTGGCAGCCCCTCCCCGGCGGCCACCCCATGACCGAAGACGAACGACTCATTGCCACTGGCGGCGACGACTGCGCCATTCTCATCTGGAATGCGCGCAAACCGGAGAGCAAAGCTAAGTGCTTTCTCACCATGGACTCGCCCATTGTGCGCCTAGCGTTTACGCCCGACGGTGCCTTTATCGCTGGCGCCACCTCCAGCCAGGTGCTGATTTGGAAGGTGGGCAGCGCGAGCATGCCGCGCGCGTGCTGGAACAGGCCGCCCCATCCTGGCTGGCTCAGTCCCAAGGAGACTGACGAGGAGGATGAGCACTGCCTGTGCTGGGACATGACGGGTCAGAAGCTGGCCTACGGATCAAATAGCCGAGTAAGTCCCCCGCATGCATACTTTATGGAACCTTGCTAACAACGTCAGCTCGCTGTGATAAACTTTCGAAGATGAAATGACGACATAACACATATTTTTACAGCTCCGACGCTTCGGAGCCGGGCTCAGCCCACTGTCAAGATAGTATTTGAGCAAGACTGATAATGTTTTATATTTTGCGGCAGGGATCTACATGTACATCCCCACGGAATCTTTTTTGTATACGTCGGCAGACAAAAAGGTGTTGGCACGAAAGTTGTTTCGATATACACAAGGAAAAACAAGGAGCCAAAAAAACGGACACGGACAAGACGGCAGAGCACTGGATGCTCGGGCTGCCGTCTACAAATTCTTTTCTTTGCATTCGGATCGTTTTATGAAGCATAGAAGTCGCACACGGGACACGGGAGTACGATTTTCATATTTGAGGCTGGTGGAAGCGCAGAAGCAAGCTGCAGACGATGGCTGCAGAAGCAAGCTAGCTGGAGGGGAATGGTTGGATACTGGAAACAGACGATGAAAAGGAGGAGGGGCATTGCTGCATGGTTTTTTGCTTTATTATTTTGCTACATGATCATGGTTGGTCATGGTTTCGGATTCGGAGTCCTGAATGGGAGGCGGTTATATCTTGGTGGCGAGGGAGTTTTTTTCTTTTCCTTTTCTTTTTGTTTTGGCTAGCGCGGAGCTGGTTTTCTTTTTTCTTTTCTATGTCTCTTTTATTCTTCATTGTACTGTTTCCAGTAGTGTAAATTATAAGATATACCAATAGGCGTACGAAATACAAACGGCGGCTTTTTATTACTCATGGACTCGAGTCTGAGGTGGCGTGTGGTACAAGAGGCTTGAAGCAAGGTACCGAGGGCGTGCTCCACCGGGCGAGCTTGAATCGCCCCGCACTCCATCGTCCAGATGAAACCGTTCATCACTCTTGCACACCAACACCAACGCAGTGAGATAATGTCGTCAAATCAAGGCCCTTTACGAGCAATGCGCTCCCCCGCCGCCGGATCGTCATCCGCCGCGGCGGCGAATACCCAGCGGCATCCTTCCCAGAAACAAGAACCCTCCGGCAACAGCAGCGGCTTCACCTCGGCCATGCGCGACCGGCAAGGCCGCGGCAAGGATCCCTACGTCAAGGAGCGCCGTCTGCACGGCGACGAGGTCGAGTATGACTATGAGCTGCTGGATGAGGACGAGATGGATCTGGACGACGATGATGATGAGGAGATGGATGCGGACGGGCGTCTACGGTTACGAATTGGTGATGTGTGAGTTTTTTACCTTTTTTTTTCCTTGGAGAAGAGAGAGATATGGGACGGAGAGGAGAGGAGAGAAAAGTAGAGGGAAGGATGGAAGTGCTAATGATGGGATATAGGCCGAAAAATGAGAGCTTCGAGGAGAGGGAGAGGAGGCAGTTTGCGCTGTCGGTGCTGGATAGTCCGGAGCAGCTGATGATGTACGCCCAGAGCACGAATGATGTAAGTCACCCGTTATCCACCATCTCTTTTTACCATGAAGATGAAAATAGAGAGAAGGAGGGAAGGAAAGAAGCTAATGAGGGGTGGTAGAGTATTCCGGGACAGCGATATCGGTTCATGGCCACGCTCTGCGGGTTCGAGGAGGATGAGGCGCGGCCACAGCAGCAGCAGGGACGTGTACGACGACGGCAGTGAGGGAGGGAAGAAGGATAGAAGAACGAGTAATTAATTGCATGAGCGTCCGAATAAATAATTCTTTTTCTTCTTTTTTATTTTGAGATTGGTGGTGGTAGATCTGTTGGCCACGGCGCTTGTCTATAAGATGCTGTGCGAGCAACCACACCGCCGTCCCAGTACTGTCCATGAAAAACGACGCAAGTTCTGATATGATGCATTTATAACCACCTCTCTTCCTTGATTTGCTTTTTTTTTTTTAATAATTTCTTGAGACGGCTATGCGTTTGGTTGTTGTGAACTTGAGAAAGTGGCTTTCTGGGCACAGCGAGCCGCAGCGAGCTGTTTGTTCGGGCCGGCCCACGTCGAGCGAAGCGAGGAAAAAAAGAAAAAAAAGAGAAAGCAGAACTATTATGCAAAAAAGAGAAGAAGAAGAAAAACGATGTGAAAGGGAACAAAAAGGTAAAAAAGAAAGTCCTGTGGACTTTGGCGGTCTCTCCCGCCGGGAATTGAACCCGGGTCTCAAGCGTGACAAGCTTGCATACTGACCACTATACTACGGAAGATGTTTTCCAGGTGTTGATCACCTGTCGTAGCTGAATGCTCATTGGTTGAAAACAACGGTCATTATTGGTCTATATATACCCTTCTGCAATTCTTTACCGCAACTTACGACATAGAAACCTGCGCCATGGAACAACTTCATTGTTTTCTTTAGTCACGGTCGTGGGAGGATGATCTGCTGTATAATATAGACATTGATTTTCATATACATCTATACCAACCATATCCTTAAAAAAAACCAATTTCCAGAAAAAAATAAATAATCCATGTTTATCAAAACAAGAAAAAACGCCACTTCTATGCCAAGGCTAATATTCAAAAAAAGATAAAAAACAGCCGTTATAACAACCATGATATCAATAACCATCCCAAGATATAAATCTGCTCTCTTTCGTGCATCATCTATGCGTAGCGAGGTCCTGTCCCGCGGTTTCCGTAGTTATAGGTAGGAGGTGGCTGCGGAGGCGGCACGAAATCGAATTCCGTCGGATGCACGCTATTATTCTGCGGCACACTGTTTTCGTGATTCTGCAACATGCTGTTGGTGTTGTTGTAGTTATTATAATTGTTGTTATTGCCGCCACCGTAGTATTCATTACGCGGGGGACCGTTGGCCGCGGCGCTCATCGTCTGCGGCTGCTGCCACTGCGAGGAGGGGGCGGCGTTCCACGCTCTGGAGCTGTTATTCGACGACGGGCTGCTGGCGGGCTTGGCGCGACGACGACCCACGCGGCGCACGCAGCTGCACAGGCAGGAAAAGGCGACGGCGAGGATGAGCAGGCCGACGACGCAGGTGACGGGGATGGAAATGGCCTTGTTGTTGGCGTACCACTGCGTAAACTCCTTCCACCAGTTGCTGCCCTTGCACTGGCCGTCCTGGCAGCGCCCGCCGCCGCTGCAGCTGGTGCCATCCAAGAAATTTTGGTTGTAGAAGGCGCAGGAGCCGCTCATAAACGACGGCGACTCGCACAGCATCAAGCAGTCGTTGCGGCAGGCTTTGGTGTTGTTGCTGTGGGTGAGGCCGCCGGCGGCGACCTGGCACTGGTGGTCGCGCGAGGTGCACTGGCCCGACGCGCACTCGAGCTTGCTACCGCTGCCGCTGGTGCCGCACGACTCGCCGTCCTTTTTGTGCTCATCGGGCGGGCACTTGGCCGAGTCGCCGGGGCACTTTTCCTCCGGGTCGCAGTCGCTGGTGCTCGCGCGGCACACGGTGCTGGAGCCCGCGAACTTGCAGCTGTCGGTGCAGCAGTCCTCGTTGGCGGGGTCGCAGACGGAGCCTTGCGCGAATTTGCACGTTTTCGGGTCGCAGCACTTGTTGGTGCCGCAGCCGTCGGTGCCGCCGCAGTCGCAGTCCTCGCCGGGTTCGACGATACCGTTGCCGCAGATACTCTCGGTAATGGTCTCGACGTTCTTGTTGTCCGTCAGACAGTCCGACTTGACGTTGCCCTTGAGGCCGGAGCAAATGTTGCCAATCGTGCAGGGCGAGAATTGGGTGATGCCGCTGGCCGTGGAGGGGTTCATGATGAATTGGCCGTTGGCGTCGCACTGGTCGGCCTTGAGCGGGCAGCAGGACTGCGCCGACGGCTTCACGGGACACTGATCGGGGGTGCAGTCGTGGACGGCGCCAAACGTGTGGCCCGTCTCGTGGGCAAAAATCTGCCACTCCGTAGGTCCGTTGACTACAACGTTGGCACCGGCAATAGTGTCGTTGGTGCCGCCGTTCGGCGCAGACCCCTGGCGGCAGAGCTGGCCACGCCAGGCCAGACCGACGGCGTTGTCGGTGGGACACTTGGTCAGGAGTGTCCAGTAGGCGTTTTTATCCTGCGACTTGCCGCGCCAGCTGGAAAATGTGTTGAGGCGGTCGGTGATGCTAAAACCCGAATTGCAGTCGACATTCCACGGCGTCGCAGACGTGCCTCCGCTGGAGCAGTTTGCTTCAATAACAGTCAAGTTCCTAACAGCCAGAGAAATCTTGAAAGTGCTCTCGTAGAGTTCCGAGGCCTTGTTGACGATTCCCAGAACATGCTTCTGGATAGCGTCCTTGGATCCAAAAACGCCCCAGTACGTGCAGTCTGTTGCGAGGCCGACAAGAGCAACCTTTTTGGTAGTAGGGCATCCGTCGACCGAGCCGATGCTGGCAATCAGGTTGCCCGCAGGATCACCGCCACCGCCACCGTCGATAGACTGGCGACCAAAGAGATGGTGCGTAGGCATGGACTGGAGAGGGCTAAAGTCTCGCGCCATGGGGTCGTAGGCGGAGTTGAAGGTTAGGGCATCCGAGTCGCAGAGCGCGCTGCGACCGACATTGCGGCGCTTCAGCTCAGGTTCAGATGGATCAAAAGTCGTAATGTCCGAGTCACGCCACACAACCATGGTCCTGTCGGCGGCATCATTATCCTCCAACTTGACGCTCGGGTCGCCTTCGTGCTTGACCAGACGGTACTTGGCGGCCGTCTCAATGTGGTGGTTGTTGCCATCGATGCGAAAGGCGCCGTCGAATACGGGCTTGTCGCCGTCCTTGAGAACCATGATGCGAGCCCAACCTGCGGCGGACCATCCTTGCACGCCGTGGCGCTGGATAAACGCCTGGCCTTTGAAGACTTTGTGGTCGGATCGCAGGACAGGGTGGGCGGCAGCGACTTCGCCGTCGGAACCGAGGACAGTGATGGCGAGGTCGTCGGGGATGAGGTCTTCGTTGGGGGCGAGGGCGAGTCGGATCTTCTGGTGGCCCTTGTGGAGGGTAAATGTGAGGTCAAACTTGGACTGCGCGGTCACTCGATGCGAGGGGGTATTTATTTGGACATTGTCGATCAAGGTGACATAGTCGACGGGATTTCGTTTGAAAGACTCGGCTGCGATAGGAGTTAGTTGGGGCACATCCGAGGATGTCGTCGAGGGCTTACCAAGCGATGTCTGAAGGAAGAGCGCAGCGCTGGCGACGGCGGCCGCGAGGGACCGTAACGCAACCATGATGGCGCGCGGGAGGGACGACGTTTCTCGTCGCTATTCCCGACAAAAGAAGACGGACTGATGCTGTTACGCTCGACAGGGCTCCATTCGGGTTCTGGCAGCGGTCAATCCAGGTGGATGGCGAGAAGTCCGGCGGAGCCGGGTGGTTGAATACGACGTCGAAGTAAACGGATGTGGTCGGTACTATCGAGAGTTTCGTGCGCGATGGAAGGAAGCAACAGGGAAATTGTGCGCGCGAACCGTTGAAGGAAGACGTTGAAGCGAGGGTTTGAGCGCAGCGCGGTTGTGGCCGAAACTCTTTGTGTTGTGTGTTGCAGAAAAGGTTTGGGGGAGCGCCTTTGGTACGGGCAGTTGGCAGGATGCGGAGGCTGAGTCTTGGAAGCAATGTCTGCCATGTACCTGTTGGTGGGTGAAAGGTGGACGAGGTACTTGCAAGGGATACAATGGGGCGGAGTGGCTGAATGCGCCCAGGAGTCGGCGGCAGCGGGTGTACCCAGTAGAGGAAGATGTGGGCGGGAAATAAACGAAAATAGGTAGTGGCAGAGTGCTGGAGACGACGACAACACGCTTGATCTTTCTGCCGAATTTTAGAATGCCGTGACAATACTTTGTTTGACTCTAGGCTGGCGATGGGAATGCTGGCTGGTCTCGCCGGCAACAAAGTCGCTGCAGGCCCAAGTACAACCCGTACAGGGCGCCTGGTCCACTGAAACACGCCCCGACTCGGCCAGACCCCGCTGACAGGAGCCAATTAGCGCATCCAGCGCTGTGCCTGACGTGGACGAATGTGGCACAGCACCACACCACCTCTGCCCGTATTCATGTGGCGTCGCACTTTCCAATTGCCATCCCCATCATATATCATAATCATTCCATCCCATCCGGATGCAAGATGAACATTCGATTCATTACCGACGATCCAGTACAGGAATTCATCTCGTAACCTTCTTCATTATCCCGTTTGCTCCATCATCGCCCTTGCCCGCTGCTGCGCCCGCCTCTGCACCCGCCGCCCAAACACAACCTGTTTGGCAATGCCCACCTCCCAAACGTGTGCCAGCATTGTTTCCTCGGCTCAGCCTGCCTCCGGCCCGGCGAGCGTCGTACCTTGCGGAAAATCTACCGATGTGTAAAAATTGCATTGATTGTCAAGCGTTTCGTTGAAAGCTGGCCGTCGCATCATCTGCCGTCGAGAAACCTCGCAACGCCTGCTGTCTTGAGCTCGACGTGCATGGAAAAAAAAGTTGCCTTGTCATATGAACATCAGCGCCACAGCCATGTGTGACGGGTTTCCTTTTGTGAGGCGCCAAGGCTACTTACTGGCTACGCTGCCGTCACGATGCGGCCGTGCAAGCGGCCTCGTATTATGCAGCCCACACGACATGCCCCTCTCGGCACCGTGATGTCTTTGCGCTGTCAAGCGTCTTGATTTACCAGAGCTGTAATGTCGCTGCCAGTTGACAGGTGCATGGAATCTGTCCAAATCTGCCCAATCTCAATCTATGAGTCGATCTTGTCCTAATATCTGTCGTGTAGGCATCCTGGTGGCACAGTGATGCATGCGCATGCGTCCACATGCGTCCACATACATGGCAGTTGTCTGTGCAACTTCCATATGCATCACAGGTGTCACTGCATTTCAGCTACCACCGTAATTTACTGAACGGCCAAAATGACGCCGTTTCTAATGAAATGCGTGTGTTGTACAAGACAAGAACCTTTCTTATACGAAGCCCAACCTGAACGGCATTGGGCATCATGTATATCAACCAACCTCCAAACTCACCTTCATGGTCTGTTGAGCAAACATGTTTTTCCAACAGAGCTTGCGAACGGAAAGCGCCGAGTTTCGTCTCATCCGGCGACGGAGCTCCTCAGACCCCGCGGTCCAGCTCGACTTTGAAATGACCGTCGCCTCGCTGCAAGCGCCGCCGCCTTACCAGGCCATCTCCTACCACTGTATCCCGTCTCCCATGCAGGTCGACGTCCGCATCAACGGCCACACCGTGTCTGTGACCACGACGCTGCGTGAAGACCTGCTACGTGTCTGCGCCGCCCCCGGCAGCGACAGCTGGCTCTGGGTCGACGCCTTTTGCGTCAACCACCGCGACGTCGCCGAGAAGAACTGGCAGGTCGCCCACATGCACCGCATCTTCTCCGGTGCCACCTCTGTCTTCTTCTGCGTCGGTCCGGCCGATGACTGCAGCGAGCTGCTCTTTGACTTTCTCATCCCGTGGGGCTGCGCCGCCGCCGAGGCCGACATGTACCCGGGCGACGGCGCCACGTACGGCCTGCGCATCGACCCGCCGACGGTGACCAAGAAGTTTGTCAAGACGCTGATTTCCACCGAGGACATCTACGCCAAAGGTTTGCACGACGCTATCGAAAAGCTGTCGCACCGGCCGTTTTGGAATCGCTGTTGGATCATACACGAGCTGTGTATGGCGAAACGCGGCCTCGTGCTCTGTGGCACAAAGATCATGGACTTGCACGACTTTCATGCCATCATGACTGCGCTCAGCCAAGTCTCCCGCTGGCGCGCCGGCACGCCGCCTCTCGGTGACGGCGCCATCTTCAACCCGAGCGCCGTCCACTTTGCCATGCTCGGCATCAACACACACGTCCGCGGCGAGGACCCGTCGCTGACCCTCCGCCACGCGCTCGAGTCCCGCGCGCAGCGCTTCAACACCGTCGCCGCGCAAGGCCCTTTCTACCAGGCCCTGGACCCGCGCGACGTCATCTTCGCCTTTCGCGGCATGGCCGCCGACCGTGCGTGCCTCCGGCTCCCGCCGCCCGACTACAACAAGTCGGTGCGTGAGGTGTACACCGAGGCGACGGTGGCCATGATGCAGCTCGAGCCGAAGCAGCCACTCCTCGACCTAGCCGCGTTCCCGAAAGACGTCGACGACCTGCCGTCGTGGGTGCCCGACTGGAGTCGCATCGGGCGCTTGGGGCTCTTTGAGCCGCTCAGCCGCCTGGACCTCAACTTTGCCATCTTTGGCGACGCCGAGGAGACCACCGAGGCCTTCTTCATCGACACGTACACCCTGCGCCGGATGGGCTTTCCCTGCGGCACCGTCGCGGCCGTCCTCCACGTCGACGCGCCCATCACCCTCACCGTCGACACGCCCATCGACCCCGCCGTCGAAGGCGATATGGAGGCGCTGGCCGTCGCGCTCTCCACGAACCTGCAAAACGAGGCCACGCGCGCCGTGTGCATCGCGCACATGCCCACGTTCATGCTCTACCACACCTTCACGCTCGACTCCACCGAGGACGACTCCGCCGAGACGCGCCTCTGGCGCACCCTCACCGCCGACCTCTACCGCGACACGGAGCGCCTGCCCGCCTACCGCCGCTTCGGGCACGCCATGATGACGCTGACCCCGCTGCGCGCCGCCGAGCTCACCGCCGCGGACATGGACTACATCTGGGCGTACACGACGCCGGAGGAGGCGCACCGCGACGGTGGCACGCCGCAGGCCGTCGTCGACATCTTTGTCAAGGACGCGTGGGAGCAGGCGATCCAGATCACGGCCAACAGAACGCTCATTGCGACCATGGATGGGCGGGTCGGGCTGGGGCCGTGCGGGACGCAACCGGGTGACCGCGTGGCGGCGCTGTCGGGGAGTGACGTGCCGTTGCTGCTGCGGGAGGTGGACGGCGGGGGGTACGAGTACGTCGGGGAGGCGTTTCTGGAGGGCATCATGTATGGGGAGCTGATGGAGGCGAAGCGCCAGTGGCAGTGCTTTGATATTATTTAGGCGGTCTGTAGTATTGAATGTAGTGCTAGTTAGTTTATGTAGTTTAATCTTTATATATCCCAGTTCATGCTTTATACTGACAGCCTCGTTATTGTAACGGAGTAGTCAGGCGTCGGAGACGGCCCGGCCGGCGAAGTGGGGCCGGGACGGCGCTGCTTGAATATGGGCACGGCCGTAACAGTATCCCGTCTACGCTGGGATTTACTTATTGCTGCACTTTGCTGTATTTAATCTTCTTTCTTGGGAAAACACCGAAAGAATCAAGTATTAGCCTGTATTGGCGTACTACTAGCTGCCAAGGCAGTGCAGTGATGACTCACAGCTAGTGGCCATCGAGCCTTGCCTCCGCAAGCACCATCTCATAAAAAGTCTCGGAAGCCGACAGCAGGAGGTGAGGCTCTCTATATGCATTCTCAGTCTACTTAAGAAAGTCTTCGTTCCAATTAGCTTTAGGGACGTATTAAACCAAATTGTCACAATGGCCACCTGCGTCCAAATCCCCCTCACCATCCCCGCCGACGGCACCCTGACCAACGATGCGCTGCACCGTATCATCACCACCTTTCTCCCATCCTGGTCCTCTTCCCCTCCATCCTGCCTCATCGTCACGCACCACACCGGATACGCCAACACCAACTGCGTCGTCTCTCTCCCTTCCACCTCCTCCGCCACCCCCACCAAAGTCTTTGTCAAGATCAACGGCGAACTCGACGGTGAAATCGCCGTATTTAAACACTTGGTACCAGATAAAGTGCAAGAAGCACAACTATGCCACGCATACGGGCAGACGGGCCGCGGACCGAGAATGTACGGCTTCTTCCAGACGCAGGACGGCGCGTACGGCCGCGTTGACGAGTTTCTGGAAGCGAGGACGTTGACGGCGGCGGATGTGGAGGATGCAGAGATACGGGGAGAGGTGGCGAGGGCGCAGGCGGCGTTTCATGCGATGAAGACGGAAAGAGAGCGGAAGCCGGTGGAGGAATACTACACCGCGCTGACGCAGGAGTTGGCGCGGTACCGCGGCAGCGAGGCGCTCAAGAAGCTTGGCGACGCGGCGGGTGTCAATATCGACGATATCGTCGACTATGATTTCGTGTCCCGCATTAGAAAAATTACAGAAACGCTCGAAAGCATCGGCGCGAAAAAAGGCTGGTGCATCCACGACGTGCAGTACATGAACACCATGCTGCGCTCCGCCCCTACGCCCTCTCAACACCGCGCCGTGCTCATCGACTACGAGTTTGTGTTCCTCAACTACCGGGGCGTCGACGTCGGCGGGCATTTCCTGCACAAGCTCTTCCAGTGGTTCGACGAGCACTGCAAGCTTACTCACGCACGACACTATTCGTCCGCCGAAAAGGCGCATTACTGCGAAGAGTACGCCGCGCAGTGGAAGGAGGAAACAGGAGAAGAGGAGAGCGGGGAAAAGGTGGCGGAGGAGGCGGAACTGGGGTATATGCTGGCGATTGCGTTTGAGGTGCATAACATGTATAATTTCATGGCAGAGGAGGGGGAGGAGGATGAAAAGGAGCTGGCGGCGCTGAGGGTGCTGTTTGGGGAGTTTGTAGGACAGTATGCGAAACTGGGGCTGCAAGACTGACGGCGAAGGCTGATGGTGGCTCGAGGTGTCTGATGTATGTAGAGATGGGATATAAAAAGTTCAAGCGGGCAAAAGTTTACTGTTGACAAATGACATGGCCATCACGTAAATACGATGGGGGTACGGGATAATGAGACGTCTGGTATTGACGTGTGTTATTATACGTCCCATAGAGAAGCGAGGGTATAACACGAAAGGGTGGAAAAAGTAAAAACTATTATTCAAAATCATTACGCATAATACTTGATAAATCCAAAATCATATCGTGATTATCCTTCGACAAGATCAATTTGCTCCCGACAGGACAGAAACCAGATTTGCGATCCTTGGTATCAATTCAGCCTTTTTTCATTTATATATCTTTTTTTGTCTTCGGTTTTCGTATATTTATTTCTTGCCGCGGGCCTCGTGGACGGTCGCAATGATTTGGTCGACGACGCTAGGGTCAGAGAGCTATCAACAGGTTAGCGGTTGAAGAGTATAACGATACACACAGAGAGACGTACAGTGCTGGTGTCACCAAGCTGATCCTCCTCGCCGGCGAGAATCTTTCTCAGGATGCGGCGCATAATCTTGCCGGAGCGCGTCTTGGGCAGGTCCGAGATGACAAAGACGGCCTTGGGGGCGGCAAAGGGGCCGATGCTCTTACGGACCTGCATGATGAACTCCTTGCGCAGGGCGTCGTTGATCTCGTGGCCCTCCTTGACGGCGACGAACGCGTTGACGGCCTGGCCGGTGAGCTCGTCGTTGACGCCGACAACGGCAGCCTCGGCGACGGCGGGGTGCTCAATGAGGGCGGCCTCAATCTCGGCGGTGGACAGACGATGGCCGGAGACGTTGACGACGTCGTCGACACGGCCGCGGATCCAGTAGAAACCCTCGTGGTCACGGGCGGCACCGTCACCGGTGAACTAAACAAGTTAGCGGGGGGTGTCAGTCAATGAAAAAAGGGCAACGTACGTAGTAGCCGGGGTAGACGTTAAAGTAGGTGTCCATGTAGCGCTTGTGGGCGCCATAGACGGTACGGGCCATGCTGGGCCAGGACTGCTTGAAAGCAAGGACACCCTCGACGTCGTTGCCGTGAAGCTCCTCGCCGGAGACGGGGTCGATGATGGCGGCCTCGATACCGAAGAAAGGCAGAGAGGCGGAACCGGGCTTGGTGGGCGTCACACCAGCAAGGGGGGTGATGACGTTGGAGCCAGTCTCGGTTTGCCAGTAGGTCTATAAATTGTCACAAATTAGCAAACTGGCACGGGGTTGAGTTGTGGTTTCGATTACTTACATCGACAATCTGGCACTCTTGCTTTCCAACCACGTCGTAGTACCACTTCCAGACCTCGGCGGCGATGGGCTCACCGACGGAACCCAGGACACGGAGGTGCTTCATCTCGCCGGTGACGTACTCGTCGCCAGCGCGCTTCAGCAGACGCAGAGCGGTGGGCGCAACGTAGAACTGGGTGATCTGGTGCTTGTTGATAATGTCCCAGTAGCGGGAGAAGTTGGGGTAGGCAGGAGTGCCCTCGAAGACGACGGTGGTGACACCGAGCAGCAGAGGGGCGTAGACGACGTACGAGTGACCGGTGATCCAGCCGACGTCACCACCGCAAAAGTAGCGGTCGCCGTCATGAATGTCAAAGACGTACTTGCCGGTGATGGCGCAGCCGAGAAGGTAGCCAGCAGTGGTGTGCATGACGCCCTTGGGCTTGCCGGTCGAGCCAGAGGTGTAGAGGAGGAAGAGAGGGTCCTCCGAGTTCATGGGCTCGGGGGCAATGTAGTTGGGCCACTTCTCGACCTCGTCGTGCCACCAGACGTCGCGACCCTCCTGCATGGGGACCTCGGTGCCGGTGCGGCGGAAGACGAGGCAGTTGCGGACGTTGGGGCACTGCTTGAGGGCATCGTCGACAATCTTCTTTGTGCCAATGAGCTTGCCACCACGCTTGCCCTCGTCAGAGGTGATGACGACGCGGGAGTCGGCGTCAATGACGCGGTCGCGCAGAGAATCAGAGGAGAAACCGGCAAACACGACGGAGTGGACGGCGCCAATACGGACGCAGGCAAGGATGGCGACAATAGCCTCGGGAATCATGGGTAGGTAGATGGCAACGGTGTCGCCCTTCTTGACGCCCATCTTCTTGAGAGTCCAGGCGACCTTGCAAACGTCGCGGAGGAGCTCCGAGTAGGTGACGTTGCGGCCATCCTCGGCATCGTCGGCCTCGTAGATGATGGCGACGCGGTTGGGGTCCTTGATGGCGTGGCGATCGACGCAGTTGTAGCAGGCGTTGAGCTCACCCTCGACGAACCACTTGGAGTCGCCGCCCTGGAGCGAGCCGCTGTAGACAGTCTGGAAGTCGCGGGTCCATGAGAGCAGCTCGCGGGCCTTGGTGCCCCAAAACTTGGTGGGCTCTGTGATGGACTCCTTGTAGAGCTTCTGGTACTCTTCGGTGTCTGGGAGAGTGAGTGTGTTAGCCGAGGAGCGTTTGACCGGGCGGGCGGAAGCTTGGGAGAAGCTAGGCGTGGGGTGAGAGAGCGCTGGTGGGGGAGGGGTCGGTCGCGACGATGATGTCGCGACTCAACTCGCATCAGAGCAGCGCAGATGCTGTCGCAATGCGAAATGCGCGCACTTTGCTGCAGCTTATGTCTCTCCGGTTTTCGGCACCCGAATCACTAATTCTCACGGCACGCGCGCATTCCCAGCAGCTCCCGCAGAGCGAGGCGCAAAGACGGAGGGGTCAACTTACTGGCAAGGTGGGGCTTGCTAGGGTGCTCTGTGTCGCCAGGTCAGTAAGAATGGGAAAAAAAGAGGTCCTGGTTACATCAGATTCCAGGTGAGGGGTACAGGGCGTCGTACTGGCGAGCATCTTCTCGGGAGGGCCTGGACGAGTTAGCAGGAAGGCGTTGGTGATGCGCTGGTCATTGCGCCGTCCGCCGTCGCGAGAGCAGCTGGCTACGGGAACACAGCTGGCGCGAGACGAATGTTGCGACGGGGGGTAAACGTACTGATGGAGGGAATGGCCTCCTGGACCTTTGGTTGTTCGGCAGCCATGGTCGCGAGTTATGATGTCTTGTGTGGTGTTGTAGGAGCTGCGTTTGCAGAGGTAGACGTCGCGGCGGGCGGGCGCGGGGTATCTAGTACTGTGGTTGTCGCGTGCTGTTGGAGCGGACAATCCAAGTTAAGCTGAAGCTGAAGATGGAATGCGAGAGCAAGTCTCAATGTATTGTAGAGTGTAAAGATATAGATGGGGGTATAACAGGGGAAAAAGCAGAGAGCAGAGAGGGGCAGGTGGGAGGTGGGAGAAGATGGGGGGGCGAATCTTTATATGCTGCCTCCCACCTCGCTCACGATATGCAGCCGCCACTACTGCCACTACTCCGGGACAGCTTCAATGACAAGACAGGGCAGCTACGAAATAAATTCCTGCGCCGCAGTTGGCTGGTCGGTACCTTACTGCCACCCAAAATGAACCCCTCCATTGGCGTCCTGGCGTTACATCTGGTACCAGTACCATGGGGTCATGGTGGGGGAGGTACCTCTTGGCCACTGGCACTGGGCTGGTTTAAAATTTTAGTGGACTGGTGCCCTATAGAAACCGGCACACTCCCGCTAACCCCAACACAGCAAGGCCTCCATGTCTCCGAAGCCAGCCTCGCTACTTGTCACCAGGTTAGCCAAATGGCTGGCTACAAGTCAGTATTTGTAAAGAAAAAAATGAGCAGTTGGGAAATGAGTCTCTGGTCCGGACCCATCCGGGCACTAAGCTTCTTCTCCCACTTTGTTACCAGTACCATGGCGGGTGGTCGGTCGCCCAGCACGCAAAAGCAGGTTGGTGGTGACCGGCCGGACAAATGGTACTTTCGGCTGTGCTTCCATCCAGGTACCGCTGCAGGACAGCCGCCCACCTGGCACCTTGCGTCCGTCCGGCGACGCTGCCAGCTGCCCGGTCCTCCTCCGACAGCCGTCCTCCACACAAACACACATACACAAACACCAACGCTGCCATCCGTCCTCTCCTATAAACAGTCAAGACCAAACCCATCACGACCGACGAATAAATACCAGTCGCCGCCACCGACAAACATATACACTTTACGGATACGCCTTTGCTGCCCCCATCGCAAGCCACAAGCAGGTCCCTGTCAGAGATGGCCCCACGACTCTCAACAAGGGACCCCCTCCAGTCCAGTTCTGCCCGCCATCCATCCGCCTCCACCCCATCGTTGCATGTAGCAACAGCGCCGCTCAAATTGCCCATGTTACGTCTCTTGCCTCTGCAGGAGAAAAACACGATAAATAACTCACCTTCCCGCAGCCCTGCGGCGCACGTTGCCAACCCCCGCCGACTCCCAACGGTCGCGACCTTGGGCAGCTGGGGACGTCCGAAAGCCCACGCACCTTGGATGCAATATGTCTTGGTTGGATAATAAGCGATGCGTGCCCCGTGCAGTGTACTTGCCCTCAAGTCAGTGTACATGCAGGGGCGCCTCAACCCTCCATCTCACCTAGCTCGCAAGCTAGCTCCTAGGTGACGAAATAAGGTAGCTCCACGCTCGTCCCATGAGGTCAGCGCTCTCTTCCCCGACTCTTGGCCCTCGATCGATCCGGGTTGTGCTTCCCTGAACAATTTACGCTCTGTCCTCGTTTTTTAATCTTATTAGGGCTTCCTTGCTGCATCCTCGTCGAAATGTACAGCGCGACTCGAGCTGCAGCTCTGCCCCTCCAATTGTCTCGGAGTAGCCATGGGGCTGAGGGCGGCGCTACCTACTCCGACCGCGCTGCATCTCGGCAGCTGTATTTGCTGCTCAGAAGTTCCGAGCGATCCAATACTGCACGATAATATACCGCAAGCGAATCCCTACCTCTCGGCTGGTCAATCTTAAATGCACGAGACATGGTGGAACATCTTACTACGCGGTCCAGCGGCTTATGCTCACAATGACAGGACGCGCTCAGAACAATACTTCTCCACTGCCGCTCGCTGGTCGAGCCAGTCCCGATGCTGGGTTGGGGGTGTTTGAGTGTCCCACGGGCGCCCTGTGTAGTAGGCACTGACAGAATAAGCTCACAGCCAAAGTGCGGCACTAGTAAACCCTCGACCGGGGCCTTAATAATGCTGACCCGCGGCCAAGACTTGTGTGATAAGATCTCGTCCTTCGCGAATTCCGGGCTGAATTCCAGAATAGAGGAGCGATGATGGGAAGCCCGACACGATAATGTCCGATTTCATACCGCACATGCCGTGGCTCTCAAGTAGTGAATCGGTCGTAAACCGTGCTCAGTGATACGCCACCTTCGGGAGTTTTAAGGCTCTTAAATACTCTGTGTGACTTTGGGCTTAATCATGCCCAATTTAGGGTGCATTTACAGCGAATAGCTGTGAAATGTTTTGATTTCATCAAGAGCTGGGTCACAATTTCATGCCGTGTCACACTTGGCGTGCTGATTTGCAGCGTGTGGACTCTAGTGAAAGCAGCGTTAAAATCTCATGACGGCGCCCATCTTGCTTACACTGTCAAACTCTCAGTGCGATGGTCTGCTTGCGATTTCGCCATGTATGCACACGAAAAGTACCAACAGAGTTGAAAGTTTGGTATTGCATCGACATTTTTGAATTATGCAGGGGGAAGGGCATTGCGACCGATGTTCGACTCAAACTGGAGTCGTTAGAAACCCGACTAAAGTTTTGGGCAAGGGCCTTGAACGCCTTCGAGACCGATGAGACTTGCCTGGATGCGCAACTGACGCCGCCCTATACGCACTTGAGATGGATTATCAGCACATATCTTGAGATGGTGCAGCTGAATCTGATGCGTAGTGCGCGCGCTGTCAGAAAATGCATGATGAGCCTTACTGACAACGTTATGGTGTACAGTCGTACGGCGCCCACCAAAGCTCGCCGATTTATGCGAAATCGCTGCTTCCGAATTTACAGATAATGTCATTCAAGTCGAGCGAGCTGTATATAAGCTCGAGATGCTTGGGGCTCTGTTGCTTTACCACACGGACCTTGGCCTTTTTCACCGAGTGGCGAATTTTCGCTCTAGCAATGACGATAATGACTTCAACAAGATCGTGCCAGAAATCATACAATATCGATATAGTCGAGTACTTCACCAAGAAACAATGAGGTCTGTTCCTGAATGCTGGAGGAAGTTGGGATATCGCCTGTGGGATGAGAAGTCTCCATCCCACCAAGACCAAATCCCAAACATTGACACCGAGCCTGCAGGATTGTATAAAGCCTTGATAGATATCCATCTACTTCGCCATTATTGCATACTTTATGAAAGAAATTGCAAATTAAGGGGCGATCCGACTATGATCCCTGGCTTTCCGCGGTTGCTACTCTCGCCTTCCGCGTCCAAGGATGCTGCCCCTTCGGATTTGGAGGCTGTTGATATGCTCGAGTATCCTAAACCACTGGAGTATAAGAGTTCAGACACAGAAGCCGAATGCCCTTTATGCCGGGAAACCTTGCCCATCAACACATTTGAAGGCAGTAGATGGAGGTACGTCACAGTTCAGTATACACGATTCACTTTCGCTGACGTCGACACCGTTTCAACATCACAGGGCTCATGTTCATGAAGACTTAAAGCCCTATGTTTGTCTCAGTGAGGATTGCCTTGAAGGTGATCCTCTTTTCTTCGCCACTCGGAAAGAGTGGAAAGATCATATGGTGAAGCGTCATCTGCCATTATGGCTGGTGTTTCTGCAGCCATCTCTACTCTGGAAATGTCCGATTTGCTCTGCTTTTCCCCCTCGTGAATTTCCGTCGATTTACCAAATGGAAAAGAATCTCCTGCATCATATGCAGACGATCTACCCACCAGAAGAGTACAAGCGCTACGAGATACTTGCTGATGTGAGCGACATACACCGTTCCTGGCCTCGATATACATGCCCCATGTGCAAAGTATGCTACCCCGTCGCCTCAGAAGAAACGTCGGACGAAAAAGAACAAAATTTCGACAATACTGGCAATGCTATACCGGAGAAATACCGTGACGTGACTGCACTGGAGGGTGCGTCGCCAAGTGATGTCGCGCTCGACCGAGCAGCAGACTGTCTGGCAAGCCACCTGATATCTCTTGCATTCTATTTCTCGCGGTGGTTAAGGGCAGATTCGCGATCTGCATCAACTACAGTGTCTAGCACAGACGACGAATTGGATTAAACGTTCGGTCGGAAGGCGACGGGGTCGTCCGGATAGCCCACGAACTGGCCCCGATGATTGAGGCTGGAGGCGAATTGAGACGCTCAAGTAGCCTGAGAGAGCCTTGGCTTGGCAGTTGACCGACGACCAAATTGAATGCGGAGATGTGTTGTGATAGAAGTGGCCCAGTCGTTTGCTCCTTGTTTTTTCTCCATGTCACGTTCACTTTTCGTGAAGATGCATTTCACGAAGATTGCGCATCTCTGCGAAATACTTGTGCTCAGAAATTAGCATGCGGCCTTTATAGCTACCAGCTCACTGTCAGTAGCTTTCAAGGTTAATACGGCAGTTATCAAGTAAAAAAGGCTGCTACTTGTATGTACACATTTACATATATTTTGGAATGCTAAAAAAAAAAGAAAAGCAACATCGGCAAGAGTTATGAGAGCATTGAGCGAAGTAAGCAAAATGTAAGAAGATAAACGAGTTCATGTTTCTACCGGGCTAGAGTCATGCGAACAAGATTTCAATGAGCTGCATCGAGATGCGTCAGTCCTCTGCCTCGACTTCCCTCGATAACGATGGCTCGCACATCTTCGTTAGCTGAGACGCCGCACGCACAACAGCCACCATCAGTCTAGAACGGCAGCCACTTCCTGCATATTTACAGACGCCCATGTCATAAATAGGTCACCTTATACTGTCGTCAAACGCGGGGTTGAAGGTGGCTGCCGAGCTAGTGGCACGATTGTGCCGTCCGTGTCTCGCCCAGGAACCACCTCAGCTGCTGCCACGTCTAGCCTGCATACATAGCTGGTGTCAATCGCCTCTTATTGGGCTATTAGCGAAGCACTGCAGCTCGCTAGTGGAATGCATTTCCTCGGCTTTTTTCCCCGCTGCTGGGTTCTCGTATTATGAGTCTTCGCTCTCCATTACTTTCTCTTCTAGTCATATTGCCAATTGTCGTCGCGTTGTAATCGCCGATGTCTCATGTGACCCTTGTGGCAGTCCTGTAGCGGTCCGCCCAGTTTGTGGTAAACACACGAATTTCAGTGGCCATAAAGAGGTCAAGAGCCCCTGCCATGATATGAAATGCTTGATATTTTAATGTCAACATCACAACAATTCCTAGCCCTATTGGCGGTCACGCATCAAGCACAGGCCAGCTAGCATTTGCATGCCATCACTTGTGCCTGCCCTTGGCTGTGCTAATACTGGATGCTCAACAGCCCTGCCAACGAGGCTTTTCAAAGGAAAATATTTGTCCTATAAATAAAGCAGATTGCGCAGAGTAACCACCTATTTATCATGTGTGGTATCGTTGCTGTCTGCACACTGCACTCAGCTCCTACTAGCGGCGACTCAGGCCAAGGGTCGCTCGCCGAGAATCTTCAAGCTGCCATTCAAAAAATTAAATATCGCGGGCCAGATGGATCCGGTGTCTGGACCTCCGATAAGGGATTGGTAGGCTTAGGTCACTGCCGCCTCACTATTAATGACTTGTCAGACGCCGGTTTGCAGCCCATGCATTATAACGGCGTGCATGCGGTTGTCAATGGAGAGATCTACGACTATGACAACCTGCGCCAAGAGTTTGGCGGCGCCGGCTTCAAATTCTCATCCACCAGCGACAGTGAACTCGTGATTGCCGCTTACCGAATCCATGGCGTCCCCGGTATGTTCCGCAAGCTGCGTGGTGAGTTCGCCTTTGTGCTGTATGATGAAGCAAACGACAAAGTGATTGCGGGACGCGATCGCTACGGCATCAAGCCTCTTGTATGGACCACTGTTGGCGATCGAGTCATGTTCGCGTCAGAAACAAAGGCATTTTTGCCATTAGGCTGGCAGCCAGAGTGGGATGTGCATGCCATCACAGACTGTGGCTGGATGTGCGACAACAGAACGATCTTTAAAGGTGTGCAGAAACTGCCCGCAGGCCATTGGGCTGAGGTCGACAAGAGTGGTGTCCAGATCCATCGTTACTGGGATTTGGAATACCCCGACAAGGTATGTCATTGGAATATTGTCGTTGCTTGATACACACGCAGTAATAGTCACTGATCGAATGCGCTATGCAGCGGCTTAAAGAATACAGAAATGTCGATGACATGGTTATGGAAGTGCGGAGACGCTTTGTAGAAGCAGTGCGCTTGCGAATGAAGGCCGATGTTCCCGTTGGTGTTTATCTTTCGGGTGGCATCGACTCATCGGCTGTCGCTGGAGTCATGGCGCACCTAGCCAAGAATGAGTCCATCGGTGTCGGCAGTCAAAAAACAGCAAATGTCAGCTGTTTCACTATCCAGTTTCCAGATCAATTCACGCATAATGAATCAGGTATACTAGGCCCCAATCTGACGCACTTGCCCACCAAGCGAACAAATCAGTTACTGACTGCAAGGGACATAGCGATCGCTGAACGCACGGCAAAGTCGCTTGGCGTCAAAATTTTCAAAAAATACGTCGACGAGCAAGTGCTGGCTGATGGCTTTGAAGAAACTTCATATCATTCGGAGCATCATATTTTTGACATGAACACGGTTGCAAAGCATGCGCTGTCAGAGGTGGTGAGAGAGCAGGGGGTAAAGGTTGTTCTTACAGGAGAGGGCGCGGATGAGCATTTCGCCGGCTACTCCTTCACCCTTTCCCAGTTCTTGCAAGAACCGGACCTAAGCATGCCAGACTGGGGTTTGTCCAAGGACAATGCACTACGCGAGACCCTGCATAGGTCCATGGAAGACGAAGCCGCCCGCGTTTGGGAGACGCAAGGCGCCGACCTGCAAGAGACCTTGCACAACAAGACCCCAAAATCTTCACTCCCGATCAATCCATGGTCTATATTTGCAGTTCAACCTGCAGCGACCCTGTTTTCGCCATGGGTGCTTGATCAGTATAATGGGCAGTGGGACAGAAGAGAGACGATGGAGGCCGCGTGTGCGCCGGATGTTTTGAAAAAGATGCAAGACAAGTGGCACCCAGGCCATACAATGCTATACATTGTGATCAAAAGCGTCCTGCAAAACTTGATTCTCGCCGGGGTGGGTGACCGCACTGAGATGGCGCACGGCGTTGAGGGCCGGCCGCCAGTTCTGGACCACCACCTGACAGAGTACGTCAACATGCTCCCTCCGAGCATCAAATCCAAGTATACGCCTCCAGGCGAGAACAGTCTTGATGATATTGGGGGATTCTGGTGGAAATCAGCTGGTTCCGGAATTCGCTCCCAGACAGAAAAGTGGGTGATGAGGGAGGCGGTTCGACCCTTTGTCACCGACGAGCTCTACCGGCGGAGGAAGCAGCCATTTTTGTGTCCAGCCACATGGCCGGCTGATGGTCCTTTGCACAAGATGTTTCAGCGCATCTTGACAAGAGAAGCCGTGGAGGAGCTAGGCTTTGTTGACTACGCTGCGGTGCAGAGAGCAATGGACACGGCGTTTGGCCCAGAGGCCAGCCCGACAGCGATCAGAGTGCTGGGATTTGTCGGCGCGTGGGTGACCATCGGTCGCCGATTTGGGGTGAAGAAGGCGACCGTGGGAGAATCGGGATGGAAGCTCACGGAATCCTTGCCTGTCTGACTGCACGACCCAATTGGAGCTGAAAGGATGAAAAACTCTCAGTAGCGTCTGCTTTTAAACAATTTTATGAAGACTAGTATCTCAGCAGTGTTAGCTCAGAAATATCAGTAACAAAAGTCTCCCTCTTAAAACCATGTTAGTGTGTGACTTCCTCTCAGGAGTACACTTCAACAATAGAAAGATACCATCAGTAAAACATAAGAAAATGACAAAAAAAGAAATAAGAAACATTAGAGTGAAGACTGAAGAAAAAAACTTGAGGCTTTTGACCACTTGTTGTTTACAGTATTGGTTGATGTTGTAGCGACCCGCCGGTCCCAATCGGATCTCCAGGTCGTGAAAATGAGGGATACATATAGCATTTAACTTTACAAATGCTACATGACTGCATGGCTGCAGTCAAATGACGCATCTGAATTCAAACCGCAAATTTAGTACCGTCATCACTTTGAATTGTACAGATACTGCACAAGCCTTTGATCATTCGATCATACATGTGATGACTAAGCATCATGACTCAAAACATCTCATTGCGCGCGTCCCTATGATTCAGCTCCCCAACCTCTACACAATTATTGCCCATCCCCACCAACTGCAGCGAGCCATCCCATTAAAAGGCGCCAAGCGAATTGCACCGCCCAGCTGCTCTCGCCCGGCCCTTCCGGTTCATGCGCGTTGCGTCCGGCGGAGTGCACGTCTCCATCAGGGAGTCCCATTGGGCGGCTCAGATCTGCCAGATCGAGCGCGGCCGTCTCTCATTGGCAACAGCGCTGCGGACGTGGGGCTATGACATTGAGCTTCACACGGCCGTTTCTTCTACGTGCATGGCAGAGGTGTATCGAATATAAGCCATTGTCAAGTGCGCCTCGAACAGCATGGTACAGACGGCGGCTGACGCGCGGGGGGACGGTCACCGGTCACAGAGCCGGCCCCCTGACGAGAGTGACGCCGGTGCGCCCACGCCAACAGACTTCAAGGGCGATGACGCCGCAGATGGGCCGGCGTCGAAGAAGCGGAAGATTGTGGCCAGTAGCCGCGGTGTCGCAAACCTGACGCCGGAACAACTCGCTAAAAAGCGCGCCAATGGTACGTTCTACCGCATTTCATACCGATGATGGCCCATGCTCACGCCTTACATGATGATAGACCGCGAAGCGCAGAGGGCCATTCGCGAGCGCACCAAGAACCAGATCCATACGCTAGAGCGCCGCATCGAGGAGCTGACCAACCTGCAGCCGTACCAGGAGCTTCAGGCCGTCATCGAGGCAAAGCGGGCCGTCGAGAAGGAGAATGCCGAGATTCGCCAGCGGCTGGCCACCATTGTCGGCATGCTGCAGCCGCTCATCGGCCAGCACCACCCCGTACTAGAGCCCATTGCTGCATCCACAGAGCCGCAACCGTCAAACGCAGCGCATGTCCGGGAGACTGCGGAACCGGACCGGCGCACCCTCTCCCCCGCCCCCGCCACCACCGGCCCGCCGACCGGGGGCTCCACGCCGACGCACGGCGGCTTCAACTCCAACGGGCACGCGGCGCAGCGCCGCAACGACCTCGACCAGCAGCGCGAGCAGCTGCGGCACGGGCTCGACATGGGCCCGGAGCGGCTCGGGCTGGGCTTCCTGCTCGACGCCGGCCACCAGGTGTCGCGCATCCAGGGCGCCGTGCACGGCGCGCTCGACACGCCCCCGCACCGCCACCAACATCACAACCTGCACCATCACCACGCCGGTTCGTCGCGGCACGGCTCCATCGGCACCAGCAGCTACGGCGAGTCGCCCAGTGGACCCGTCTCGCGGCTGACGCCGCAGTGGGAGCCCGGCCAGGGGTCGTCGTACAGCAACGCCTTCCCATCCGGGTACCCGTATCACGGGCCGCACGCGACGACCGCAGACCGCGACGACGCGAGCAACTCGGACGAGGCGATTGACACGGGCCTCGCGACGGGCAGCCTGCCGCGGTACGCGGCCCCCGTGCGCACCACGCCGCCGACGTGCCCGCTCGACTCGCTGCTGCTCGACTTTCTCGGCGAGCGGCGGCAGCGCACCGCCGAAGGGCTACCGGTGCACGAGGTCATTGGCCCGCGCTACCCGTCCGTGTCGTCGCTGCTCAACCCCGCGCACAGCGTCTACAGCCATCCGCTGTCGCGCGTCTTCACCGACATCCTCGCCAAGTTCCCCGACATCTCGGGTCTCGCGGAGCGCGTCGCCGTGCTGTACATCATGTTCCTCATCATGCGGTGGCAAGTCGCGCCGACGCGCGAAAACTACGAGCGCTTGCCGTCATGGGTGCGTCCTCTGCGCGCGCAGCTCCTCACGCCGCACCCGGCGTGGATCGACCACCTGCCGTTTCCACGCATGCGCGAGATTCTCGTGCGCGCGCACTCGGTGCCCACGTCGGCCGCGGCGGCGGAGTACCCGTTTGACCACTTCTTCATCCCGTACACCACGACGCTGACGCTGTCGTGGCCGTACCACGACACGGACACGCTGCTGCAGAGCCCGCACTCGGAGGAGCTGATGATCAACCCGGTGTTTGAGCGGCATCTAAGAAACCTGGACAACTGGAAGCTGGGAGAGGCGTTTGCGCGCGCGTTTCCGGGGTTGGCGGACACGTGCAACGTGCCGCCGGGGGAGCTGGCGGCGGCGCGGCTGCCGCGGGGCGGATATCCGCAGTCGCCGAGGATGTAATACGGATGTGTGTGTATATGGGCGTTTTTTTTGTGTCAAAATTGGTATACGGTACATTTATATACGGTTGTCAGAAGACGATGCAGCATGGGGTTGTTATATCCGCTGCAGTGTTGTAAGGCACATACAGGACATTAAATAAAGCATAATATCTGTCGTTGTTACGCGGCACGTTGCAGTGTTCATAGACCGCAGTTCAAAGTTGGTGATATCGATTGATTTTGTGTAATTATTTTCTTGTAGGCCATATACAAGGGGTATCTAACGTTTCTCTTTCTATCCAAGGCCTCTCCAATCCCAATCTGTCCTAATTCTACATCCCATTTTTCATTCCTTTCATCAATATTGCATGCCTGTGGTTCACGCCTCGTCACCCAGCTCCCCCACCCCCAGCGAAAACTTTCGCAGCTGCGGCCCTTCCCCCACGAACAAGCTCGGCATCCTCTCTCGCGGCATCGTCTGAAACATGAGCGCCCGAATCGGCGTATCCGCTTTAACCCCGCCTACCGCGCCTCCCTTCAGCATCCGTCCGCTCTTTAGCGAGAACAGCTTCACCGTCCCGTCGTCGTGCGCCGCCGCCACGAGCCCCAGCTCCGCGTTGACGTCCCAGCCGGTATGAATATGCGCCTCGTTCTTATACCCCTCAAACGTCAGCACCGGTGTGCTCCCGTTTGGCGTCCACCTGTATTTCTTTTCCTGCGCAGACGAGGCGGAAGTGGTTGGGTTGCCGCGGCCGAAGAAGCGCACGTCGTACAGGCACATGCTGCTCCGCAGGCCCGCGACGAGGACTTGATGCGGCGACACGCTGCGCAGGTGCGTCACCGAACTGGCGTGCGGCACGGAACACCACTGCACTTCCGGCGCGCGCAGGTCCGTGAGCCACAGCCGGGGCTGCCTCCCCCCTGCGAGGAGCACATTCGGGTTGTCCGTCTGAAAGTCTTGGTCGAAGACCTCTTGCGGGACGTTTTTGCTGATGGGTGTTGGGGAAGAGGACGACGACGAAGAGGGCGCGGAGGAGATCCAGGCCATGGTCTCGTTGGAGCGCACGCGTAGGATGCCGGCGTTGGTGCCGATGACGCAGAGGAGGTCCGAGGAGGCCGGGGCGGGCGTGGACTGGTGGACGAGCCACTCGTCGCGAAGGCGGTGGCGGATATACAGTCGTTGATAATGACTTGCTGTTGTTCGTCGTTAACACTGCAATTTCTTTCTCTTTTTTTGAATGAAAAAAAAAATAACGGTTTGCAGAAGAAAAACAAGGGAAGAGGAAGAGGAAGGGAAAACATACTCTCACCGAGCAGCCACTGCGGCCGCCAGTCCTCCTCCTCCGACAGCAGCGGGGAGAAGAAGTACAATCCACAGGAATGATCCGGCTCACGCGACGTTAACAAAATCTTGTGCGAGGGGCGATGGTACCGAATCGACGACATTTGCGGGCATCGAATCATTTCCGCGCGCAAACCCTGTCTCCGTCCTGTACTTTCCGGCGCCGTCCTCGAAAACGATATCCTATTTTCATCAGCTTTTCTGTTCCATCTTCTCTTTTTCACTTTTTTTTTGAGAGAGTGAGAAAAACGTACGCATCATTATCGTCGGTAGCGATATAACTACCCACCAACGTCTCTTCATCGAGCGCTGCACATTGTCAGTACATATTACCACGAGAGAAGAAGAGAAGAGAGAAACGCACTCGCATAGGCGACGCCGAGGCCCGTCTTGGTATCGTCCCCGCCCACGTATAAACACGGCATATTCGCATATCTCGCCCTCGCAAAACTCGGCACGAACGGTATACTGCCTTTATCAACCAACGCACCCGTCCACGCCGCCGCATTCAAGTCCTGCACCACACATCCTCCCCCACCTCCACCACCGCCGCCGAGCTCCCGTAAAAGACGCGCGCGCGTGAAGAGGTCAGCGCTCAGGGCTGGGGAGCGGCGGATGTGGTGTCGGAGAAGACGGGTCCGGCGACGGGCCGACTCGGCGACGGCGGCGTCGAGACGGCGGCGCTTGACGTGGTCGGCGGACCAGGCGGCGTCTTGCGGTGCGGTGTGCGCTTTTTCAATTTTGAAATACTTTTTCTTAACAGGGTCTAATTATTCCTCTCCGTCAGCCACAATTTCTTTTTTTAAAAAAAAAATCACAGAGGAAAATAAAAAGGACACAGAGAGAGAAACGTACCAAAGTAGTAACCCGGAATTTCAGGCGCCATGGTGGCGGTAGCTCAGCTGGACTGCTGATGAAGGCTCTTCAAGAGACGGAGATGAATGCCCAATGGTCGACGGCAGCGGGAGCACGCATTGCGGTAAGGATGTCGATAAAGACTGCTATAAGATACGGCCTTGAGTAGACGTACTTGTAATACTGATACAAGTGCGGAGATGCAGAATCAAGATTCATGAGCATCCAGGCTGGGCGGCTATGAGAATTGTCACGTGATTTACAAAAGTCAAACATCACCAACGCAGCGCTCAGATGCAGCGAGGCCAAATTTAGAGGCAGTCACTTAATCACTGATAATCAAGAACAAAGTATTTTTACTTTTTATCATTAATGGTCTAAAGACGGAGGTCTAGGGTATGAAAAGTCGCACGTCGCCCCCTCAACCACTCGCGTGCAATGCTCCGATACGACTCATACAATGCAAAATTTAAACATAGAGAAGACGAAAAGAGCAGCCGACGAATCGGCGGCCGGGTATGTGACAATTCCGTATTTACTGAGACTTCTCGTGCTGGGTCGAGACACGCTGGAGGGAGACAACAAAGTCCTCCAGGGAGCGCTGCTTCTGGTCCTTCTTGGGGGACTTGCCGTGCATGAGGTTGTCAAAGCCGGCAGAGCCCTGCATGAAGTAGTAGAGACCACCCATGATGGCAAAGATACCAAAGGAGAAGATCCAGATACGGACGACGGCGACAATGGAGGTCTGGCCGTGCTCGAACCAACCAAAGATACAGAAGAGGGTGGCAATGATGTCGACGACCAGAATGGCGCCGGACAGCTGCCACGAGGGGATCGAGGACCAGAAAGGACCGTTGGCACGGGTGATGAAGATGAGCCAGTTCTCGGTGAGGGAGATCTCGAGGAAGAGAACCTCATCAATGTTACCAAAGTTCTGGACGATACCACCGTTGCGGTCGTTGGCGAGCATGGTGGTGAGGGCAATCCAGGTACCGACAGCCAGGACAACACCGAGGAAGATGGACATACCCCAGAGCTTGGGCAGGTTCCACTTGACGGGGGTCTGGGAGAAGGGGGCGTTGTCGTAGGCAATGGCAAGGGTGGCGATATCGGCGAAAATGGCAATGAAGACGACAAGCTCAATGTTCAGGGAGCGGTTGAGAATGGCGATCCAGAGACCAAGGAAGATTTCCATGTGCAGGGAGAGGGCGATACGGTAGACAACGTAGGCGTACATGCGGTGGAAAATCTGGCGGGAAGTCTTGAGGGCATCAATGATGGCACCGAGACCGGGGGCAAGGAAGACAATATCGGCGGCGGAACGGGCAGCGTCGGAGGCACCCTCGACGGCAATACCAGTATCGGCCTTCTTCAGGGAGGGGGCGTCGTTGACACCGTCACCAGTCATGGCAACGAGGTAACCACGCTGCTGGAGAATCTCGACGACGGAGTACTTGTGCTGGGGGAAGACCTCGGCGAAACCATCGGCAGCCTCGACGAAATCGTAAACCTCAGAACCGGGCATGTCACCACCGCCACCAAGACCAAGACGCTCAGCGTTGTAGACGTTGGTACCGAGACCGAGCTGGCGAGAAGTCTCACGGGCGATACCGACGGCATCACCAGTAAGCATCTTGATGGAGAGACCGAGACGCTTGGCCTCGTTGATAGTGCGGGCGGTATCGTGACGGGGAGGGTCAGAGCAGGGCATGATTCCGAGAATCTCCCAAGCACCCTCACCACGCTTGCGGGCAACACCAAGAGAACGGAAACCACGGGTAGCAAACTCGGCGACGCAGTTCTTGTAAGCCTTGTCGACGTCCTCGGGGATGGGGTGGTCCTCCTCGACAGTCTTGAGAACGAAGAGAGGGGCACCCTTGACACAGATGATACGCTCGCCCTGGGGAGACTCGACGAGGGCCTGGACCTTCTTGGAGACGGGGTCGAAGGGGTGGAAGTCGATAACCTTGTACTTGGAGAGGACAGACTTGGCGCGGGGGTAGAACTTGAGGGACTTGAGGAAAGCCTTGTCGATGGCGTCAATACCCTTCTTCTTGCGGGAGGCAGCGAGACAGGCAGTGAGCATCAGGTCATCGGGGTCAACACCCTGGACTGTGAAGGGCTCAGCGAGAGAGAGCTTGTTCTTGGTGAGGGTACCGGTCTTGTCGGAGCAGAGAATCTCGACACCAGCAAGGGACTCAATGGCGGACAGCTTCTGGACAATGGCCTGCTTCTTGGCGAGGTAGGCAGCACCGACAGCCATGGTGGTGGTGACGACGGCGGGAAGACCGACGGGGACACCGACAATGGTGATGGCGAGGGTGAAACGGAGAATCTTGACAATGTTGTTGGAGCGGTAGAAGGAGGAGACCCAGACGATGAGGAGAGTGAGAACGACAAGGATCAGGAGAACCGTACCAATGCCGTTGAGAACCTCGGTGAAGTGACCAGTGCCACCAGCGGACTGGGAGACGAGAGCGGCGGCGCGACCAACGAAGGTGTTGTCACCGGTGGAGGTGACGACGACGAAGGCCTCACCACGCTTGACGGCGGAGGAAGCGTAGCAGTTGTCGCCCTTGTGCTTGTCGACAGCAAGGGACTCACCAGTGATGGCGGACTGATCAACCTGGAGGAAAGCATCTTCGGTGACGATGCGACCGTCGGCGGGGATAATGGTACCTTCCTCAACCTGGAGGATATCACCGGGAACGACCTCGGGGGCCTCAATCTCCTTGAGAGTACCGTCACGGAGGACGACAGCCTTGAGAGCAAGAGTCTTCTTGAGTTCCTCGACAATGGAACCAGCCTGGAATTCTTGAATGAAACCGACAGCAGCGTTAAGAAGGAGCAGAGCGCAAATGACACCGAAATCAACCCAATCCTGGAGACCGGCAGCGAGAACAGCGGCAGCCTATGATGAGAGTGGTTAGCGCGACTGGAACAGGTTTGCACAAAAAAGTTATGAATCAAGCAATGCGTGGTGAAATGAAAACTGGATCCGGTGAATGCGGCCGAATTGAGAGAGCCCGACTGCGCGCCATGCTCAGACAAAATTGCGCTAGCTCACGAAGTCCAGCGACCAGCGCGAAAAACACGAGCCATGACCAGCATGACCAGCAGAGACCCGGCCGGAGTGGGCGCGCCAGAAACTAGCCTGGCTAGCCTTGCTGACTGGGCCAAGCAGGGACCAGTGCTAGCTCCAGCCGGAAGGACCTGGGCTAGAGTAGCTGGTCGCGCAGGCTTGCTCGAGTTTATCCGATCGGCGGTGTGGGTTTCGTGGATAGGCAATTTGCTGCGCAGTTGGAGAAGCGGCAGAAAGGCGGTCGTCGATTGGCCAATTGATGGTGTTGTGGGTCCGTATGTTTTTTTTTTCGTTTGCAGGCTTCGGCAGGTGCGGAAAGCAACAGCGCAGGCAAAAAGGTGACTGGCATCAGGAAAAGCGCGGATGGATCGACGCCCCCACATCAGCACCGGCCATATGCGACTAGCCAATGGCTGAGGCACGCCGGAGCTCATGTGGATCCATTAATCTGCGCCGGCAAAAAAAGCGCGCAAGAAATGCTGCCATTCCCAATTCGGGGGTTCGCCCAGGCTCTCTGGGTAAACACGGCAGAAACCGTGGGAGATGGGAATGCGATGGAGAAAGGAGATGAAGGGATAGTTTTGCTGGCGCATTCAATGCGACCAGTCAATTGGCTTCAAGAGATGCAGCAAGCTGTAAAAACTCTCAAAGCGCAACTTTTTGTCGCTTGAATAAACAATGTTCCAGGTGAAACAATGTCGCCGTAAACAAAACAAACGGGGAATTGAAGCAAACGGCATTGCGACAAACTGTGCATCGTGACAAATAGAAAAAAAAGCTTACCTCCATGACGAACTGGATAGGACCAATGAAGTAACCAAAGAACTTGAGAATCAGGTTCTCCTTCTCCTCCTTCATCTGGTTGAGACCGTACTTGCGACGGCGCTGAATAACCTCAGCCTCGGTCAGACCAACGCGAGAGTCGGTCTGGAGCATGTCCTCGGGGACGACGCGGCCGGTGGCGGCGTTGCCCTCCTCCTCTTCCTCCTCGAACTGGGCGTGGCCGTCCTCGGACTCGAGGTCCTCAATCAGGGCATCAATGTCCTCATCCTCGTCCTCGTCCTCGGCGGCGGGAGCGACCTTGGGAGGGGGGGCAGCGGCGGCCTGCTGGTGCTGCTTCTCGTCGAAGCCGCCAGTCTCGATGTTGGTGTCGAGCGCGGGAGCGCCGACATCCTTGTGGTCAGCCATGGCTGGTTGGTGGTGTTGGTGGTTTGTTGTATAGGTGATGGGTGATTCTAGGACTAAAGATGCCTAAGAAAAAAGACTTCAACAAACAGAGAGTTGTTTGATTGAAGATAGGGGATTGGGGGGAAACAAGACAAAGAAATGTCGAGCACCGCACGAAAGTAGGGATGAGATGTGTCGTCTAGGTGCAACTCATTCGTGGGTGAAGAGAAGAAAAGGAAAAAGGAAGAAAAAATGTGTGACAGGAAAAGGGTGGGAGCAGGTATTTCAATGGGCGGGCCAGATGTGTAGTGTTTTTTCTGCCGGCATGGGCCATCACTGACTGTGTGTGGGAAGCAGGACCCCAAGTGAGTAGCGTTTTCGAGGCTGCTGCCACCAAACCCCCAAGAGAGCGCTTTCTCGCCGAGAGAGAGAGAGTGTCTCGAAAATGGTGAACAAGTGACTTGTCTGCGATGCCGGTTTGGGGCAGCAGCATGCGCAAACCGCATCCTGGTCGCCAAGTACCTTGTACCTGGGAACCACTACTTTTCCACTCTGCTTGCGTTCGATGGGCGCCGCCTCTACTAACCTTGACCAGGGTGTGCATGTCCTGCACTAAGCCTGTCTGGTGGTGTGGTGATGATGCCCACCACCACCCACCCGGGCGAGAGCGAGGGCGCGCTACTTTTTTTTTTCCCTTGTCCCCCCAAAAAGTGACATGAGTTTTGGTGGCGCCAGAGGGAAGTGGGAACTCTGAATTCACCACATTTTTTTTTTTTCTCTTTTCCTTCTCCATGGGCTGGCCAGGGAGGGGGTGCAAGTAGGCAAGTCATGGTATGTTGTCCACCCCCCAAGGAACAGTACGCCGTCAGCATTCTCTCTCTCTCTGCAGTACAGCCAGAGAAATAATGCCAGTTTCTACAGATAATGGCATCCGTACTTTGAAGCAGCTGCTCGTAATAACTGTACAGGCTTTTACTTGATCCGGAGATTCCACATCGTGGCCTCTTTCCGAGGTGCAAATCTCCGTTGTTGTCCGTGGAACTGACGGCCAGAACAAATGATTACAGTGGTGCCCCGTCAAACCCAGCGTTATCGGTACTTGCGGCGAGACGGTACGAATTGAGCGGGCCTCGCACGGTGCGCCCGGCCAGCCTGCCACAGAAAGTTGGGGCTCTTTTTGCACCAATGGATAGAGGTATTATTATTTTTTACAGAGGGTCGCCCTGATTAGCATAGGGCCACGGAAACAGAGAGAGGAAAAAGCTGGCAAGTGGACACCATATCAATTGTCTCTTTGTGGCCGTTGCCGTCGCCTTTGCCGTCGCCGACGCCCGATTGTCGCGCAGGATGCAAAAAAGAGACATGTCACTGAATGATGCTGAGGCAAAACCAGTTTCTCGCTCTTCGCTCCTTCTCACACACCCCGGCCAGCCGGGCTCGCTCACTTGGACAAAACCAGTTCCGCCGTCCCCAGCCCGCATATGTCATCACCTAGCGCACCTCTGTCTCGTTCTAGCGTTGATGGGATTGCATGGGCAGGTGGAGACGAATTACTTTTCACTGCGTCAGTGGCCGAAATTGGCCTGCTCCATCCTCTCGTTTCTGTTGTTGTTTTGTTTGCTGGAGCCCTGTAGCCCCGTGTGTCTGTGTGCTTTTGCGCCTGTAATCACTGCTTGCAGCACGCACACACACACCACCGGTCCTCGCTCTTCTGCTGTTCTTCACTTTGCTGATCTGTAAGACTGCTGTTGCGCGCTGTAATGCTCTTGTCAGATAAGCAAGCTTTGTTGCTGTCGCTCCGTCTCTTATTGTTGTGTCTGTGTGTACCTCACAGCCCTTGCCCGTCAATCAGAACAACTTGCAATTCAATCAACGAACAATAACAAATAAACAAAGCCAGCTGACCCGTATTCTCCCTCGCTGAATTCCATCGCAGGCCCAGCCTGTCGCTGCTCCACCGCCCGCAGCGCGCCCGCGATCCGGTCGCACAAGTGCTTTGGGGCTAACGTATGCAGGTCGTTTTGCATGCCAAGTAAAATCCCCCAAGCCGGCCTCTTTTTGTACATGGGTTTATGAACGATGAATAATTAAATCCATCTTTTTTTGTTTCCAAAAACGAACTGTCCCGAATAGGTAACTACATGCAGTTTGCACATCTCGCAAGACTGCAATATTACATTGCAGTCTGCAGAGAAACCTGTCATTATGCAAAGGCTTAATTGCACGACCTGCTCACCTGTGTATATCTTTTTTTTTATTTTGTTTCGTTTCCAGCCGTATAAACATGCAACTACATCTTCCCGCAAATACACACCCCCAGAGTATAAAGTTCACTCTTGCTTTAGCCGGAAGCGAGCTCCTCTCGCGAGCGTGAGTTTATTCATATAAAACAGTACATATGCCTCCATGTACCTTCGAATGCGACGCCCGAAAGACCAAGCCTTCCCCGGCCTTAAACCCGCTGTAGACCGCTACAACTCTGTCCGGCCGCAGTAGCGCCTGCAGAAGCACCCACCTCAGCCGTCGAGCTACTGCAGGTGAGCCGCCTCTAGAAGGAAAAGGAAGGGCAGGCTCAACAATCTTTTCTCTTTCACGATAATTCGTAGGATGCGCGAGCCGTTTTTCTCACTCAAGTGTCAATCTGTTCTTATTCGCGTTGCTTCTCGTTCTGCATACTACATGTCAGGAATACTACACAGTAGACTCATCCCCTCCCCCAGTCACACTAAGCTCGGCACGCCAGTCTGTGCAAAAAAGGTTTCGCCTGTCTGTTCTGTAGTCAAAAGTTAAATGCTCATTCTGTGATAATAAGCGGCATAGCTTTCGGGAAGCACAGTGTGTGTTCTTTTTGGATTTTTTTCTGGCGTAGGACCCTGAGTATCGGATTCTATGCAGGCTGGCCTCGCCACAGAAGCAAATCGTCAGCCCCATGCAGAGTTAGCTGCAGATGGGCTAAGAATATAAAAATAAACTTGATAAAGAATAAAAATAAAATCTCCAATGGCGTCAATTCAATACGCCCGTCTCGCTCCTAACATTGAAGCCGAAAAAAGACTCACTACCATTGGGCAACACTACACCACCAAAAAGCATAATACCGCCTATCGCAAGCCCGCCCGGGGAGGCTGCTGAGGCATTTTCCAGCACGCCACCAAGAAGCAAGACAAATCTTTCTTCACACGCCCCCCTGTATGTTTTCTCCCCTCGGCAGCCTGCGCAGAATCCATCCTCCCCAGTATTAGTCTGCAAGATGACCACCGCAAGTGTGTCGCCCGCACGCTGCAGCAGCGGTAATCGGGTGGGTTCACCTCGTCCCCTCCCGGGGGGCGTTCTCACCAAACCGTGTAGTAATATCGGCTCCGCGATATGTGGCCAGGCACATGCAAGGCGCCCGGGGGGGAACCTCGAGTTTTGCCTCAAAATCAGTGGTTATCGTGTATTAGTCTGAAAATTATGGACTAGTTCCATCGGGATCATCACGGCCGGCGGCGGTCTGGATGGCGTTCTGGTGCCTCTTGGCAATTCCACGCCCGGCGAATAGGCAATTTCCCTTATCCAGGTGGCCAATGGACGATTCACATCTCCCATCTTTCTTTTATACGGCTTCTCCAGGGCATGCCGGTCATGCCTAGTCTCGCATCCCGTTTGCTTGGCGTCTTGCCAATGTCGTCCCTTTTGACGACGAAATAGAGTGCGTCAGACCTGACGCAGAAAAAATGTTTTCCCCCAGCCACCGCATATCACCCGACATCAATTTAGAGTTGTCCAGGCGAGAGACCTAAAATGGCAATCGACGTTGCTCAAACACCATGTACCACCATCGTTTGCTGATCCTGTCCATCCTCACTCACCCTTTGCCAACCCGTCGGTCTCCCTTCTCACCCTCTGTTTCACCTGCCTCACCAGGTCAGGCTTACAGGTGGTATTTTCGCTCGCGCTGTCTGACACTCGTGATAAGGTTCTTGCCAAGGTTGTCTTGTCGCAAAGCTCGGTCTTGTCTCAGGGGCGCGAGCCTGGACCCTGCGCCGCGAGCAGTGATACCCGGAAGCTGACGTTTATGCGCGCATATACCATCCAAAAGAACCATTTCTTAATTGGTGGATCATATGGCCTATTTCGCCAAAAGTACCGAAAGCCCAGAATATCCCACAAGGGGAGAAAAGATCAGATGGACACTTGTCCACTTACACAGGTCTTGCCAAGTCCGCGACCAGGCTTGTGTGATTCGCCATGTGTAAGTTGAAACGTATCGGCCTCCCTGTCTCGTGCGGTTTAATGGACGCTCGTGAAACAAAAACGCCACGTCTCATAGATAGCATTTGCACGGCCCTGCCTTGATTGATTGCTTGTGACCGTTTGTCTTCTCTTCGTCCTCAGCAATCGCCATCGTTTAGAACAAAGTTGTGCCCGTGATGCTCATCGATGGCACTACGCCAGCCTGCTTGCATGCACACCCTGCCTGCCCCGGGTGGCCCAGCCAACCTGGGCATCGCATCACAGAAGGGCCATGCACAAATTACCCAATAAACTAACATGCATTGTGCATTTGCCCATGCAGGGTGCCCCCGGAGTACCCGCATCGTTTATCCAAATCGAGAAGCCACACCGTGCGCCGTACGGTCCAACCCGCCAAGGCCCCAAGTACCAAAATGTCGAGCGAGAGCAAGCTGTCCACTCGTCTCACTGTTCTCCGCGGGAAAGGGCCACTAGCGGACCAGCCTGGGATGACGAGCTTGTGGCCTGTAATCTGGCTCCATGCAGCAATAATAGCGCTCTCGTTTTCTTTTTCAGCGATGCTCTTGTGCGGTGCGCGCCCCGTCCAGCTCGCCCTGTCTGGCTCGCCGATTCGCTCCCATGGCCAGCTGCTGGAGTCGCTGCCGCCAGATCCGTAAAAAAGAAAATTTGAGCCTCCCCCCAAAACGCGAAGAGCGAGGACGAATTGTGGACGGATGCGAAAATCAAAGGCTATCTTCATACCATGCCCTGTTGCTTCCGACAGTCGGTCAATTGGATTCCGCCAGGACGCCTGCACACGATGATCGTGGTCACGACCAATGCCTTGCCCAACTTGCCAAGCCATTTTACATTGCTCAACGCGTTGCTAGTATTCCTTCTTTGCAAGGGCAAAGCGTGCGCCGCTACGTCATGAGGAATGATCGCGCACCACCCTATCCTTGTCCACCCCGGCGTGAGACACACTAATAAGCTGGACCGGGCTGCCTGCTAGCTGGAGGCTAGCCTGTTGTGTGTGTGTAGGAAGAGACACGAAGACGAGAGCTCGCGCCAGGTGGTGGTGGGTGTCGTGCCATGGCCAGAAGCCGTTCGCTGCTTGTCTGTGTGTGTGTGTGTGTACTCGGCGAGTCCGTCCATCCTGGCAATCAACCACATCTCTCCAGTGGCTGTCGGTGACCGAATCAGAGCTAGAAGAAAGCGGCGACTGCTGGCGAGACCAGGTCAGGAAGACCAATATCACTCGACCGACCCGCCCGGAAGCTGTTGGGAATCGGCCATTTCGCCGCGCTGCCCCAATTCTTTCTTTCTTTCCGGACCCAATTGAGCCTTTTTCTTGCTCGTCGCCAGTAGCCTGCCCAGGGCTTGAGGGGACAGAAACAGCTCTTTCCGCTTCCTTTGCGACTGAATCGCTTTTTACGGAGCCCTTTTGCACATTTGCGTCTTTTTGTGCTCCACCGCACCACAGCCAGAAACTGGAGCTTTTTGCCCTCTCCCCAATCCGAGAACCGCCGTTGACCGTCTTTATGATGTCGCATCCCCCCGTGTACGTAAGAAAACGCCGCTTCCGAGACCAGGGCTTCCAGAACCCTTGGCTTGGCTTCTCCCGGCGGTCGTCCCGGCCGATACTACGAGGCATTTTCTCGACGCCGCGGCCGCCTCTTGGGGAAAAACTCGCATTGCACTGGGGCGGCTCCGCTTCTCTACCGGCCTCGCAGCTGGCCTCCGGGGGAGGCTCAGCGTTTTCTCGATGCGCCCAGGGTTCTTTTGCCTCTTGGCCCTTGCCCTTTGCTTCTGCTTCCCCATACTTGCAGGCGGCAATTGACCATCGACGTGACGAGAAAAAATTGTTCCATGCAGCTGCTCCAGTCTGTCAGGGCAACCAGACCGCCTGTGCGTATGGGGGTGGGCATGGCGATCGTCGTTGTCTTCTCAGGATTAGACACTTCCGAAGCTGTAAAACATAGGCGAGTTTCGGGTGGCGCTCTGGCGTATTGTTCGACTCATGAACGGGTTTTGCTTTGTCTCTCGCTGCAGCAGCGATCAGTTGAGGCTGGTGAGGCAATTAAACCACGCCGCCCGAAATAGAATCTGTAACCGTTGACGGCCGGAACCTGCCAGCTGCCAGCTCAGCTGTACCTAACCCAGGCCCACGCCACCACAGACCTCCTCCATCTGCAAACACACTCCCATTCGACACAATTTCCAGTCGTACATTGGCAGCAACATGATCAAATCATCTCGTAAATCATCTTCCATGTCTAGCGTCAGCTCGAATCTACAGCCAATCTCCTCTGTCCGAGCTTCCACCACGTCTCCTCTTGGCCAATGGCCCGCCCGTTTTCAAGACCAGTAATGCTTACTACATCCAAGGCGCTACCGTGAGATATCCGTCTGCCGCCAATGCGACCCGACCTTATTCTGACAGCAGCTAGGCACAAAAGGTGCTAGATCGGCATGCAAAGTCAGAAAGGGTTTCATCGGCCTTCGCTCTCCCATCGTCTTTCACACCGTTCCTCAGCCGTGCGACCTTCTCCGTAATGTTCCAGGTTCACCGTCCGCCGGCTTACCTTGGACGAGACACTGAGTGCAACTGCTGCCGGTGTGCGATCCCTCCCATCGCCGGCTCTGCCTGCAGCTCGCTCCCCCGGCCACACCATCAGCACTGGAGCGGCCGCTGGAGCCTTGCCCGGGGCTTCCCCCAGCCGACCCCTGGTCGGTGCAAATTACCTGAGCATCAGACTAGTGGTATATTACGGAGCACTTGCCAACAATATTACCTTGAGCGATAATAATAGACCGCAAATGGGCTCTGGAAGATGCCACCAGCCGGTAGCTCGAGCTGCCGGGCCTTTACTTTACTTGCTACGCAGCTGGCACTGACTAGGATGCTCCCCACAATGACCGAAATGTTTCTGAAAGCTGCAAATTGAGGCTCGATTATTCGCCAGGATCACATCACACCCCCATCTCGAGCCAGCCGTACCCCGATCAAGTTCGATGCAAGCAGCTGGTCAGCATCTTGATTGCGAGGACCAGACGCACGAGACCTCTTGCCAGCCGTTTCGGTGTCTGTTTCAATCGCCTGTCCGGTGTCTCTAAACGGCAGCTACCACTACATGGAATACGCCGCATGCAACTTGTAATTAAAGTCTGTGGGCACCAGTGGGTAACGCGCAACAGCACCAGTCCCTGGAGGCTCTGGAGCTGCTCCAGCTGATAAGAAGCAGAGCCAAATAATTTCAGCGCTTATTTGCCTGCCTGGAGAGGTCCCCAGCAATGGCGCCGGATAACTGGAGCAATGGCTTGCCCTAGCAGTTTGCTGGTGAAGGGAGAAAAGGATTTCATTACGAGCATCTCCACGACCTGGGGCCGGAATATGACGAGAGCCCAGGCTGGCACCGGGGGAAAAAAATTATACAAAATATGGAGCCGTTGCTGTCACCACCGGGCCGCAATCCAAGAGGCTGTCTGCGTTGACCGTTGGCAGAAAAGACGGCCGGTCCGCTTTTACGATGCCGTCGCTACCGACATTGGCGCGAGGCCGAATCATTTCCAGACACCCGGCCGATGGCGGAACCGGCGAGCGAGCTTTGTATCGTGAACGACGTCATTTCCTTTGTTGGTTTCGGCCAGTTTGGACAAGGCTGCGCGCCTGCCCGTGGGGGGCCGCGTTTTGTGTGTCAAATTTCCGCCATGTGCAAAGGCCGACGGGCTATTTTCAATGGGCGTCGGGAGATCGATTGTTGTTATTGTCTTGGCTTCATCTCCGAGCCGCAAAATCTTCTGGCGCTTACGGAATGCATAATAGCAGCTGCAGGCCACTTTATAATACGGGATAAGAAATGCGCGCACCATGCAGCATGTGCTTCTGGATATACCAAAACAGCATATTATTGTTTTCTATCGCTGGAATCCAGCAACGTTGCAGCCATATCCACCGCAAAAACTGTGGCTCGGCCGTCGGTTTCCGCTTCCGATCAGAGAGGACTTTTCTATTCTCATTCGGCCCTTGTGATGGGACTTTAGCCCCACGATAGATAGGGCAGGCAAAAAAGTAAAACATTTGTTTTTTGACACACCCCGTGGAAAGTGTCGTGTCGCACCAGTTCTCCACGGAGATACTAGACGGAAGTAGAGCGGTTTTCCCTTTGTTTGTTGTGGTGCGTGAAATGACAAAGGGTCACTGTGGAATCCGCCAGTGTCCTGCAGGGCGTCGGCACAGGTTTCGAAACAAGGGGACATGAAAATAGCCAGCCCGCTATTGCAGCTCTTATTGCCCAGCTAACCACGATGGTGGTTTTGTTTTATGCGCTTGGACCGCACCCGATTGCCCTTTTGACACTTGACAGCTCCTTGCGGCTCCTTCAGCCGAAACGTGCGGCCACTACAAAGTACGAGGCTGGCAACTTTTGCCAGGAGTCATGCGCGGGCAGAGCTTTTGCTGGTGCGCCGCGCATTGACGGTGGTTTTTTGCCTACCCACCAACCCGCGTCTGATCTCACGTTTCAACGCCAAGAGGAGAGCGTTTCGGGGGACCATGATTTATTTGGAGACAGTAGGGCTGGAGATCAAACGCTCGGCGATGCGAATTTTCCTACGAACCCTGCATGAACGGTAAGAAGAAGAAGAAAGTGGTGGCGTAAAATTATCCAGCGCATCATTCTACAAAGTAGTGAGCATGTCAAAAGTCCTCGCGCCAGAAAATGGAGCCCTCGCGATACGTGCGGCCTGTCCCGAGTGCGGCTGTTCTTGGAGGTTTAGTGTACGGTCATTGACATAATATCCTCCAAGTCAGCCTTGCTCCTATTCTCTGCCTTTGCTGCGATTGCATGTTTGTCTCCTGTCGCTTCCTATTCCCCGCGTGCACTCTTGATAATCGTAATAAGAATAAGATATAGAAAAGTATATCCCTCCATTTTAAAACGTAGGCCAATGCCCTGTAGGATACGGGTAGTTTCTACCATGACCTTTGTCATTTTACGTACGACAGATAAATAAACGGGAAAAGATGCTCAACTTCCGTCCAGTATCTCCGTAGAGAGCGTTTTTGACGTGGCAGAGTATGAGAGAAAACGATACTTTTGAGGTTCCCGCTCGGAAAAGGCGCCGCTGCTTCCGCCGGTCGTGCAATGTTGTACTCTTTGCAATCACGTCGCCCGAGGTCGCGGCTTCTACGGGACGGGCGTCGTGTGAAATGTTGTCCAGTGCTGTTTCGCTGCAGGGTACCTGGAAGGGAATTAAAAAAAAAAGAAAGATTCCAGGCTCTCGGCATTCGCGAATTCGCATGCATGTGGCGTCGGCGATGGCGTTGCGCCGTCTTAATGTACTTTACTTTTTTTTCGGTGGCTTGCATGATGCTTGACGTCACTATCGACGTGTTAGCTTCCTCCACGGCGTATTGTACTCGGGCGTCGACGGACAAAAAGTGATGACGCCGGGAAGCATATCGTGGCTTTTTCTTTACGAAGAGATAATAAGCCTCTGGAGAAAGGAATAAATGTAGCATGACTTGTTTCCTCGCGAGTGCCGAGTTTGCCACATTTGCGGTCGGGATGCATGCAATGTATCTGCACTTAGTCAGATGAGAGGAAGAAAGGAACATGGCAAGGCCAGCGCGTCATTGGTGTCGCCTTATGCATGCTTAGTACTTTCTGCCCCAGGTTCAACAGTGTTTGTGAGTATGGGGTATACGCCCTATCGGGGGGGAAGTTGGTACACACACGTTGGAGGTTCACTTCTCAGGCGTGTGAAAAGTGATGATGCCGTGAAGTGGAAAGCATCAACCCAATCTGCCCGCCCGCCATATCCACCACAACCCCTCATGAGCAAGGCGTACACGTCCGAAAATGGAGCTAAATCATGGTCACGGATTCTATCTCGTGATTTTGAGACGTAAATACGTAAATACATTGGGCATTTGAGTGTGCGAATCCGAGTCAAAAAAGTGGAAGTGAGATGTAGGGTAGGTGTGGTGAGATCGCGATGGAGGGAACGCGTCCGGGAAATTGGCGCGACGTAGACGGACGGACCTCATCTCTCTTGTCCTCGTTCGTCAACGCAAATCACAGGCCGTAACGGCCTTTGACTGTGCCGTACTAATAGCGTTGAAGTATCAAGACCGCTGGCAAGATAAAATTACGCGTTTGACGCAATGTCTGTCTTGCGCGCCGTACGACTACATGTAGCTTCATGTTCACATTCACATAGTCACGTTTATGGATTTACAAGATCAAGAGTATTCAGCAGAATAAGTGTAATGCATTACAGCAAATTAAAATAAAACATAAAAAGCGACTTTTTATACCAAAGGCAAAATCAAAAAGGTTTCCTTCTTTGCAAACCCAAAGCCAAACTTGAACACAAGATGCAGGCCACCAAATGTGCAAAATCCCAATCTGCGCATCCCAGACGCCTCCATGCCCACTAAAGTACACGCTCAGCCGCGGGAGTAGTTATCCCCGCGTGCTTCATTTCCATATTCTTTCCTTCCCTTTTAACCGGGGGTATCTCAAAATGGTACACAAAAATGCTCAGATCGAACGTCAACAACCATCCCGCCTAGGCAGCTCATTGCCGACCAGCGTCGGGAAACTGAAAGCCCTGGGGAAAGTTGGGCATGCCGTTGGGCAGCGTACCCATGCCAAAAGGAAAGCCGGGCATCTGGCCGCCCTGGCCCTGGTTCGGCCCGGCGTTGTGGTCGTCGCGGCGGTGGTGACCTCCGTGGTCGTCGCGGCGCCAGTCGTCGTCGCGCTGGCGTGTGGACTTGGGGCCGTTCTGGCCGCCCTTGTCGGTCTGCATGCGGCGGCTGATGGCTTTGGACGAGACACCCGCGCCAATCTCGATATCGGGCTCCTCGACGCACATGCCGGCCTCGATAGGTCGGCCGCCGCTGCCGCCGTAGGGTGCGGTGAGCATCCATTTGCGATCAGCCTCGGTCAGCTTGGGGATCGGAATGATGCTGACGCCGGTAGCGTAGTCGCTGCAGTCGCGGGGACCGAAACCAACTCCCCATCGTGTCTGTGACATGTTAGTATATTGTAGTTCAAGTGTAGAGTGTAGGTACGTACGCGAAGAGGAACCTCCAGATGTCTGTTGTCCTCCATGCTGGTCTTGGCCAACTCCGCATCCTTGCGAGTCAGCATCTTGACAAATGCATGTCTCTTGTCCTTGTTGACAATGCAAGTCTGGACAGTGCCGTAGCGGCCAAAGATGGCACGCAGCTCAGGCTCGGGACAGCTATGAGACACGTTAGTAAATACAGTTTAGCGTGGGGCTGAGTCAACTTACGTTACACCTCCAACAAAGAGAGTGCGACTGAGCACGCGAATCGAGTTGGGAGGAAGGGTAGAATCGAACTCGATCCATCTCTCAATGTGCGGGAAGCTCTCCGGGGAGGGAGAACGGCCACCGCGACGACCAGGAGGGCTGCGTTGGCGGAAATCGTTACCTCTGCGTCCGTTGCGATCTCTGTCATCGTGACGGCCACGAGGAGGGCTGTTGCGACCACCGTACTCACGACCACCGCGGGGAGATCCGCGCTGGCCCCAGCGGTCGGGCGACCTAGAGCGGGAACGACCGCCGCGATATCTCTGAGGCGATCGGCCACCATCTCCGTATCCGCGATCGCGAGGCTCGTCACGAGAGGGACCGTTGGCGGGGGCTCCCCAGACGGGTTGGGTAGGGAAAGATCCTTGAGCAGCTGGGGCGGGGGCGGGCTGGCCACCGGCACCACCAGTCATGCTCTGGATTAAGGCAGGAATCTTATCAAAAGGAACACCTTGCTCGGCAAGAAGCTTGATAAGCATAATCTGCTGCTGAGTGTTGGGGTCCATGCCGCCAGGAGCTGCTGGGGGCATCTGGGGGGCGGCCTGGGCTGGCGCATTCTGTCCCAGCATGTGAGCCAGATTAAAGGGCGCAGGGGTCGCGTTTACTGGCTGCGGAGCATGCGAATAAGAAGGTGCCTGAGAAGAGGACACAGGCTGTGGCAGGGCAGATGCCGGCATGCTATACGAGGCAGCTGGAGCAGGAAGGTTGCCATTACTAGGAGCGGCCGAGCCGGCGGCGTTGGATGTGGTATTTTGGCGGGCAATGTTGGCCAGAGCCTCTAGGATGGAAGAGCCGTTGGCAGCGGCAGGAGCAGCAGCAGGCGCAGCGTTAGATGCTGGCTGGTGGTTCTGCAGTGAGGCCATCACGTTTGGTGGAGGGCTACCAGGAGGGGTCGTTGTTTCTGCAGAGGAGCGCGTTAGATGGGAATGCAAAGGGAAACGCAGCAATGCGCCAAGTAGAGGCAGCTCGCGCGGTGATGTATGGTATAACCTACTAGCTTGATTGGATGAACTGAGACCCTGTCGGAAGGACTCGAGCATAGAGGCGGGAAAGGTCTGTCCCTTTTCCCAAATATCAAGAAGTTTCTTAATTTTCTCCTACAGGGGAAACGAGTGTGAGTTTCTATAGCAAAGACAAGCATGGGTGTTGCGGCGTGCTGGCGTCTGTCACGTTGATTTACGTCTCCAGGCTGGAGAAGCATGTGCAACGACAACAAAGGCCGAGATTGCGCGTAGAATAGTATGCGTACCTTTTGATCTTCAGGAGCGGATTGACTAATGTCATTCATCAATACGGGCATCAGCTCGGTTACTCGGTGCACGCCGGCGGCATAGGTGCCGTCGGGAGCAGAACTGTTAATGGGCTGGCCTTGCGCCTTGGCTTGCTCGAGCCATTTTCGAGTTACTGAGTCTACGACGTAGAGAACGCCAAGCTTGTGGGTTCCCGGAGTCTTTTTGAAGTGTGTGTAGATTTTTTGGATGAGGACGGATTCAGACTGCGACAGAGGGTTAGAATGAGAACGGAGCAAGGCGAGTGGCGGGCAGGCTAACCTGAATGTTGGCAACGCAGAGCGAAGTCAGACTTGTGATGCGAGAACCAGAGACGCCAGGAGGCTTGAGGTTGAGCATAGCCTGGAGGCCAGTCTCGAGATCTGTCACGGCAGACGCCATTGTGACGATGTGTCTGGCACGTTTGGTGAAGTGGTGAGAGGAGAGGCGCGCACTTATGCGGCTATCAGGAGGAGCAGCAATCCAGCGAAAACAAGCAAAGTTGCGAACAAAGCCTGAGCTGTCAAAGAAGTTCTAGAGGTGATGATGGCCCAAAGAAACAAACAGTGAAGGTCCTACAAGGAGGCGCAAATACTGGTACGACAAAACGCGATGTCGGCGGTCTTCAAGTACGATACTAGGAGAAGAAATAACCCGGCTGTACGTGATGGTTTGATCGAGATGCAAGACGAAGTTTGGATATCGCAAACGACGGAAGCGAAGCGCGGCAGTCCTTTTTTACTAGGGGCAGCGCAACGACAAACGCGGTGCAGTCACTGGCGTATCAGGTTATTATCGCCTCAGGGAGGAGATTTACCGATGAAAATAGGAATTAACACGCGTCGCAGGTCAATACGGAGAGGCAGACTGGCAGAAAAGCACAGCCGCTACTTGAAAAGAGGAGAGAATGCGATGTACGAGGAGTGTTGCTGATGAGGAGAGTTGACGGCGACAGTGGCGAGAAGGATGATGAGGGAAGAAATTTGCGGTCGGCTTGGTTCAAGGGGCTGGTCAGGTGAATGCTTGGGCAGGTTGGGGAGTCACGGGCCCGCTTAGGTAAGGAACAATGCTTTGCGCCCAGCCAAGTCGCCAGCGCACAACAGCAGCCCACAGAAGCAAATTTGCAGGCGGCGAGACTGCGGGCAAACGGAGTATGGACGCTAACCGGTTTGGGAGTACTGGAGGAGGTGCCTAGATTGGGTGAATGGAGATGGTGAAGTGGCCTTTATATTTTGATTGATGTTGATTGTTGTCATGTTTGATTCGATTTCATGCATACTATTTACAAGCAGAAGACTAGCAAAAAGAACAAAAAACAAGCCGTATGAGAAGAACAAAGATGCAGTAAACGTAGTTGTGTGTACAGTATACAGTGCATAGCGCACAGTGCATACTGAACACTGTACAGCACAATCACCTAATAACGATAATATGGGTAGCACCAAAGCACCCGCAGCACCACAGCAGACCAGGGTCGAGATAAGAGTTTCAAGGTCGCGTCTCACTTTTGGTGCAGAGGCTGTCGGCCCGCGATAAAAACTCGGGGACGAGAGGGTGCCAAGTCGCGATCGGACTTTTTGGGGAACACGGAGAGAGTGACAGTTGCACATTATAGATCACAAGTAGCGACACTGTACCGCACACAGGTGTAAGAGTTTACCATTGCAGCAAACATGAGGCCCTGGCAAGGCTGGCTGGGGTTCAGCAACGTCGACAGGGGATTGGGAAGATTGTTTAATTATCTTTGACGTGTTGGGCGGGCATTAATTGCGTTGGGAGATTTGCCAAAGCAGCCAACAAAATCGGGATAGTCCAGGGCAATCTGTATCTGTACCAGGCAAAGGACAGATACGAGTACGTAGCTTGCCGGCGCATCTCGGTGACAAAAATTTGCATCGGCAGTGACGTAGGAGCATGTCCACTGCAGAGAAGCGCTGAAGCCTCTTCCTTCGCTTCCCGGCAGAGCCGCACCTTTTCGAGCAGTGCTTCCCGAGTGGTGGATCTGGTTGGTGGTGGTATTACCCGTCAGCGGGTAATGCTGAGCAGAGGTGCAGCCAGCAGCATCCAGCATGACAGATTCGAGTTCAGGCTAGCTGTACTGTATGTACTGAGTAGGTAGCCTGTGACTTGCAGTAACGTAACCATGTGAGATGAACTTTTCTGGAGCTCAGGAACGGCCAAGAACGTCATGCAGCCACTGTGCCACTGAAGCCAGCATCTGCGAGCCACAAGGGACCAAATGGGGCTCCAGCACTCTTTTTCAGAGGTCAAGGCCCCGGAGACGTGGAGCTTTCGGCTGTTTTGGTGGGCAGCCTGCCGGGCCGGCGCTCCTTGGAGGCAAAGCTGGCCAATTTTTTTTTTTTTTTGCCTGCCTGCCTGGTATGTCTGGCCGCTCAACGCTTGTCTGACCTGGTTGGCTGGCTGCTTGGCCCGTGTCTTCCTTCTACTAAGCCGTCTCTCTTCTTTTGTTCTGCGCTTTTTTACCCCCTTCCCAGTTTCTCACCCATTCCCATCTTACACCTCTTCTTCCTCCTCTCTTCCCTCCCCTACCCGTCTATTCGATCCAATTCGATTTCTGGTACTCACAATGGCTTCCGTCACCCGTCTCAGCAACTCTGCCTTGAAGGCTTCGCTTCGCGCTCCTGCTTTTGGAGCTCGCTCCGCCGCCTTCACCTCGGTCCGCTGCTACTCGGCCAAGACTCAGGTTCGTTTGCTCCGACACAATGCTGACAGACGTCCGCTTCCCAATTCCGCACCGCGCATATTTGCTGACATGATCCCAACCCGCAGACTCTCAAGGAGCGCTTCGCCGAGCTGCTTCCCGAGAAGATTGACCAGATCAAGGCCCTTCGCGCGTTAGTTCCCGTCGCCTCCGAATCTCGAAATATACACAAATACTGACATCATTGCGCTTCACAGTGAGCACGGTTCCAAGGTCGTCGACAAGGTCACCCTCGACCAGGTCTATGGCGGTGCCCGTGGTATCAAGGCCCTCGTCTGGGAGGGTTCCGTCCTCGACTCCGAGGAAGGTATCCGTTTCCGTGGCAAGACCATCCCCGAGTGCCAGGAGCTTCTCCCCAAGGCTCCCGGTGGCAAGGAGCCTCTTCCTGAGGGTAAGAATCGCATTTCCAAACCCAATTGACCCGCGCGCGACTAACACCATCCCAGGTCTCTTCTGGCTTCTCCTGACCGGTGAGGTCCCTACCGAGCAGCAGGTTCGCGACCTCTCTGCCGAGTGGGCCGCCCGCTCCGACATCCCCAAGTTCGTCGAGGAGCTCATCGACCACTGCCCTACCGACCTCCACCCCATGGCCCAGTTCTCCCTGGCCGTCACTGCTCTCGAGCAGACCTCCAGCTTCGCCAAGGCCTACGCCAAGGGCATCAACAAGAAGGAGTACTGGACCTACACCTTTGAGGACTCGATGGACCTCATCGCCAAGCTCCCCAACATTGCTTCGCGCATCTACCAGAACGTCTTCAAGGGCGGCAAGGTTGCTCCCATCCAGAAGGACAAGGATTACTCCTTCAACTTTGCTAACCAGCTCGGCTTCGGCAACAACGCCGACTTCATTGAGCTCATGCGTCTCTACCTGACCATCCACACCGACCACGAGGGTGGCAACGTCTCTGCCCACACCACCCACCTGGTCGGCTCCGCCCTCAGCTCTCCCTTCCTCTCCCTCGCCGCCGGCCTCAACGGTCTCGCCGGTCCCCTCCACGGTCTCGCTAACCAGGAGGTCCTCAACTGGCTCACCGAGATGAAGAAGGTCATCGGTGACGATCTCTCCGACGCCAACATCACCAAGTACCTCTGGGACACCCTCAAGTCCGGCCGCGTCGTCCCCGGCTACGGCCACGCCGTTCTCCGCAAGACTGACCCCCGCTACATGGCTCAGCGCGCTTTCGCCCAGGCCAACATGCCCAACGACCCCATGTTCCAGCTCGTCAGCCAGGTCTACAAGATTGCCCCCGGTGTCCTCACCGAGCACGGCAAGACCAAGAACCCCTTCCCCAACGTCGACGCCCACTCCGGAGTCCTCCTCCAGCACTACGGCCTCACCGAGTCCAACTACTACACCGTCCTCTTCGGTGTTTCTCGCGCCATTGGTGTCCTTCCTCAGCTCATCATTGACCGCGCTGTTGGCTCGCCCATTGAGCGCCCCAAGTCTTTCTCCACCGAGAAGTGGATCGAGCTCGTCAAGAAGCTGTAAGCGGCTTGACGCAACTCGTGTGTTTGACTATAATAGAGGAGACGGGGTTATAACTTTAGACGTGTGAACTTTTATTATATCTTTTTTGTTTTGACATGGATTTGGCATGATGGAAAAGAAGCTTTCACTCACGCAGCAAGGCGACACTTTGCGGTTTGCTGGGACGGCGTTTGATTGCTTTTGCGGAAAAAGATGGGAAAGAGAAAAACGTTTGGTAACGCAGCTGATACCACCTGCTTGCCCAGCAGATAAAATGTACAATTAAGTAATGGATGAACCTGATTTTCCTCTGTGAATGTATGGCGACTGTAATGAGGTATTTCGACCGTTGTCGTTCCTAAGAATAAAGTGGCACTTGAACGCCATAACGGGGCCGAACCCTGGCACCGGTTTTTGGGAGTACATCTTGCATTAGCGTACGGTGGCGTAGAAAACAAGGTTAGAGATGGAGCAGAGATATTAGAGAGCGGATTATGGCTGGATTGTGGAATAGAGGAGGATGCGATAATGAGGGTGGTCGTGAGCTGAGGTGTGATGCGATCTTGGCTGCAGCTGGTTTTTACCGCTAGAGGAGCTTTAAATACGCCAATTCGTTTTAACTGGCTTGGTGATGGGGATATTGCTACATCGCTGCGATTTTGCGGCCTTAACGTCAAGATTTGAGTCATGGTAGGAGAAGCCTGGACGACGAGTAGAGCATCACCAGGTCGCGCAGGCGGCAATATAGGGCAATATAGGGCAAGAGAATAAACAAAATAACAAAATATTGCAGAGTTTGAAAGAAAAACAGTGTACAATTATAATATCGAGTATAGTGGACCGGAAGATTAGAAAATAATTGCCCAAGTGGAAAAGAAAGAGATGAGCCCATCAGGTGTACAGTCCCGGCGGCTGGATTGACGACGGCCGCGTCAAACGTCAGAGTATCGCATGCCAATCGAAACAATCCAGAAACTTTTTGTAATGCGGCGTTTTGCCCCATTTCTAATTCTTCATTTTTCCTCTGATTTTTTATATTTCGTTCACCATTTCTTCGCGGGAGGTGGTCTGCGACAAGGTTTGCTCCTCAGACCGCTGTGCTCGACTTACACGGCCGCCGAACTGGCGCGGCTCGTCACTACAGCGAAGGAGTATTCGATTGATTTTTTTTAAACTTATTTTATCGTGCATCTCATACTTTAGCTCTGGTAAAAAAACAACTTTAAAAGACTTATGCTAAAAAAAAAACGTCTGAATAAAAACGGCTCTGAATCACTCTCTCATTTGGATGTGTCCCGCGTCTTGGGCGTGGACGCGGACATCTTGGGTACAAAGGAATCCCGCCCGAGCACCGCTCCTTGTGTAAACGTTCTGAGACTGGATTTCAATGAAGTCTACCTAAAACTTAATGTAACTTTCAATTACCTGTCACTTAGATGACTTATCAATCCTTGGACCGCGGTATGTTTTTACGCCTGTACTAAATCATGTATCCAGGTTTTAAGGACCTGTACCGATGTAAATACTTAGGCTACAGGCACCGATGCGCTATAGCTTAAGCCCTGTACGCTCTGAGTGGCACCAACGAGGTAGGTCGCGTTGCAATTTCCACGTCGAGCGAAGCGAGGGAGAAAAAGAGGCGACTAAGAATAGAAAGGAGAGACAAAGGAAAAACAAGACAATAAAAAATGACATTAAATCTTGCTGTTCTTTTCTGGCAATTGGCGTTCAATCACTCAGAACAGTGCCCAGGGATTCTGCTCCAATGACTAAGCCCAGTGCTGTCTCAACTTGGGGCCATGTCCCTGGCGCGTCTCATCACATTTCTTTATCGACTTATAGACACCTGCGATCAAACCGAAACAATGCCTGCCAATGTCACTTTGAGCCTTGCTCATAATGGAAATCCAAGAAAGAAGAGATACTCCTCCAAAACGAGGACTGGCTGTTTGACATGCCGGTAAGCTCATGCCGACCCCGCGGTCCACTTGGACGCTCTGAAGTGCGCTCCGTCATCTCCACGACATGCAAGCTAATTTGGAGCTGCTGCAGCGCGCGCCGGGTCAAGTGCGATGAAGCGAGACCGGTGTGCAAGCGCTGCTTCTCCGCTGGTATGCACTGCAAAGGCTACGAGCTGCCGCCGCCTGCTGCGCTGCACCGCGGCACGGGCAACCTTGGAGAAGCGCAGCTTCAAGATCGGTATTTGTCGATTTTTGACGGACCAGAGCCTCCGGAATGGGATTTTATGCAAGCAGCTCAGATGTGTATGTCGCCCGCGCTTCCTCGCCAAGAAAGAAGCAGAGAGCCTTTTGGTGTGTTCTCACCGTTCTGATGATGCCAACATTCAACAGGGGTCTGCATGTTTACAAGTTCCTACGAGTTCAAAAACCAGGTTGCAAAAGCGCCCTTTAATGACTCCGACTGCATCCGTCCAGCATTCACCGCCGGCGTCCTCTGCCAGTGGCTCAGGATGGTGTACAAGGCCAAAGGGCTGGTTGCGTGGCCGGAACACGACCCGACGCTGAATCGCGCGTGGGCCAAGTTCTTTAGCTGTATGCAGGACGCGCTCATTGCCATCAACATGTGTATCCGCGGCGAGGGTCCGTATGGAGGGAAGAATCGTGTCCTTGAATGCATCATTCCTCTCATGCACTTTGACATCTGGATCATGAGTCCCGTGTGCCGAGCCCACATCAACGGCTTCTTTACGTACCTGCAGCACATGGGCGGCATCCGTGCCGTGCTCCGCATTCCCTCGATCCCTACACGCATTTTTCACACTGTTCTGAGGTACGAGGCTCTCTTTTGTTCTTGCTGAGAGCATGTACTCCCCAGTATTGTTGAAAAGCCTTGACTGACGTTGGAGCATTGCCTTGCAGGAACGCCATGATGATCAATACCCTCAGCCCGCCCGGTCAACAGCTCTCTGGGCCGCTCCGGCTGGACAATGAAGAGATTCGGATCATGTATAGTGCTCATGTTTGGGGCGGCTTTCCGTGCCCTACCGAAATGTTTGTAGCCCTGATCCACCTCACCCAGCTCAGGACGCAAGTCTTTACCGGTGAGTTGACGGAGGCGGCCATGACCGCCCAAGTGAATCTTATCCTCAACACGGTTTCCACTGTCGACGTGAACGACTGGATTCAAACGGCAGCTACGTATAGTAGCAACACGGCCGAACTCGCTGAGGTCTTCCGGATGGCTATAGTACTGCACGGCATCCTGGCACTTCCCCGCCGCGCCGTGGCTTCGTGGGCACGTCTGTCGTCCGAGCACACGCACATCACCAGCCACAATGACAAAACGAGCGTGCGTCTCGACACCTACATGAATGTGCGCCTCGCGTACCAAAAGGCGCTGCTGCAAGCGATGCAGGAGCTGGCGCCCAAAGTCAGTTGCCGTTGCTGCATGAGCTGGCCGCTCCTCGTTACCGGCGTGGCCGTCTCCGATGGGCATCTAAACAGCGTCAAAACTTTTGTCGAAGAAAGCTTTGAGATGATCGCGGCGGAGCCGGCCGAGGGGGGGTATGCCTTGTTGACGTTGCGAAAGTTCCGGGCGTTTTGGGCCACGGGCAAGACCGGATGGGACGACTGCTTCCAAGAGCCCTTTATAGTACAATGGTAGGACCGCGCCCCGTCCGGATTGCTATTCATACGTCAACGAGCGAATCGGCGGAAAAAAAGCTGTAGGACATTGCTGTGCGCGGCCATTGCGCTAGCCCGGTGATGAAGAGTTTGACCGCGACATTCGTCGAGTATCTGACGATAGCTGGAAGAGGTCTGCGCAGAACGCTCGTCATGGATTTGACTGCTGGATCTATGAATGCCAAGAGTCGAACATTATTCTTTTCGGCTCCCAAGAGGACTCTCCAGTTCCGCAGGCCCATGCTACAAGCCCTGAGTGAAGGAAAGAGCAGGGCGATGTACTCTGGTACAAGGGCGGCGACAAGGCCTCTTGGGCTCGCGAAGAGAAAGACCTGGGCGTCATTTGCGCCCCTGTCAGCTCAGCAATGACAAAGTCTTCCATTGTTTCGACATTTTAAAGCTAACCGAACCGAGAAGAGGGTATTCCTGTGTGTGTGATGCCCGTATCTGTCGCGGTATGCTCTGGCGTAGTCCCGATCGCACGATGGCGACGAGCTCGAACGGCGATTTCTCAACACCGTCGAGGTGGCTTAGCGCCTCAATGCTTCGAACCAACTTCCTAATTTGAAGCCTCTTTTTAATGCAAGAGTCAGCCCAGCTACATGCTACGCTGGATATGGCTCGTCTATCTACCTGCGCTGCTACCACGGTCAGAAGTGGGTGCTTGGCATCGCCGCTGTCATCCATCGGCTATGCAGATCTGTTATACATGATGAGAACATTATGCATACTTCACCGCCACCATCATACATCAGCCCATGGTCTATCACGTTCAGTAGATGCTGTAGCTTGCCAAGAAAAATTTCCCGCCACCAGCCTAGATTCTCGGCTGTAGCCTATCGCTCTCACCTACCACGCTACTCCCTCGCAAGAGGGCCTAATAATTTGAGGAGCGATGAACAAAATAGCTTTGGCAGAATAAATTAATTCCCTTCACAGGTGACATAGCATACTACGACGCAAGCTGCACTAGTTTATGTAGGTGCTAATTACAAACATTCAGCAGCGAAAGTGGTGCACTAACAAGCAGGCTTTCGCCCTCGATCAATTTGTCTCTACTAAGAATATCATCTTCCTACTGTGATGCGGGAATAGGCGAAGAAGTCTTACATTCAAAGAGGGCTTATTCTATGTGATCACAGACCAATCTTTCAGAAAACAGTTATTAAGGAGCGAAAAAAGTTGGTATTCATTTTTTGCCAGAGAAACCCTGGTCTTGTACTAGCTACTATTCTGGTTGGTTCCTGCCCTGGTACAATCTGCCGGATCAAATACACCTATCGCACTACACACAAAATCATTGCTTGCACAACTCAATTTGCTGCAGTTGCCTCCAAATTACCACTGTAATTTCTTTAAAAAAAAAACGACGCGTCGGCTTCAATTCATCGCAATGCCGTCATTGGTGAAGGAGTGGATTAGTGCATCTCGGCACCCTTGGTGTAGAGCGAGTGCACCCACTGACCTTGGGTCTTGTTGTACTCCATTTTCACCAATCGGACGGCAACGACGCATTCGTGGCCAACCGTCGATGTCGTCGAGGTGCGCCCCTGGCGCGAGACATAGGATAACTGGGAGTGCTCTGCGACCACCTTGAGGCCAACCACCATGTAGAGGGTCTTCTTCTGCTGTTTCTCGCGGGTCAATTCCTGGAGTATCTTGCACGCGTCACGCACCGCGGCGCAGTCGGCAGCCGTGGCGTTTATGAGCGCCTCAGTGCGCATGGTCGGCGCCTGCAGGTCGAAGGAAGAGTCCACGACGCCACCCTTGGTGAGGGAGGTGGCAAAGGAGACGTTGGATTCCGTCGTCGTGCGGATTTCCTCCTTGCCAAAATCCGGCACTGGGTCGCCGTTGTTGATGGGCAGGAAATGCGAGTCGATGAGCGTGCCCAGCTTGTATGCCTGGGGCGAATGAGGGTCGCCCAAGACATGGTACTGCCGCACGTTGGAACGCCTTTCCATGTCCAGCGGCGAGTCGCTGGTTTGCTTGGAGTCGAGGCGCTCTTCCTTGCTCATCTTGAGAATGGAGTTGAGGAACTCTTCCTTGGTCATCTTGAGAACGGAGTCGGGCTGCTAAAATGGAGAAGGAGATTGTTGGTGGAGAGAGAAATTGTTGATGGCGAAAGAGGTTGCTGATTGTTGATGGAGAGAGAGATTGTTGATGGTTGATTGTTGATGGTTGATTGTTGATGGTTGATGGTTGATGGTGAGAAGAGCCTGTTGGAAAGAGAGGACAACGAAAGGATTAAATATATCTTCCGACTTTACTCAGAGTCGGGAAAAGTGGCAGGGTTCGTCACCCTTGAAGGGGCTGCGGTGAAGTTTCATTGTGCGGCATGGTCAGTTCAGGTGACGGCCCGGTTGCTGGAAAACGAGGCAAACATTCAGCAATGAGTTAATTTTCCTTGATATGGGAAAGAAATTGTGTAAGGGTGAGTGTTTGCCTCATGCGCATGTAATTTCTTTGAGAGTGTGAAAGACATTGGGCGAGTGTGAGTGTTTGCCTTTACGCGCATTTTATAGCCTGACCAGGCTCCTTCAACTGTGCGCAGGATAAGCTTCAAGCTTTGTTTCAGGTGGTCCATTGCGATAAAATGAAAAAGGGTTCGTAAAGTAAGGAAAAAGCCAGTGTTAGAAGTTGGAGTGTTCAACTTTAGGTCAGAGACTTCTTAGAATAGCAGGGGCAGCACGCTCATGTTATGTTTGTAGACAGGTGGCCAGGCAGTCATTTGACGTCAAAATAGAGGCGGTTTATTGACAGGCGCCACGATGCAGTAGTACAAATTCATAGCCGCGTTGGGTGTCGATGCTCATTTTTGGGCAATATCTTCTGGGCGGCCTCCGAATCCTCGTCTGTGCAATGCCATGCTGTGCTACCTACTTTACTTCTTTCCGGGTACCATGTTTCTGTGACTACAAATGAGGCTGCTGATGTGTCGCCCAATACTCTACCATCGGTTACTTCTGCGGAGCTAGTTACCAGTTAATTAAAGGCTGTGACGAGCCGGCGTCCACCTCGTCAAGCTGTCGGTCACGCAGGCGATTGTCCTACGTGGAAGCGGCCCAACCTGCCCAGCCCCCTGGCTGCCTCTTCGAAAACACAAACCGTGAAAGAAAAACAAGCTTGCATGATCAAGAACTGCAGGAGAAATGGAAATGGCAAACGCAGTGAATCACGAATCTGCCGGGAGCCGGGCGGAACCCAGTGAGCGATGCAAACGCGCGTGCCGTTACAACTACTACAAACGACTGAGCGATACGGCACGCGAGGCGATAGAGCGGCATGAGAAGGATGGCGAACCCTTGCCAGTGTATTTGGAAAACTATTCCATGGAACGACTGAATGACAGAATCGTCAAGGCTCTGGGTATTTTCGAGGCATGCGGTGAAGTGTCCTACAAAGATATGTTGACTTTCATTCATCCGACTCTTGCTTTATCTTCCATACAACCGTCGTCTTTCTTTTAAGAAATAATCATTTTACTAACAAGAGTATACCCTTAAATCGATACGACTTTGACAGGGGCTCTGTCGAGCGGCAGGATTTCCTCTGCAGCGGCCTCGACGGCCTCGAACGCCGCGCCGACATTGAGCGGTGCCTCACGACCCGACTCGTGCGGCCGCTCCTCGACGACATCATGACGCAGATGGCGACGTGCGAGCTCGGTATGATGGTGTGGGTGTACCTTGAAGCCACGCCGGCGACAGCGGAGGATCCGCCATGGCCGCCGCCGGACACGGACGAGGTGAAGGAGCAGTCGCCGCCGCCGCCGCCGCCGCTGGACCCCGACTACGACGAAGAGGGGGAGGCGCTGTGCGGGACGACGCCGGACTGGGTCGTGGCCAGGCACCAGCGGCCGTTTTGCGACGGCCGGTACAAGTTCGTGCGCAAGCCGCACGAGGACGGGACGGACTGGGAGATAGCCATTCTGGAGCGGTCGGAGGATGGCGGATGGGAGGAGCTCACTACTACCAGAGGTCCGAGTACCGACCTCTGGCGAATGTGATCACTGGATTACACATTGTAGATCTTGAGATAGTTTCTATGTAGTTCGAAGGCCTGGCTGGGAGGAGGCCCCTGAGCTTGATTGTCTGTGTCATAGTTGGCAGAAACCGCAGACAAGCCGCTCCAGTACCAAATTGAATACATGCCGATTTCTTTTCGAGAAAGCCCCATCAGGAATTCCTTCTGGTTTGCCAATTTGGGAATAATGTTTCATTCAGCTCCGAATCGCAAGGGGCATGGGCTCCGGTCGCCAGAATAGCCTTAGCGGGGAGATGCGGCCGGTAACCGGAGCGCTCCAATGGTTAGCTGTATCTGGTCAAGGTGGGTGGACACTCAACAGTTGACCCTGTTGAGATGGAGATTGGCCCCAATTGGTGGGAGGCTGCTTTTTTCTGTTTTTGTTTTACTTGTTCATTACGGGAACGTGTTTCTTTTTCTTTTTCGTTTTCGCTCCATTGGAGTGAGTGTCATGTCTGTCTCCCGACGATCCAGATTGCCGTGGCAGCCCCCTTCGGCAACGAAACGGCTTTCTGCTGACATTGGCAAAGCAACAATGTCTAGCTTTACTTGGCGACAACCACTTTGAACCACTGCGCCGATCTGAGGGCCCCCAGAAACTCGCCGATGTCGCCTGTATCTGGAGATACGGGCGTAGATACGAGCAACCTACTCGCAGCGAGCGCATAGCCGTGAATGGACTCAATTGGCCCGGAAAACAAACGATGCGAACCAAATAGCCCGACATCAGCTTATCGACTGCTGATTTCTGATTTTCAAAATATTGCTGATATTTTTGACACACCTTGTTCTTGGTGACGAAGTGTGCCGGCAGGCCGCTGACTGAGAAAGCCAGTGTGCTTTTAGCGCCCGAGACTACCCAAGACGCAGGGTCCTGCGCTATTGCTGAGGCCCTGATAAAGTACAGTGCGGCTTTTAATTTGCACGTGCTCGCCCGGTGCAATCCGGTCCTAGAGACTGACTGCCTTTGCCCCGGACATTTCACGGCCGCGACGCCACCGAATAGCCTCGGGCCAAGCATGCCGGACCGTCTGACATGGTTTCGCACGGCTGAAGCAGTATTGTGACCTGTTTTGTAATATGCGAAACGGACTGCTAGATTGCTGACTACTGCTGGAGGGTAGTCTTGTTCCCCAGATAGCATGCCTGACATGTGCTGTAGCCTATTCCATCCATCCATTTTCATCTCAATTCCATCGCACACACCACCACGGGTTTCCTGATTTCGCAATAATTGTCGCCTCGCTTTCGTGTTCCGATTTAAACCTGGTATGTCCTGTTCGCTTCCAAATCTACCCGACATTAGGCAATTTAGCTCCCCCCGGCACTGCGCTACATTCCCCGACACACACGTTGAGCGCCCACTGGCCCAGGCCAGCTTCTGACTCAGCAAAAAAGCCAGCCACAGCCAGCGAACAGCTCTCCCAACCGTTGTACGGCGCGCAAAGCTCCAGTGGATTGGCTGAGCTGCTGCTGGTGTTGCCCCTACTTCTTCGCTCTGCCCCCCGTTTTCGCTCCTCCTCTTCCTTCTCTCCCTCTCTCAATTCAACTCGTTTTGAACAAAGCAAACCACCGCTAACTCTTCCTCCTCCTCCCCGCAAAGAAGCACCCTTCTACCCTTGGTCAGGGACATCCCTTTCGCAGCAAATCTACGCATTCGTCATGGTCGCCGTCGCCTCGTCCGCCTCGTCAGGCGACAAGCTGGAGAAGAAGCCCATCAAGTTCTCCAACCTGCTCCTCGGCGCCGGCCTCAACATGTTTGAAGTCACCACCCTCGGCCAGCCCCTCGAGGTCACCAAGACCACCATGGCCGCCAACCGCGGTGACGGTTTTGCTGCGGCCTTGGGACGCATCTGGTCTCGAGGTGGTGTTCTCGGCTGTACGTCTTCTCCTTCCCCCATCTCCAATCGCGCGCGCGCGCAATGAATCAATCGCTAATTCAGCCTTCAAACAGTCTACCAGGGTCTCATCCCCTGGGCCTGGATCGAAGCCTCCACCAAGGGCGCTGTCCTCCTCTTTGTCGCGTCCGAGGCCGAATACTACGCCCGCTCCTTTGGCGCCTCCGAGTTTGGCGGCGGCATCGCCGGCGGCATGATCGGTGGTGTCGCTCAGGCCTACGCCACCATGGGCTTCTGCACCTGCATGAAGACGGTCGAAATCACCAAGCACAAGCAGGCCGCCGCCGGCATCAAGCCCGAGACCACCTTCCAGACGTTCATGGGCATCTACCGCAAGGAGGGCATCAAGGGCATCAACAAGGGCGTCAACGCCGTAGCCATCCGTCAGATGACCAACTGGGGCTCCCGCTTCGGTCTGAGCCGTCTGGCCGAGGGCGGCATCCGCCGCGCCACCGGCAAGGGCGACAAGGACAAGCTCGGCGCCGGCGAGAAGATCATGGCCTCGGCCATTGGTGGTGGTCTCTCTGCCTGGAACCAGCCCATCGAGGTCATCCGCGTCGAGATGCAGTCCAAGACCGAGGACCCCAACCGTCCCAAGAAGATGACTGTCGGCAACACCTTCCGCTACATCTACGGCAACAACGGTATCAAGGGTCTCTACCGCGGTGTCACTCCCCGCATCGGCCTCTCCATCTGGCAGACCGTCTGCATGGTTGCCTTTGGTGACATGTGAGAATTATCCCCCCCACCCGCGCGCATCCCCCACATAAGCTAACCTCTCTTTTCTTATAGTGCCAAGAGCTACGTCGAGAAGCTCACTGGTGAGCAGGCTACCGCTAAGCATTAAACGGCGTTGGAATTTTTTTTCGAATTTTTTTTTCAGGCATAAGAGGTCGAGGAGCGAGATCGTAACACATCCCGTCCCTCTGGCCATGACTCTTTTTGCCGCGCCAAACGATCATTTGTTTTTTTATTCTGCTGGAAAAAATACCGAACTATAGAGCCATGTATCGATTATTAATGACGATGGAATAGAGAAATTTCAAAGCACCGCTACTGGAGTGATGTGATGAGGATGTAGACTTCTATCTAGGAGTGGGATGGTGACGGTGTACGTGCTATGAATTGTGGACAATTTGCGTAAAGGTAAATGTAGAACTAAGGAAGACCTGTCATAAACGATGGATGTGCCTTTATTTCGTATGTTACATGAATTATATACAGAGATTAAACCAGCCCATTGCCGGTCCTGAAGACTAAAATGTAAATGCAAAAAAGTTGTGCTTCAGAAAAACGCCCCAAACCATGTATTTTTGTGAAAGAGAGATAATCACTCTCCCATGCAGACGTCAGTTCCCAATCACGTAGTTTCATCATCACCCTCCTCCCCCTCATCCGCCGGCACGTCTTCATACGCAAATCCCCAGTCCTCGCCCTCATCCGCCAGGTCCAGCAGCGCCCCTGCGCGCACCAGCTCTTCCACATCCGCCTCCGCCATAGTTTTCACATCAAAATCCTTTGCCACATTGTCCGCGTGGCGCTGCTCCGTGGCTGCGTCCGCCGACGCCGGCGTCAGACGCCGCAGGGAGCGTCGGCGGCCGCTCGCGGCCCCGCCCAGCACGCTGTGCCGGCTCTCCTGCTGCAGGCGCTCAAACTTGGTCACGAGTGGCGCGGCCGGGTCGTCGTCGAGGTGCGCGTCGCGCAGGAAGAGGCCCGACGCGGCGTACTGGGGGCCCTGCACGGCGCCGATGACGGGGTTGCGGTGGATCGTCACCTGCTGCGTGTCGAGGTAGCGGCGGCGCGCGTACGTCGCCGCGTCCACGTCGTCGTCGTCGTCGTCAATGGCCATGTCGGTGGGTACATCGGTGTCCACGGCCATGGCGTCGGGGTCGCGGTCGAGCGCGGACGGAGGCGCCGGTTCCGGGTGCGGCGTAAAGGGCTTCGGGCGGCGGACGCGCCGGTTCGTGCCTGGCAGTGTTGTGGTGAACTGCTCTTCGAGCTTGTCGTCCTTGGTGACGGAGTAGAGGAACAGGCGGCCGGTCGCGTCGCCGATGGCGAGCTTGGTGTAGTCCGGGGAGAAGCTGCCGCAGGAGATGGGTCCGGGGGCGCGCAGCAGGTCGCGCACAAACGGCTTATGCCTGTTGCGAATGTTCCACACCTTGACGACGCCGTCGCTGGACCCCGTGTACAGCCTGGTGAGGTCCTTGCCCCACGTGGTGAACTTGACGCCCGTGTCTTCCCGCTCGCGGTCTTCCGGGCGCAGCAGGCCGTCCAGAGGCGCGCCGTGCTTGAGGACGTGGATGGGCTTGTCGCCCTGGGCCATGTCCCAGACGTACACCTTGCCGTCGGTGCACGCGGCCGTGATGTAGTAGCTCTGCTTCGAGTTGGTCATGATGGAGAGCTCGTTAATGTCCGACGCCTGACAGTCGAGCTTCTGGTAGTCGCTGTAGGCGCCGTTTGGGTGCGCGATCCTGTCTTGCCTAAAGACATGCACTTGCGTACGCACACCATGGTTGACGTGGAGGCCGACGGGCGAGGTGCCGGCGATAAAGCTGTTGATCTTGGGATGCCATGCCACCTCAAACACGTTGGCTGTCGTGGCCGTCATGACGGGCACCCGGCACTGCTCCCACGCGTTCCACATCATAATCTCGCCGGTGTGTTGCTTGTCGACAGGAATATCCTGCTCGTCGCCGCTAAAACTGCGGGGTGAGTAGCCTACAAGGAGGAGATGCTGAGTGTCGGGTGTGATCCCCCATTGCACGGTAGATGGACAATAGCCCCATTTGTCAGAGCCGTCGGCGTCGGTGCGCGTGCAAGATATCGAATAGTAAGTGCTTCCTGCAATATCGTTTGGGTTCATTGTGTAAATTCGTATAGCCTCCGTTGTCACATCTGCTGCCGTAGCGACATGTCCAGAGCCGTCCTTGGCGACAGCCACAAAGTTGACGTTTCCGTGGTGGTGAAACGTGGCGACGGCTTCCATGGATCCGCCATCACTGTCCACCTTCCACGCCTTGATAGTCTTGTCAAAGCTCGAACTGTACGCAAAGCCGTGAACCGCATCGTAGTCAGATGACACAACTGATGAGTAGATCCAGGGGTCCTGGCTTTGGCGCATCGCCGCGGAAGAATTCTCGCCTTTGGTCACAAGTGGCCGCGGGACTCGATGATCCGGGAAAGCACGCAAGGCACCCCGTGATGCCGAACACAGTAGCAGGTTTCCTGGCTTGTTGTATTGCTGGTTGTGCGCGTCCGAGTGCGCCGTTGTGCCGCAGAGGATGTTCTGATGTGGGATCCAAGTCATAGTTGAGATATCTCCAGCACAGTTGGTAAACTCGGCAGATAGGCTAATGTCGTCTTCGTGCAGCTGTTTGAACAAGGACGGAAAATTGGTGTAGCCCCGCGTCCGGCTCATGCCACCATGACCTTCCAGCTCGCGTGCAAACAGAAGTCTTGACATGTGAGCTTCTCGCCTCTGTTCGTTGGGCTGTGGTGCACTCTCTCCGTGAAGAGATAGGATCTTGGCATTTTTAACGTCGGTATCGTTTCCAGCTAGTAAATCAGAGCAAAAATTGCGAATATCTTGCTCTGCGCGACCAGGAAGCTTTCCCTCCACTAGCGATGAGACAGGGTACTCTATACACATTTGCCTCAACGCGGTAGCGGTACGCGGGATGCTAAACTGGACGTAGGGAGCCATGCAATCAATCATTTCGGCAATTTCGGACGCGGAAAAATCGACATGGTAGATAGCTGACCCATCGCGTGGTGGAGTGGCCTTCGCAAATGCCCTGTGAGTGCCATGCAGAATCGCATCACGTTCGAGAGCGGGTAAGTAAGGCCGTTTTTTTAATCGTGTCCATTGAGAGGGTGGTTGTGATGATTTTTCTCTCCTTATGCGTGGCTTGTATGGTTGACGTCGCGTGATCTCTAACGGCGGCGGTGCTGGCGGGGTAGGGGTGACGAGAGTAGGAATCTGTTTTAGGACCAAAGGCGCTATGTTTTCTTCTTTGATCACCACTGCTGTGGTTTCACTTGGTCCGTCTTGGTACTCCTATATTATCTATTAGTATGTATGCCGCGATTTTGTTAGGCATGTCTCTTACTGGCAATGAAGCAAGACGCTGGACTACTTCTGTAGCTCGCTGGGCCGTTGTGTCATGGACAACAGGCGTGAGCAGGCCACTGTCATCACGCAGTAGGGGGCCGAACTCGGGGTCCTTAACCAATATCGACGCGGCCTAAAACTTGTTAGTTTTACCCTTTTTCAGTGAAATTGTGAGGTGGTGGGCTTCATAAGGCTCTGCTGGTACGTACCTGAGCTGCGATGGCTTCGTGTTTTAGCCGGGCCGGAGGCAATTGGTGAATCGCCAGAATAATATGCGGGATTAGTTGTGAACGTAATCTCGCCTTCAGAGCATCTCTCCGGGCCTGTGAACTCGGTCCGGAACTCAGTCGCGCTTTCTTCGCTGGGCGCTCCTCTGGGCCGCCCAGCGAGAAGCCCCGTCGGCTGTTAGCATCGCGGCTCTCGAAGCTGATATCAGCTCCCATTAGAGACAGGTTGCGGGTTGCATGCCCATCCTCCAATGTAATAATATCGTGTGATGCGTTGCCCGTTGCCATTAGGCCACGCGGGTGGATGTCGCTTTACGCGATATCAAATAGTCGGCGCGATGCGCGTAACGCCAGGCACGATCAGCATTCAGCCTCCCACAACGCCGGCGTTGATGGGGAAAACGGGCGAAAAACAGTTTTAAAGGATTGGTGAGATGTATTTCAGTTGAAATCGCATGTTTTTGATAGTTAAAACGCGTGCTGTTCGTCGCTGGCGATGGTCGTCTGCCTAATCATTAAACTCTTAAAGGAGGAGCGGGGCGTTTGTAGATACAGCATCAAGTGAAACCAGTAAATTGATGCCTTAGTCATTATTAACTAGTCCAGGGTAAATCACGATTGGACCCACTCTTAAGATAGTAACTTTAAAAGCCTATAAGATTTATAAGAAATTTAAAAGCGCTTTAAAAATCGATTGTAAATTATTTTAAATACTTTTAAATAGGTTCTTTTTATAAGAATTATAGGGTGCTTAGTAGGTGACTTTGAGGTGTAAACTCCGGCAGCTTCTCTAAGATACAGTTGCTAGCATATCGTCTAAAAAAAACCTTTATATCTTTTTTAAGAGAGTTCTTTTTTGTCGCTCATCTCGAATAATCGTAATAAAGATGCGTTAGGCATGGCCAGTGTGTGCTCTATGTGGCGCGCTCGCGCATCAGTCCATTGTGGTCGCTTTAAGACAATGTCGTTGAACAAGGCGACTACTGTAACGGTCCAAGCTAAGTATTTTGACAACCTGACTGGGCGACTACTACGAGTATCGTAAAGCTAAAGAAGAAGAAGAAAAAGGAGAATGGAGAGCTCA